>CM053026.1:502819231-502969231 GCA_028564925.1 Lithobates sylvaticus
TGGTTAAAAAAAAAACTCTTAAACATGTCACTGAACCATCCACCACCAATGGCACATTTGTCATTAGAGGGGATCCTGCCCCCATGAAGCAAATAGATTCTTAAACAGCACCTCCTTAAAGTTCAGCATTAAGGGCTGCCTCTGGGATTGAGCATTATATCAGCCATTTTACCGTGTATCAGTGGTCTAGTAGGTTATCCACTCAATAGTTTTTATTTTTTTGATGTTAAAGTATTTAAACAAAAAATACTCTATTCCCAACAAATTGCCTGTAGCATAGAACCCTGAGCCCATAGTATTGCAAAGGACAAAACTGACCTTAATTTAGATCCAGAGTTCAGATCCAGAATACTTTATTAAATACCCGGTAATATGTCACCCCAATATTTCATATTCCTGAGTGCCTACTGTACCATGTACTTGTATGAAAAAGTATTCTGTTCTCTTTAAATTGCTTCCTTTGTAAGAAACACATAGTGTTCCTGCATATCCGAAACTGACCACTCTAGGCATGAGAGCACAGCGGGGTCAGTTCTCTAGTTGTTCTCTAGTTGTTCTAAGAACTCAGCCTGCTCTTTTTCAATGATCAGACTGTCCTGACAAGGCCCCCACCCCCTCATAGCTATTCACTGGGAAGATCAGTGTGATGCTTCTCCTCCCCAAGCTCTTATGCAGCTGAGAATAGAGGGTATGTGATCACTTTTAAAAAAGGGTATTTATCATTTTTTTTATATATACACACAAGTGTTTTGCCTTTCATTTCTATTTTAACCTGAATGTTTTTTTTTTTACAAGGTGAGGGTTTACATATACTTTAACCACTTCACATCCGGCCGTAGCTGAATGACGGCCTCGGCACGGATGTCAATTCCCGGGAGGCCGTCATGTGACGGCCTCCCCTTTCCTCGTTCCCTGTGCACGCCCACGAGCGCGCAGCAGGGAAATTCTGTGTTGGCCGTGTCCCTAGGACACAGCCAATCACAGATCGCTGTAAATGGCCATTTACAGCGCGATCGGCGTGTCCAATGGGAGATGATCTCATATGTAAACATATGAGATCATCTCTCAGCGCCGCTCCCCCTCCTCACACAGAGACAGCGTGTGAGGAGGGGAGATGAACGGCTGCAGTGCCGTAAGTGTCAAAAAAAAAAAACTAAATGCCATCTGTGCCCACTGCCACCACTGCAATCTGTCCCCAATGCCAATTGCCAGAGCCATATGTCCCTAATGCCATCTGCAAGTGCCATATGTCCCCAATGCCATCTGCCAGTGCCATCTGTCCCCAGTGCCCAGTGCCATCCCCAGTGCCATCTGCCAGTGTCATCTGTAGTCAGTGCCATCTGTAGTCAGTGCCATCTGTCAATGCCATCTGTAGTCAGTGCCATCTGTCAGTGCCACCTGTCATCAGTGCCACATGTCATCAGTGCCACATAGTGCCACATGTCATCAGTGCCACATAGTGCCATCTGTCATCAGTGCCATCTGTCATCAGTGCCATATCAGTGTCACGTGTCATCAGTGCCACATATTAGTGCCATCTGTCATCAGTGTCACGTATTAGTGCCATCTGTCCTCAGTGCCACCTGTCAGTGTCACGTGCCATCTGTTATCAGTGTCACCTGCCATCAATGCCACGTATCAGTGCATCTGTCATCAGTGTCATGTGTCATCAGTGCCACTTATTAGTGCCGTCTGTCATCAGTGCCACGTATTAGTGCCATCTCTCATCAGTGCCACATATTAGTGGGGTGTCATTTGTGGTATACACATGCCATGTGAGAGAAATAACCTATTACAATGACAATTTTGTAGAAAAAAATAAAAAATAAAAAAATAATTCATTTTGCAAAGAATTGTGGGAAAAAATGACAACATCAAAAAGCTCACCACGCCTCTTTCAAATACCTTGGAATGTTTACTTTCAAAAAAGGGGTCATTTGGGGGGTATTTGTACTTTCCTGGCTTTTTCGGGTCACAAGAAATGAGATCGGCCACCAGTACATCAGATGTGATCAATTTTGTATAATTTGCACCACAGCTTGTAGAGTCTGTAACTTTCACAAAGACCAAATAATATCCACTAATTTGGGTTATTTTTTACCAAGGATATGTAGCAGTATAAATTGTGGCCAAAATTTATGAAGAAAAATTAATAATTTCCTAAATTTTATCACAGAAACAAAGAAAAATGCGTTTTTTTTTTTTTTCAAAATTTTCGGTCTTTTTTCATTTATTGCGCAAAAAATTAAAAACCCAGAGGTGATCAAATACCACCAAAAGAAAGCTCTATTTGTGGGAAAAAAAGGACAAAAAATTCATTTGGGTACAATGTTGCATGACTGAGTAATTGTCAGTCAAAGCGTGAGAGCACCGAAAGCTGAAAATTGGTCTGGATAGGAGGGGGGTTTAAGTGCCCGGTAAGCAAGTGGTTAATCCCAAGGGAAATGATTAAAATACAGTTTCATTCGAACTAACACAAAAAATCACAATAACAAGACACAATATCAAACAATAAAATTACTATTAACAGCAAATTATTATTAATTAATAAAACTAATTAAAACAAAATAAATACTATACTGCAACAAGCTATACCATCCTATTATAACACCACATAAATAACACTGATTAAAAAATACCAGAAAAACAATCTACCAAATTGCAAAAAGTACACCACTTTCTCCAAACAATTTCACCCCACCCACGTACAACTTCTGAGCTTTGGGAGGAGTAAAACATCCCCCTTGAAGCCTGCCTCATTTTCTCCTTATCCTCACCACCAACAACCCAAGCCTCCTCCTCCTTGTTTCATTCTTTCTGTCTGCCTCTTGCTGCCTCTGCCTCGCAGGCAGTAGGTACAGGATCCTGCGGGCCGTGACACAGCAACAAGTTCTCATCTTCATATTGCTGCTATGTCTCCAGTGCCTGCTCTGTATGCCAACTTATTTTGTGCCCAAGGATGTATAATTTTTCCTATTTTTGCCTCTTCAAAAGGTGCCAAAATGTTCTGAATGATGATCGACTTATGTGGTGAAAAGAACCCCAGCTCTCCAGAACTTGTGATAATTTCACAGATACTTATTGATGACATGCTGCTGCTGGTGCAACCTCTGTAGCATGGCCAACGTTGCGTCAAATTGCCTAGTGGTGTCACAGATGAGGTGGTTGTCAGGTAGCTTATGCTGGTGCCGCTTTTTTGCCAGGTGAACACTGGCTTTTTATGACCAGCTAAAGTGGCCGCAAACCCTTTTGGACTGACAAAGTACCTCCCGGAAGCTAGGGTACTTCATGATAATTTGCTGCACCACCAGGGTGAGGACATGTGCCAGGCAAGGTACATATGCAAATTTTCCCTGGTGAAGGGCAGCCAGTAGGTTAATGCTGTGTCCCACATGACCTTGCCTGGCTAAAGATGTCATGCAGTCAGCCATCTTTCAGCCTCCACATGGAGAGTTGTCAGCAGCTCTCGTCCAGTGTGACTGCTGTCCCCCGGGCATATGAGCTTCACCACAGCATGGCAGCATTTATCCAGGGATTAGAGATGAGCCTATGTGATTGGGTTTGGTACACATGCCATTCTTTAAATCCATAATAAATTGCAAACGTAAATCTTTACCCTATTGAAGTATATGTTGGTCTGGAAAATCAGTTTTGGTAATTTTCAAGGCTGATAGGCAAGGAATTGTCAAACAAAGGTCATAGGGAGCTGAGCACTGCTCTGGGTGTCTAGAGCACTGTGTAGCAATACAGCCACCTTTCAGAGCACTGTGCAGAATTTTAGAGGCCTCTCAGATCATTGTCCAGAGCACTGTGCAGCATTAAAGGCCTCCTCAGACCACTGTCCAGAGCACTGTGCATCATTACATGCCTCTCAGACCAGTGTTCAGAGCACTGTGCAGCATTACAGGCCCTTCAGACCACTGTCCAGACTCCAGAGCACTGTGCATTACAGCCCTCCTCGCTGTCCTCAGGCCATCAAGAGTACTGTGCATTGCAGGCCTGAGGCCTCCTCCTCACCAAAGCATAAGAACAAAGAAACGGTTATTGCCAATAACTCTCTGATAACTCACTATGATATATACACTGACGTTTTGAAAATTTAGAAAAACACAGGGTTTCTTAATTTGCTGACTCACCACATGTAAATGGATATACAAATAGCAAGCAAGGTGAGGATTGACCCCACCTAAAAGTAATTACCACGGACCAAGCAGTTGTCTCTAGTCAATGCAGCTGCTTCATTCAAACCGCTCATTCATACATATTACACATACATAGCCCGTTGACTGGTATATTATCCTTGATAAGTGTGATGAAAAGACCACTGGGTGTAAGACAATCAGGGATTGAAAAAAACTTCCAGGTAAGGATCATGAAGTTGTTGCCCAGGTCCTGAAATGACACGGGTATTAGTGTGAGTGTATGTCTCCAAGAGTAACACTTGCAAGGGGAAATCCAAAAGGCACTGTATTGCAGACAGCAGGCATATAGCCAAAGTTACTGTTCAGTAATCTCCACTGTCTAGGATCCCACTGTGCAGAGCATGGCTGGCAAGGCAAACACTGAATGGAAAAAATTGTGATGATATCCTAATAGGTGTTTATAACACAGTTCTCAGTAGTGTCAATAGTAGCCACAAGACAAAGTAGGTCTGACTGTTGCACATACCCATCAAAGTTTGCTGAAAGATAAGAAAATAAAGTTGGAAATGGATCAAAGACCTGCTGATCCACTCACCCAACCTAAGGTTATGTACTTTCACATCTGTAGTGGCAAAGAGTATCCAGCTCTCTCATACAGGTGCAGAAAGTCAGTGAGAGGTGGGGGTCAAGGTTAAAGTCCTACTCAGGATTGGAGAATTCACTGCTGGTCGGGTCTGATCTCGTAAGGCAGTGATTCATCGCACCTTTTCCAAGATGGATACCACTATACTCAGGGAGACCATTGAGCATGTGTAGGCAAGCAGATTGCATCAAGCATGAAGGGAGAGCATCACTCACGTGGTGTTGTGACAGCCGACATATTGTCAGGGCTGGGCTCAGCGCTTCCTTCTCTGAGTTGGCCGCTAAGCTGACTGCCAGCTCCCATCTCTCTCCACAGTTACTCTGCTGTTGATCCTGCTTGTCAGTCCTGCCTTCTTAAGCTGTCCAGTCCAGAGGAGCTCTGCCTTCGCCTTGGTTACATCACAAGAAACTATCTCCTGCGTTCCTGTTTAAAGACTGGCTTTGCTGACATCCCTTCTGGCTCCAGATTCTGCTTGCTGTTCCACTATAGTGATCCCTGACTTCTGGCTTGGCTGACTATCCATTCCGGTTACTGAACTTTGTATGTGTTTTGACTACGTTTGTTATTTTTACTTTTATTATTAAACAAGTGTGATTTAACTGTACTTCTGTCTCAGTCTGATTCATGGTTTCTGACAGATAGTGATCATAGTTAGAGGTGGGGGGATAGGATGTTTCCTGATTACTCTTGGTTCTGCCCCTCTAACTTCATTTATGAGGGGTGTGTACCTATTATAGGTGTCAACATTGTAGTGATTAGAGGGACCCCAATTACTCTGGGGGCCATGTGGGCCATTGACATTGGGGTATGTATACTGTTCCCTCCTTTCCATCCATGGTGGGGGAGGTCCCCTATAAAAGGATGGGTAATTGTAGTGGGTTGATGGGGTTCTATATGGTGGCCTTCCCCTACCACCCCATCCATCATTTCCATTGGGGCTCTGCGGTTGACCTACCCATCTCCCCTGGAGACTCTGGGATGAGTGCTTTGAATCCCCATATGGGATATGAGTGTGAGAATAATTGTGATTTCCTCCTCTACCATTAGAGGAGGAGGGACCTACAGGTAGAGGTGCCGCAGTCTGTATCCCTTGACCAGACAGTGGCACTGAATTAATAACTGGTACACATTGCCATTTGAAAACCACATTATCCTTATAATCCTTAACATCTCTGTTACATTTCTTTTTTTTTCTTTTTTTCTTTGTTCTGATTCCTCTTTTGAAAGTGTAGCTTTCAACGCTTCTGATTTTTGTATATACTCAGGATCATTTTTAAATGGAATGAGTTTGTTTTCAATAACATTAATTTCAGAATCTAATAGGGTCAATTTCCGTGACTTTTTGGTAATTAAAAACCTTAAAAAATGTACCCCTGCCTCATTGAAATACTTAAACCACTCTTCCAATTTACTATCCTCTAGGGGTTGACTTCCCATCTGAGGCTTCTGGGAACCATGTTTTCTTTTAATACACTTCCAAGTATGCTATATTCCATGTAGTGTGTACCTCTGTTATGGTTAGGTTTTTAAGTCTCAAGAAGTAACCCGCAAGATCATCCCTGGGGTCATCCTTGCCATTAAAACCCCCCAAGGTATCTAATTTAAATTGTGACCTATATTCAAAAACATCCATTTTGTGAAAAGAATGATTAAGAACTAATGATTTTAAAATCCAGCTGCAAATATTGTGTATCAAAGACCATAAATGAAAAAAGAAATATGTATCTGCGCTTGGAAACAAAAGACTAGCAGCTGTACACTATAACCCAGATACCAGGCACACTCATAATATATAAATAAAGTGCAGCACTGAAACAAATAATGAAATAAAGTTCAATACTGTGCAATCAAACTAAGTGCATAATCTATACACAATTTCAGAAAGAGAGACCATATAGAGTCTCAAAAAACATCTAAACAGTGTTATGGTACATATAAATGAGGTCCCACTGAAATCCATTTTTTGGATTTAGGAATTTCAATACGAGAGGGAAGGTTAATCACTTCTACTTTCTTCAAGTAGATGGACAGCAATGGATACAGTCCGTTGGATTCCTGCATTCACCCCTCTTGGTTAACAGCAGGGATGAGCCGAACACCCCCCTGTTCGGTTCGCACCAGAAACTGCGAACAGACATAAAGTTTGTGTGAACTTTAGAACCCTATTAAAGTCTATGGGACTCGAACGTTCAAAATCAAAAGTGCTAATTTTAAAGGCTTATATGCAAGTTATTGTCATAAAAAGTATTTGGGGACCTGGGTCCTGCCCCAGGGGACATGTATCAATGCAAAAAAAACTTTTAAAAACAGCCGTTTTTTCAGGAGCAGTGATTTTAACTGCTTCCCGGCCGCCTCACGCAGATATACTGCGGCAGAATGGCACGGGCAGGCAAAATCACGTACCTGTACGTGGCCCTTTAATTGCCTGCCCGTGGGTCGCGCGCGCCGCCAGTGGCACGCTCGCGACCCGGTCGGGAGCTCCGTGACCCCGGCCACGGGACCAGCGGACCAGATCGCCGCTGGTGTCCCGCGATCGGGTCACAGAGCTGAAGAACGGGGAGAGGTTTGTGTTAACAAACCTCTCCCCGCGCTTCCTACTCTGCCTGTGATTGATCGGCTGTTCCCGGTCATCGGGAAAGCCGATCAATGACGTCAGACGTCAGCCCCCCCCCAATGTAAAAAAACACACACACGTCACAGCCCATAACCCCTCCCCTCCCCCTAGTGGTTAACTCTTTCACTACAACTGTCATTTATACAGGAATCAATGCATTTAAATAGCATTGATTGCTGTATAATTGACAATGGTCCCAAAAATGTGTCAAAAATGTCCGATGTGTCCGCCATAATGTCGCAGTCACAATAAAAATCGCTGATCGCCGCCATTACTAGTAAAAAAATAAGTATTAATAAAATTGATATAAAACTATCCCCTATTTGTAAACACTATAACTTTTGCGCAAACCAATCAATAATCGCTAATTGCGATTTTTTTTACCAAAAATATGTAGAAAAATATGTATCGGCCTAAACTGAGGAAAAAATATGTTTTTTTATATATTTTTTGGGGATATTTATTATAGCAAAAAGCAAAAAATATTGCGTTGTTTTCAAAATTGTCGCTCTATTTTTGTTTATAGCGCAAAAAATATAAACCGCAGGGGCGATCAAATACCACCAAAAGAAAGCTCTATTTGTGGGAAAAAAGGACGTCAATTTTGTTTGGGAGCCACGTCGCACGACCGCGCAATTGTCAGTTAAAGCGACGCAGTGCCGAGTCACAAAAAGGGGCCTGATCCTTTGGCTGCCAATTGGTCCGGGGCTGAAGTGGTTAATAATGCTTAAAGTGAAACAATAAAAGTGTAATATTCCTTTAAATTTCGTACCTGGGAACTGGCAGCCCCCACAGTTAGGGGGCATGGCAGGGGTCTCAAGCAGGGGGGGATCTCTCCGCCTAGCACAAACCGTAGGGTAGAATCAGCCTCAATAGGAGGCACGGCAAAGTTGGGTGTAAAAGCAACCGATTGCACATTTCTTGTTTATTTTTTTTATATATATTATATTTTTTGTTATTTATATTACTCATTTAGAACTAGCTAAGCTTATGCAATGATGTTATACTTGAGCTGGGACTTTCTATAAAAATAAAAAATAAAAAAGTGCTGAAGCCCTGGGACACCCACTAGGAAGTCCCTAGGTAAGCTGCTATATACAATGTTTGATTACCATGAATTACCCATACGATCAGAACAGAAGGGAAAAAAATATATAGTCGAGAAGTGTTAATGTGAAAGTTGTACTTTATTTAGTATTTTGTGAAAAACCTAATAAAAAATATTGAAACATAAATTTCGTACCTGGGGGGTGTGTATAGTATGCCTGTAAAGGGGCACATGTTTCCCGTGCTTAGAACTGTCCCTGCACAAAGTGTCATTTCTGCAGGAAAAAAAGTCTTTTAAAAGCACTCGTGGCTATAATGAATTGTCGGTTCCTGTAATACAGAGAACAGTCTTTGAAAGTCATTGATAAAAAAAAAATATGCGTGGGGTTCCCCCTAAATTCAATTACCAGGCCCTTCAGGTCTGGTATGGATATTAAGGGGAACCCCGGGGTCAAATAAAAAAAAATGACGTGGGGTTCCCCCTAAATATCCATACCAGACCCTTCTGGTATGGATTTTAAGGGGAACTCCACGCAAATAAAAAAAAAATGGCGTGGAGTTCCACCCAAAACCTGGCAGGCCGCAGGCCGCAGGAAAAGAGGGAGGGGGCGAGAGAGCGCCCCCCCTCCTGAACCATACCAGGCCACATGCCCTCAACTTTGGGAGAATGCTTTGGGGGTCTGTGACCCTCAAAGCACCATGTCCCATGTTGATGGGGACAAGGGCCTCATCCCCACAACCCTGGCCAGTGGTTGTGGGGGTCTGCGGGCAGGGGGCTTATCAGAATCTGGAAGCCCCTTTTAACAAGGGGACCCCCAGATCCCGGCCCCCCCTGTTTGAAATGGTAAGGGGGTACAAAAGTACCCCTACCATTTCACAAAGAAAGTGTAAAAAATTGTTAAAAAATACACTGACACCGTTGGGAAAAGTCCTTTATTAAAAATAAAAAAAAAAAAAAAAGATTCCAGCGGTGGTAATCCACTCTTGCTATCCAGCGATGGGTGATCTCTTCTCTGCGGGAATCCCAGGTCTTAGCTGAGGAGGACTGGGCCACCTGTCACCTGACCCCGCCCCCCTCTGACGCAAGGGGGAAGCCGGGCTTCCCCAGTGACGTGCGGATGACCTCGCTCCCTCTGATGTAACGGAAACCTGCATTACATCAGAGGCGGGCGGGGTCACGCGTACATCACTGGGGAAGCCTGGCTTTTCCCTTGAGTCAGAGGGGGGAAGGACCACCCATCACCTGACCCGCCCCCTCTGACGCAAGGGGAAGCCGGGCTTCCCCAGTGACGTATGGGTGACCCCGTCCCCTCTGATCTAACGGAAACCTGCGTTACATCAGAGGGGGCGGGGTCAATCGTACATCACTGGGGAAGCCTGGGTTTCCCCTTGCGTCAGTGGGGGGGGAGGGGTCAGGTGACGGGTGGCCCGTCCTCCTCAGCTAAGACCTCATCAGGCTGTCAGGATCCCCGCAGTGTCTCCATGGAGACAGGATGCGCTGCGCTGGACGTCATCGGAAGAGATCAGCCATCGCTGGACCCCAGAGAAGAGATCACCCATCACTGGATAGCAAGAGTGGATTACCACCGCTGGAATCTTTTTTTTATTTTAATAAAGGACTTTTCCCAACTGTGTCTGTGTGCTTTTTAACAATTTTTTACACTTTCTTTGAAATGGTAGGGGTACTTTTGTACCCTCTTACCATTTCAAACAGGGGGGGGGGTGGGATCTGGGGGTTAAAGGGGGCTTCCAGATTCTGATAAGCCCCCTGCCCACAACCACCGGCCAGGGTTTTGGGGATGAGGCCCTTGTCCCCATCAACATGGGGACATGGTGCTTTGAGGGGTCACAGACTCCCAAAGCATCCTCCCAATGTTGAGGGCATGTGGCCTGGTATGGTTCGGGGGCGCTCTCTCGTCCCCCTCTTTTCCTGCGTCCTGCCAGGTTGCCTGCTTGGATAAAGGGTCTGGTATGGATTTTTGGGTGGAACTCCACGCCATTTATTTTTTTTAATTTGGCATGAGTTCCCCTTAAAATCCATACCAGACCTGAAGGGTCTGGAATGGATATTTGGGGGGAACCTCACGTCATTTTTTTTTAAATTTTACCCGGGGTTCCC
Source organism: Lithobates sylvaticus (assembly GCA_028564925.1). NCBI lineage: Eukaryota > Metazoa > Chordata > Amphibia > Anura > Ranidae > Lithobates > Lithobates sylvaticus. The sequence continues at coordinate 502,829,797 of CM053026.1, forward strand.
CTTAATATCATACCAGACCTGAAGGGCCTGGTAATTGAATTTGGGGGGAACCCCACGCATATTTTTTATTTTATTTTTTTATCAATGACTTTCAATCAATTCATTATAGCCGCGAGTGCTTTTAAATTAATTTTTTCCTGCAGAAATTACACTTTGTGCAGGGACAGTTCTAAGCACGGTAAACATGCGCCCCTTTACAGGCATACTATACCACAGGTACGAAATTTAAAGAATATTACACTTTTATTGTTTCACTTTAAGCATTATTAAAATCACTTCTCCCGAAAAAACTTCAGTTTTTAAAACTTTTATTTGTATTGATACATGTCCCCTGGGGCAGGAACCAGGTCCCCAAACACTTTTTATGACAATATAAGCCTTTAAAATTAGCACTTTAGATTTCTCCCATAGACTTTTACAGGGTGTTCGCGGCTTTTCGAATTAGCCGCGAACACCTAAATTGTTCACTGTTCGGTGAACAGGCGAACAGGTAATGTTCGAGTCGAACATGAGTTCGACTCGAACTCGAAGCTCATCCCTAGTTAACAGCTGTGCCTAAAGGCATTGTACCCATTTGGATGACTACTTGAAGGAAGCATCCATCTTAAAAACTAGGTTTCTGGCCAAGGGTTATAATGAAACTGCTTTAGATTCCATTATACAGGAAGTTGGTAAACGGGATCGTTAACAGTTGATGATTGATAACTCAGATTTTGGCTCAGCTTTCTTTTCAATCTTTTCAAGCCATCATTGGGCGGTTAAAAGGATAATTAGGAGACACTGGTCAGTTATACAAAATTACCATATCCTAGCCCTCTATTACCTGCTCAAACTTGGGTTATTTTCAGGGGAGGTCCCAACCTGAGAAATACAGTAGCACCTATTGTTCTTGACCCCCCACCAGACCCACAATTTTTGGTGATCTGAAGCAATACTATCCCTGTGGGAAGTGTCAGGCCTGCAAAATTAATACACAGCGGGGGAGGAAGATCACTGAAATCAGAAGTAACTTATCAAATTAAGTCTTTCATTTTGTGCATGACTAAATGTGTCTAGTATCTCCTTAGGTGCCCTTGTGGTGTAGAATATACCGAACGTGCCACACATATGCTACATATTAGACTATGGGAGCATATAGCTAATATCTGGAAAGGCTTTGACAAACACAATGTGAGAAATATGTTCCCCATTGGCATGGAAGCAATGATAAGAGGAGCATATCTAGAGCCAAAACCAACTGGATCTATAAACTGGGCTCTCATGTGCTTCATCAATCAATAATAGTTAATCTATAAAGGGTTAGTGTACCCTTTAGGGCATGGGTGGCCAACCAGTGGCCCGGGGGCCACATGTGGCCCGCAGAGCCTTCTGATGTGGCCCGCGACCTCCTGCTCTGGAATGGCGGGTTAGCAAGCCCAGATCGCAGGTTGCCCACCCGTCATACCACAGCATCATTGTTGTGAATGAAGCTGGTGGTAGAGGATAAAGCGGCTGCAGAGCAGAGCCCCATAAGCTGATGCTTCTTGTACAGCGCCGGCTTTTGCCACAGGCAGAGTCTATGGCAAAGTTCAGTTAACCCGCAGGATAGACACAGGTACACTACGCTGCACCCGCGGTGTGGGTAAACCGCAGCACATCAGTATGAAAATCTTAGGCCCATTTCACATGATCGGCCCTACCCAATCGGACCTTCAATTCACTTCTACAGAGCGGCAGATGTAAACAGACTATTGTCCATTTACTCCCGCCTGCCTCCGATCCTCTAAAAAAATACATAAATAAACTGGGTGGATTGGATTGGAGGGCCTATAGAATAGCCGTGACTTGTCATCCACCGGCTCCGCTCATTGTGGCCCGCAACTGGTTACCAAGTTGCTTAAGTGGCCCTTGCTCTTAAAAAGGTTGGGCACCCCTGCTTTAGGGTATATATGTTTTTGTATATGCACTTCCCCGCATTTTATAATTTTTTATCATGTATTTTTTTTATTTTTCTATATGATTTAATATTTATCATATTCATTTTTTTTATATAATTTTTTGTATATTTTTGTTCATTAGTAATAACTATATTATCATTTACCTTTTTATTCATTATTTAATTTGTATAATGATATTCTCTCTTACTACTTTGATTAGGAGGTATTTTTGGGATGATGAGGAATCACATCCGTTAGATTATTTCTCTTTTTATTTTGCTTTATTATATTTTATTACAATTTTTGGTATTTTCCACATCATAGCATTGCATATTTAGTCTTTCTCTGACTGATGGGAAGGACTATTTATTATGAATGATTGGCATGATTTTAAACCAATGGCCGAATAGGTCACTTTTATCAAATAGAAATGCTTCCTCGTCTCTCGATGGTTGTATTTAAAGTGCGGCTCATGGCATGTGTATGTACCCCTGATGATGTCACCTATGACAAAATGCTTCAGGAGGAGACACGTACACATGCTACTGTGCATGCATGATCACTGTTCGCCCATTTTTCATGAGGGAAACTGATCAATTCGGATTTGATATGCCTGCATGCCTATTTCTACTTCCGGTATACACCATCTGCGGCCATTAGAGATGACATCTGGGCTTGTCCTCAGTGGATTGTAGATCCGACTAAAATGCTAATTGACCCCCCTGACTAAGGGTGGTCACTGACTCTCTGGTAAGCCTCCAATTTAGCTTTGGTGATGGGTGTCACACCGGTGGATGTTTGATATTCACCTTTAGCACAAATTCTTCTAAGGGATTTTCCATATGGAATTTAGTCTGATATTTGTCATATATTAATTTTGTTTGCACAGGATTGCACCTCATTTATATGTACCATAACACTGTTTAGATTTGTTTTGAGACTCTATATGGTCTCTCTTTCTGAACTTTTATATAGATTTTGCACTTAGTTTCATTGCACAGTATTGCACTTTATTTCATTATTTGTTTCAGCCCTGTTTTTATTTATATATTATACCTTTAAATTGTCTATTAAATTCATAGGAACTCACCTATTTTGCTTAGAAGACTTCTGGCATTGGTAAACAAACACTTTAGTTCATTGTCGCACTTTGCACTTGTGTTTTCAATCTTTTTTATAGTACAAATAGTACTATAAATTACAATGGTTGTTTGCAATATGGGAACCTTCTTATCACCTGCCATAGTCCTCCCCCCATTTTCCCCCCTTCCACCCACCATTAGGGTCTGAGCCATGACTGACCTGTCTGTCCCATCATATTCTAATTCACCCTCCCCCTCTCTGTCCTAGTTTAAAAACTCCTCCAGCCTGCCAATAAACCTCTCTCCCAGCAGAGCAGCCCCCTTCCAATCAGGTGCAAACTATTTTAGCATGTAGTTTTTTCCAATAAAAAGTCAGCCCAGTGCTCCAGGAACCCAAATAATTTCCTCTTACACCAGGTCTTTAGCCTTGCATTGAGTTCTCTAATCTCTAAGGCCCCTTTCACACTGTGGCCCCATTCACTCCAGTGTGAAAGCCGGCGGTAAACAACGGTAAAGCAGCGTTTATATCTAGTTTAGTAATAAACAGTGCCCCTAAATATTTCTGACTTCTAACCTATGCCTAATGTTACTTTGACCCTAACACTAAACCCTTCCCCTACCAAAAACAAAACGTAACCTAACCCTAAACATTTATACTTAATACATAACCTAATCTCAAAATTACACTTTAAAGGCTCAATGCACATATTTGTGTAAGAAAAAATTTACATTTTTTTTTTTTTAACAGGAGCCTGCAAAACATGATTGCACCCACAATTAGTGGATTGCCGATGCAATGCCAGGATCCAGCAGACTCTTCCTCCAGCTCCCTACCCCTACTGTGGTACGCACTATTTTAGTTGGAGAGCTGGAAGATGTGTCAATTGCATGAATTTGGTGATTACCATATTTGTATTTCCTTGAGAACTACAAGCCCATCTGCTGTGGTGGAAGACAGGACTTGTAGTTTTCATTTATTCACAGATCTCTGATTTGAAAAGTGACAGTAGTTGCAGGGGAGAAGAACCGCAGCACACTGTCATGGGGAGAGGAAGGGCAGTCATGCAAAAGGCGGAATTTAAACCACTGAATCTCAAACTTAAAGAGTAACTCCACTCTTGTTTAAAAAGAAAACACTCCCCTCTGGGTGATCTATGTACATGCAGGGATTTTAACAAACTTTGTTGCAGATTTCTAACTTTTGTTATTCTAAAGATATAGCTGCTAGTTTGTCTGTGTCCATGCGCAAAGTTAATGTGAATGAAAGTGATTAGAAGTGATTTCCCTTTGGGAGTATCTCTCCAAAAATGACATTTTCATTTCAGGGGATGCCCAAAATCTGGCTTGTATCTTTGTGCATCTATGAGCTATGAATAAGCACCTGCTATAACGTTGTGAAACGCATTAGTGGTTTTATCCTTGCTGTATGGATTTATAAATTACAATAAAGAAATGGTTTTCATTGGAGTGCGGCCATCCGGACCTATTTATTCTATTTTTGCATATTGTATCTTTGTGCAGTTTGCTGAGAAAATCAGTAGACCAATCACACAAGCAGGAAATTATATTTCTGGGGGCACTCTGTATACTATCTGTGTACAGAATGCCTCCAGGTTGCCATGTTGCATTGTATTTTACAGAAAATGACAGCAAGGCAGATTGAAAAAAAAAGGAATTTTAATAACATGCATTTACAATATGACTTGTGTTGCAATAGTGTGATGCTGTATTATTATTATATTACAATTATTATATTTTTTCCCATCAAAACACCTAAACTCAGCAATACAATTAACCCCTCACTTAACATGAAAACATTTCCTAAACCATAACCTTTACCTTGTTTGTTAGAGCTTCTGTGCCAAGATCTCACAGCATTAATATATTAGCATTGAAAATGACTGATACATATCTTTTTTTCTTAACAAAAGCAATTTTATACTTGGTTAAACAAATAAAGCCATTTGAATTTTTAAGTGTTGCTTTTCATACATGAAAACAACCAGTGGACAATATATTGATATTGCTAAGCTAAAATATTTCAATTATTAATGATGCAAAAGTGATGTAAAAATGCGAAACTTTACAGGTCATTACCACTGACATATTTTCCTCCATAATAAAGTACTAAAATATTGGGCATCTAAAAAAAAAAAAAAACATCTAGGCGAAATGTATTTACCAACAAAACATATGTTTTTGAGTTGTTCTCAGTTGCTGGATAAACACTCAGAATCATTAAATTAGTCATACAGTACATTTTGTGTGGCATAAACTACAAGCACTAAAATGATAACAGAAGGAAGAAAGACAAAGTGGGAATGGCACAGTCCTGCCTCATTTAACAGTCACAAACATTTGGCTGTTGCTACCATCCCAGCCATTCACTGCTCAGCAGACTCTATTTGAAATCTGTCAATGTCTGTGTTTTCTGTTGGTGCTTATATCCACGTTCCCATTCTGAAAAGGAGGCCAGGACAATGTTGGGACTCATCTAAATTAATGGATTCAACCTTTTGCCCGTTTCAGCAGATGCTGCTCCTAGTCATCCCAAAAAAAGCATGTTAAAAGTCAACAGCGTTAAGCGTTTTAGGTCACAATGCCCATTTCAAGGTCATTTTAATTCTGGGAAAAGGTTAATTAGATCACTGCATAAAACAACAATAGACTTTACTCAACTTCCCTCTAACAGCCACAGACGGACATACACTAAAATATTTACTGGGTGTCATATTGAGCAGGTGTTCTGAGCCTCTAAAGAGCGCATTTGAGTCGCCGCTTTGTACTATTAAAAAGACATACGTCTAATATTGCTTTATATTTATTTCCCATAAGGGAAGGCAAATCAATTAATAGCTCAGTATTTCTCTGCAAGTAAGAAAGCTTTATATAATAAGGACAAAAGTCAATTAAAGGCTAGCTCCTTCTGGAACCATTCCTTTTAACAAACAATCTACTAATGTATTTAAATGAGTTGAACAGATCATGAAAGAATACATCATGATGTGTATGCCTGAGAATGCCTTTGTTCATTTTAAATGGTGTAAAACATAATTCAGTATATTATTCATGATAATGCAGCATATTTATTAATAAAGTGGCATAAATTTTTTGAACAGTGTTTAAATACTGAATTATTACTTAAATATGTGTTATTTAGGATTGTTTTTGCAAGCAACTTCTCAAAATGCTTACTAATATTAAAAGGGCTTTATTGGTCTGTTGTTTCCTCTGATCTACTTATAGAAAATGCAACATAGAAGAAGAAACTTAATGAGACCAGTTATATATATATATATATATATATATATATATATATATATATATATATATATACACAGTGCCTTGCAAAAGTACAAAAGTATTCACCCCTTTGGCATTTTCGTGTTTTGTTGTCTCACAACCTGGAATTAACATGGATTGTTTGAGGATTTGCATCATTTAATTAACACAACATGCCCACAACTTTGAAGATGTTTTTTTTTTTTGTTTTGTTATTGTGAAGCAAACAACAAATAGGACAAAATAGCAGAAAAAGTAAATGTGCATAACTATTCACCCCCCTTTGTAGAGCCACCTTTTGCGGCTATCACAGCTCCAAGTCACTTTGGATAAGTCTCTATGAGCTTGCCACATCTTACCACTGGGATTTTTGCCCATTCCTCCTTGCAAAACTGCTCCAGCTCCTTCAAGTTGGATGGTTTACGCTTGTGAACAGCAATCTTTAAGTCTGACCACATATTTTTTATTGTATTGAGGTCTGGGCTTTGACTAGGCCATTCCAACACATTTACATGTTTCCCCTTAAACCACTCAAGTGTTGCTTTAGCAGTGTGTTTGGGGTCATTGTCCTGCTGGAAGGTGAACCTCCGTTCTAGCCTCAAATCACACACAGAGTGGTACAGGTTTTGCTCAAGAATATCCCTGTATTTAGCACTATCCATCTTTCCCTCAACTCTGACCAGTTTCCCCAGTCCAGACTGCTGAAAAACATCCCTACAGCATGATGCTGTCACCACCATGTTTCACTGTGGGGATGGTGTTCTTTGGGTGATGTGATGTGTTGGGTTTGCGCCAGACATAGCCTTTTCTTTGATGGCGAAAAAGTTCAATTTTAGTCTCATCAGACCAGAGCACCTTCCTCCATACATTTTGGGAGTCTCCCACATGCCTTTTCGCAAACAAAACTTGCCATTTTGTTTTTTGCTGAAAGTAATGGCTTTCTTCTGGCCACTCTGCCATAAAGCCCAACTCTATGTATACTCCAGTCTTTGCTGTGGAACTCTGCAGCTCCTCCAGGGTTACCTTAGGTCTCTGTGCTGCCTCTCTCTGTGAGTTTTGGTGTGCACCCGTCTCTTGGCATGTTTGCTGTTGTGCAATGTTCTTTCCATTTGGTTATGATAGATTTGATGGCGCTCCTAGGGATCATCAAAGATTTTGATTTTTTTTATAACCTAACCCTGACTTGTACTTCAACAACATTGTCCCTTACTTGTTTGGAGAGTTCCTTGTTCCTCGTGGCAGTGTTTGGTTAGTGGTGCCTCTTGCTTAGGTGTTGTAGCCTCTGGGGCCTTTCAAAAAGGTGTGTATATGTAATGACAGATCATGTGACACTTAGATTGCACACAGGTGGACATCTGTTCACTAATTATGTGACTTCTGCAGGTAATTGGTTGCACCAGAGCTTTTTATGGGCTTCATAACAAAGGGAGTGAATACATACGCACATGCCAATTATCATTTTTTTATTTCTGAAAAATTTGTTTTATGTATATATTTTTCTAATTTTACTTCACCATCTTATACTATTGTGTTCTGATCCATCTCATATGATTCAGAATAAAAAAAAACTAAAGGCTGTAATGTGACAAAAAAATAGTGGGGTAATATTGCGCCAGACGAACATAAAGAGGTAGCTGCTAGCACAACAATCAGACGTGAATTGCAAAAAAATATATATATATAAGTGCAGCGCTGAAGTAGATAAACAAGTGTCCCTGATTTTCACATGAGGTCCCGCTGGGGTAAAACAGCCTGTGGGAACTCTTGTGAGCCAGGAGTATAATAGTTAACCCTATAAGTGAGGGTGCCAGCTAGATTCCTCTGCTGGTATGTGTTCAGATAGAAGTGTTTGAAGATTGCATGGAATAATACAAATAAAATTGTAACACAATAGTAAATGTGCAAATTGTGTCGTGTGAGAGATGGAGGGGGGGGGGGAGGGGGATAATGGTAGATATTTATACCCCTATTCCCCGTGGGCAGAGGACAAGTCAACCCCAGATTACAGCAAATTCCTATTCGGTCTCCTTCAGGAGTCACAGCTTTGTATAGCACAAACTACAAGGAAATATAACCACAGCTCTCTAGGAGATGTAGAAATTATAACAGATGGAGAAGGGAACAAACTAAAGCTGACCCTCAGGCAGATGTAGTATACACTCTCATAGATGGGGGCAAACACCGCTATACAGTGGGCAGCGAAGCTAAACCAAACAAATGATATATAGCTTGTCTGACCATACAATCACAACTGTGAACAAGAAAGAAATGGGAGATAGTAGTCCACGGTGCTACCATGTAAATAGGCCCCTTCAGCACGTGCCTACATCCGCCATATATTCGGGAAGCAGTCCACCCAAACAATAATATGCAAAAAGTCCTGTTAATAGGGATGGGATAACAAAGAAAAGACCAAAAAAAACCACAACAGTTCAATCTGTAGTGTCTTCACTAGGTGTAGGCATATCACTGGAGGTATTCAGGATGTACAGTCGGTTTAACAAGCTCTAAAGAAAAACGGTGAAGGTGGGTACTCTTACCAGAGCTGGTGGACTCACCCCTCTCAGGGTGAGTCGGCAAGGCTTGTACCGGATATACCGGGTAGATGATGGATCTGCGGCGATCTGCTGGATCTCACTGGACCGTTCCTCCAGATGTCAGTACAGTCGCTTACCTGTAGCTTTAGCCGGATTTTTTTAAAAAGTAAGCAGTGGTAATGGCTTCTCTGGGGGATCCTTATCGACAGCAGCTCAAATAGAGGAGGAAACAGAGACAGAGAAGCAACTCCTCATAGTGTGAAACCAATTTCCCAATTGGTATTTATTGGATAAAACGGTAATAAAAACATTTGCGCAAAAAGTTAAAATGTGGCTTCGGTAGACATCAAACCCTACATGTTTCGCCTGCTGTAGGCTTCAACTGGGGTATATGTCTACCGGCCACCTGTCTACAATATATATACCTTTGTGTGAGAGTTCAGAGTGACAACAGCTGGGTCTTGGAGCACGGATCCTCACTTCCGGTATCGGCAGCGTGCGTTCCACGCTCAAACTAGTCTAGGGCCAAGATGATGTCATCTAAAAGCATCCGAGGACCAAGCCTCATTCACAGATCGCTACATGGCCAATCAGCGGCGGCCTGCAATGCTCAACCCACGGGCGGCCATACTTGGACGCCCGTGGGTTGAGCATTGCAGGCCGCCGTTGATTGGCCATGTAGCGATCTGTGAATGAGGCTTGGTCCTCGGATGCTTTTAGATGACATCATCTTGGCCCTAGACTAGTTTGAGCGTGGAACGCACGCTGCCGATACCGGAAGTGAGGATCCGTGCTCCAAGACCCAGCTGTTGTCACTCTGAACTCTCACACAAAGGTATATATATTGTAGACAGGTGGCCGGTAGACATATACCCCAGTTGAAGCCTACAGCAGGCGAAACATGTAGGGTTTGATGTCTACCGAAGCCACATTTTAACTTTTTGCGCAAATGTTTTTATTACCGTTTTATCCAATAAATACCAATTGGGAAATTGGTTTCACACTATGAGGAGTTGCTTCTCTGTCTCTGTTTCCTCCTCTATTTGAGCTGCTGTCGATAAGGATCCCCCAGAGAAGCCATTACCACTGCTTACTTTTTAAAAAAATCCGGCTAAAGCTACAGGTAAGCGACTGTACTGACATCTGGAGGAACGGTCCAGTGAGATCCAGCAGATCGCCGCAGATCCATCATCTACCCGGTATATCCGGTACAAGCCTTGCCGACTCACCCTGAGAGGGGTGAGTCCACCAGCTCTGGTAAGAGTACCCACCTTCACCGTTTTTCTTTAGAGCTTGTTAAACCGACTGTACATCCTGAATACCTCCAGTGATATGCCTACACCTAGTGAAGACACTACAGATTGAACTGTTGTGGTTTTTTTTGGTCTTTTCTTTGTTATCCCATCCCTATTAACAGGACTTTTTGCATATTATTGTTTGGGTGGACTGCTTCCCGAATATATGGCGGATGTAGGCACGTGCTGAAGGGGCCTATTTACATGGTAGCACCGTGGACTACTATCTCCCATTTCTTTCTTGTTCACAGTTGTGATTGTATGGTCAGACAAGCTATATATCATTTGTTTGGTTTAGCTTCGCTGCCCACTGTATAGCGGTGTTTGCCCCCATCTATGAGAGTGTATACTACATCTGCCTGAGGGTCAGCTTTAGTTTGTTCCCTTCTCCATCTGTTATAATTTCTACATCTCCTAGAGAGCTGTGGTTATATTTCCTTGTAGTTTGTGCTATACAAAGCTGTGACTCCTGAAGGAGACCGAATAGGAATTTGCTGTAATCTGGGGTTGACTTGTCCTCTGCCCACGGGGAATAGGGGTATAAATATCTACCATTATCCCCCTCCCCCCCCCCCTCCATCTCTCACACGACACAATTTGCACATTTACTATTGTGTTACAATTTTATTTGTATTATTCCATGCAATCTTCAAACACTTCTATCTGAACACATACCAGCAGAGGAATCTAGCTGGCACCCTCACTTATAGGGTTAACTATTATACTCCTGGCTCACAAGAGTTCCCACAGGCTGTTTTACCCCAGCGGGACCTCATGTGAAAATCAGGGACACTTGTTTATCTACTTCAGCGCTGCACTTATATATATGTAATGTGACAAAATAGGTACAAAGCCAAGGGGGGTGAATACTTTTGCAAGGCACTGTATATATATATATATATATATATATATATATATATATATATAGTTTAGGCTGTTAATAGTATTATAAACATATGCTTATAAGAAAGGTGCTGATTTATTATGTTATAAGGGGAACATTTAGATATGCTAATTGTGCATACACAATACCTTAAAAATGAGAGATAGCAGCACACTCCCTGGTCTGTAATTGGGCCCAGGCACTCCTGTGCTTACAGCCCTATAGCTGTGTATCTGCAGTTTGCTGCCATTGTGCTATTTGCTGGGTGTCCAGTGCACCCCTGTGCCTTTAAGGAGGAGTGGGCTCCCTCCAGGCAAACCTCCCCTCAATCCATCCATTACTATATACATTATGTGCTTCTACTATGGAGGCTCTCAAAAATGATAGAGTTAGGACTGTAAAAAACACTGAGTTGCCTTGTCACTGCCTCTGCAGCTTATGCATGTATTTGTTAAATGTGTGCAAACAAAACCCCTATTTTTAACATGAACTGTTGGTCAAGACAATTTGATTTGTTGCAGGCTGGTTGGTAAGTTGAGCTGGGAATTTTTCTTTGTTTTTGTTTGACATGCATCGCCCTTCCATGTGCTCCTTGCTGTTAAGGCCAGTTATGGGTTGGGGCACTTGCTGTTTGTTTGTACTGTTGGTTATTTTGTGAGGGGACACACTGGGCATCTTTTCTGCCATTGTGCTATGTGCTGGGTGTCCAGTGAACCCCTGTGCCTTTAAGGAGGAGTGGGCTCCCTCCAGGCAAACCTGCCCTCAATCCATCCATTACTATATACATGCTTCTTCTATGGAGGCTCTCAGAATCTATAGTGTTATGACTACAGATAATACTGGGGTGCCTTGTCACTGCCTCTGCAGCTTGCGCATGTATTTGCAAATGTGTGCAAACTAAACCCCTGTTTTTAACATGAACTATTAGACAGGACAATTTGGTTTGTTGCAGGCTGGTTGGTAAGTTGAGCTGGGAATTTTCCTTTGTTTTTGTTTGACATGCTAGACTAAGGAGATTCGAAGTGGGATTTGGTAATGTCTCTCCTGTGCTGCTCAATGTAATTTCTGGAGGCTCTGACATGAGCAAGCAAAGCTATCTCTACCAAGATGGCCACCACCACAAAAAAAAACCAGTATAAAAGAAGGCATGGTAAGTCAGAAATGGGAAAGATCAGCTGCAAGGAGACTACAGGCAAAATTGGTGACTAGACATCCAAATCACAACATGTCGGTAACGAGGTGAGTATAAAAGCTTTTTCTTTATTATTTCCAAGGAGTAAAATATTACATAGAGCAACCAACGCTAACATGTTTCAGTCAAAAGATGCTCTTACTTATAGCTGGTTACATAAAAATTGACAAAACAAATATATAACCAAACTTCAGTCTGACACCTCCAGTAAATACCAAGAATGATTGCACCTGTTTGGCATGACTGCCAGAGTGGGGGTGGGCTGATGATTGCTATACTCAAACCAAAAGACAAAGACTAACATCAATAATTACCCACAGAGACAAAAAATATGAATACAGTCATTTCAGTCGAGAGAGCATGTGAAGCCGGGGGATAGAGATGGTAAAAAATAAAAATAATGACAGCCATGAAGGTGGAGAATTTAACCTAGATGCAGATCCAGGTCCCACCTAAGGTTTAACCCCTGGGGTGTCCTGGTCTGCATCCTGTGTATCCACCATACCGCCCTCTGTGTGTCTAAACAGATCCAGGTCTAATAACCTGCAATAGCTATCCCCACCTCTCACAGATGCTTGCACTCTCTCAATTTCACAAAATATAAAAGGGGTAGTATCCCCCCATGCATGTCTCTAAAATGTCATGAGACACTTGCTATCTGCTTTGCTTGTAAGTTGGCAGAGTCACAAAAGTGTTCTCCAGTGCGGGTGTCATGAGGGCTCCATCCGTGGCCGGCGACCTGATGATCCTGCCAGTAATCGGCGCCTCAGCATCCCTGGTTCCCGTTCTCGGCTGCCATTGCGCATGCGCGAGCGCGCGCGTGCACGCGCGCGCGCGCAGACGGGGGCGAGCGTGCGCGGACGGGTGCGCGCCTCCATTGGCGCCAATGAGGCTATTTAAACCCTCCTGTGACTGACGGTCCCCGCTGTCTGCTCTACAACGTTCTGTGTATTGAAACCTGATCTGAAGTCTGTTTACCCGTATCTGACCCGGCTATCCTTGACCATCCGCTCTGTCCCTGTGTATCGACCTTGGCTTGTCTTTGACCATCCTCTTGTCTGCTCCATCTGTACCGTGCTGCCAGCCTGATATCTGACCCGGCCTGCCTGACCATTCCAGAGCCAGCTTACCTGCTATACCAGTCTGCATACAGATACAAGTCTGCCTGTTGTTCCAGTCTGCATACAGATCCAAGTCTGCCTGTTGTTCCAGTCTGCATACAGATCCAAGTCTGCCTGTTGTTCCAGTCTGCACACAGATACAAGTCTGCCTGTTGTTCCAGTCTGCATACAGATCCAAGTCTGCCTGTTGTTCCAGTCTGCATACAGATCCAAGTCTGCCTGTTGTTCCAGTCTGCACACAGATACAAGTCTGCCTGTTGTTCCAGTCTGCATACAGATCCAAGTCTGCCTGTTGTTCCAGTCTGCATACAGATACAAGTCTGCCTGTTGTTCCAGTCTGCATACAGATCCAAGTCTGCCTGTTGTTCCAGTCTGCATACAGATCCAGCTTACCTGTTGTTCCAGTCTGCATACAGATCCAGCTTACCTGTTGTTCCAGTCTGCACACAGATCCAGCTTACCTGTTGTTCCAGTCTGCCTACAGCTACCTACTTACCTCATCCGCTGAGCTTATCCAGGAAGCTCTCGTACCGGTCTGACCATTCCTGCCAGGCACCTGTGCCCCTCCTGACTCCTGGTCCTACTGTCCCATCATCAGGGGACCGGCGAGTGGGAGCCGCAAGGGAGGCCCTTCTCTGCTAATCAGACTCACCACTACCAGGGAGCGTGACAGTAGCAGACAGCCATGTCTGAGTCTGAGCAGGGGGCCTCTCCTATGGAAGGACTGTGCCAACACCTGGCAGGACTGACCGAGGCGGTAAAGAATCTCCAGCAGGGATACACCCGGTTGGAAGAACGGGTGCTGGCTCTACCACCAACAGCCCCATCTGGGGGAAGTCCAGGACCATCGGTGATAATGCTCCCTCCAGAGCCCCGGGTACCCATCCCCGAGAGATTCTCGGGTGCCCGCAACCTCTTTCGGGACTTCCGTAACTCCTGTGAACTGTTCTTTGCACTACAGCCACGTACTTTTTCCCTGGAAGCCACCAAGGTGGGCTTCGTGATCTCCTTACTCTCCGGAGACCCGCGGACCTGGGCCCACCGCCTCCTAGAGCAGAAGGACCCCGCACTGGCCGGTCTTAATTCATTTTTCGACTCTATGGCCCAACTCTATGAAGACCCCCAACTCGCTGCCACCGCAGAGACCACTCTGCGCGCCCTCCAGCAGGGGCGAAGGCCTGTGGAAGACTATGTCGCGGACTTTAGGCGCTGGGGTGCGGATACCCAGTGGAACGACGCGGCTCTGCGTCACCAGTTCCGCCTAGGACTTTCTGAGGCACTAAAAGATGAGCTGGCGAGAGTTGGGGTACCCCAGACCCTGGACACTCTGATCAACCTGGTCATCCAGATTGACCGACGACTAAGGGAGCGCAGGTCGGAACGTGCATCCGGTTTCCCTCGTCCTACCTGGATGCTCCCCAAGGCCCCAAGTCACCTGCAGACTGGTTCGGTCCAGCGGTCTGTAACCCTCTCTGATTCCTCCGAGCCCATGCAGTTAGGGCTCTTGAGGCCTTCTCTAACTTCTGAGGAACGGCAACGTCGTCGGGTCAACAACTTGTGCCTCTACTGTGGTGAGCCTGGGCACTACGTAAGGAACTGTCCGGCCAAGGCTCGTAAGTGCCCTCTCATGCCTGCTTGCTCTATGGACTCCTCAACCCAGGTCTCCTCTCACCTTGCCCTTTCTGTCTTGTTACAGCTTCCGGGAAGAATCCTCCAGGTACCCGCCATTATTGATTCTGGGGCATGCAGCTGTTTCATGGACTCGTCCTTCGCTGCCCAACACCGGATCTCTCTCCAGTCTAAATCCCAGGGACTGTCAGTTTACCTGGCGGACGGCTCCTCCATCCGTTCAGGCCCGGTTACGCAAGAGACCATCCCACTGCCCATGACCATCTCGGACAATCACCAGGAACTTCTCTGCATGGACATTATTTCCTCTCCATTATCCCCTATAATCCTGGGCATGCCGTGGCTGAAGGCCCACAACCCAGTCATCGACTGGGCCACTGGGATGGTTTCCTTCTCCTCTCAGTACTGTCAGACGTCTTGCAGACCTCCTAATTCCTCCCAGCTGGCTACTCTGCTAAGTGGGGACTCTGAGATGGACCTCCGTCGGGCTATTCCCCAGGCCTACCACGACTATCTAGATGTCTTCAGCAAACAGGCAGCAGAGGTGCTCCCTCCTCACAGGGCTTATGATTGCCCAATTGAACTCTTCCCTGGAGCAGAGATCCCCTTTGGAAGGGTCTTCCCCCTGACAGAAGTGGAGCAAGGCAAGTTGAAGGAGTACATTGAGGAGAACCTCCGAAAAGGCTTCATCCGCCCATCTACCTCTCCTGCGGGCGCGGGCATATTTTTCGTGGAGAAAAAAGATCACACCCTTCGGCCCTGTGTGGACTATAGGGAGCTGAACAACATTACGGTCAAGAACCGTTACCCTCTCCCGTTGGTCCCTGAACTCTTCCAGAGGCTTGGCACGGCCACCATCTTCACGAAGCTTGACCTACGGGGGGCTTATAATCTGGTCCGGATTAAAGACGGGGATGAGTGGAAGACGGCCTTTCGGACACGGTATGGGCATTACGAGTATCTCGTGATGCCCTTCGGCCTGTGCAATGCCCCCGCAACCTTTCAATACTTCATTAACGACGTACTTCGGGACTTCCTGGACTTGTTTGCCGTGGTATATCTGGACGATATCTTGATTTTTTCCCCCTCTTTAGAGACCCACCGCAGACACGTCAAGGAGGTCCTGGGACGACTCCGTATCCACGGCCTGTATGCCAAGGCAGAGAAATGCCAGTTTGAACAGGAGAGTATCCCCTTCCTTGGGCTAATCATCTCAAGTACAGGCATCAAGATGGACCCCCAGAAGATTTCTGCCATCTTGGAATGGCCCACTCCGGCAGACAAAAAGGGCATCCAACGGTTCATTGGCTTTGCCAATTTTTACCGTAAGTTTATCAGGGGGTTCTCCGCCATTGTGGCGCCTATCACCCAACTGACCAAACAAGGGACCCGGTTCCGGTGGTCTTCTGAGGCCCAGGAGGCCTTTGATGCCCTTAAAACTCTGTTTACCTCGGCACCCATCCTCAGGCACCCGGACTCCTCTCTACCCTTCACCCTGGAGGTCGATGCCTCCGAGATCGCGGTGGGTGCCATTCTGTCCCAGAGACAGGGGGACAAGTCCCTGCTGCACCCGGTCACCTTTTTCTCCCGCAAGTTGTCCTCGGCCGAGAGGAACTATGATGTGGGCGACCGAGAACTACTGGCGATCAAGGCTGCCCTGGAAGAATGGCGATACCTCCTGGAGGGGGCCTCTCACCCCATTCTAATATTCACCGACCATAAGAATCTGGAATACTTGAAGTCAGCCAAGAGATTGAAACCCAGACAAGCCAGATGGGCACTTTTCTTTTCCCGCTTTACTTTCCATGTGACATACCGGCCCGGATCCAAGAATGTCAAACCAGATGCCCTGTCTAGGATGTACCACAAGCACCAGGAAGAAGATCCCCCTGACACTATTCTGGCCCCAGGAAACTTTCTCCTTCTTCAAGAGGACTTGCTGTCCAAATTCAAACGTGCCTCAGCAGGGCAAAGGCCCACTTCCGAAACCCAGCTACAGGAGAAGGATGGCCTATTCTGGTACGGGGACAAGATCTACACCCCGGAACAGCTCCGGGTAACAACTATGGAGCTGTGCCATGACCACGCCTTGGCTGGTCACTTCGGTGTCGCTAAGACCACCGACTTGGTACAGCGTACCTTCTGGTGGCCTCAACTACGGGCTGACTGTAAAAGATTTGTGGACACTTGCCCCACCTGTATCCGGAACAAGAATCCCAAAACCAAGGCCTGGGGTCTCCTTAAACCCCTGTCTGTCCCAGATCGTCCCTGGAGGATGATCTCCCTAGATTTCATTGTGGAGTTGCCCCCAGCAGAAGGCCACACGACGATCTTTGTGATCGTCGATCGGTTGTCCAAGATGGCTCACTTCATCCCCATGAAGGGCACCCCCTCGGCTCCAGAGACGGCACGGGCCTTTATTAGGGAAATTGTCCGCCTTCACGGGGTCCCGGCTAACATCGTCTCGGATCGAGGGGTACAATTCACCTCTCGATTCTGGAGGTCCCTGTGCCAGTCCTTGGATATCGAACTCTCTCTCTCCTCTGCGTACCATCCTCAGTCTAATGGGCAGACGGAGCGGACCAATCAGACCCTAGAGCAGTACCTGCGCTGCTTCTCCTCCTTCGCCCAAGATGACTGGATCTCCCTTCTGCCCCTGGCCGAGTTCGCATATAACAACGCCACCCACTCCGCCACCAAACAGACCCCTTTTTCGCCAACTATGGGTACCACCCGGCATTTCTGCCTAACTCACTTCCTGACTGCACTGTGCCAGCAGTCCAAGAGCGAATTCAGTTCTTTTCCACCAACAACCAACTTCTTCAGGAGACCATGACTAGGACCCAGGAGTACAACAAAACCGTATTTGACAAAAAGAGACGGGGGGAACTGGTGCTTGTCCCGGGCGAAACTGTATGGCTATCCACCTCTAACCTAAAACTGGCTTGCCCTTCACGGAAACTGGGCCCCAAGTTCTTGGGCCCCTTCCCGGTCAAGAGGAGGATCAACGAGGTGGCGTATGAATTGGAACTTCCAGATTCTTTGAAGATTCACCCGGTCTTCCATGTGTCCTTACTGAAGCCCTCGGTTAGTAACCCTTTCCCCAACCGGAGGGCCATTCCTCCTGATCCGGTCATAGTGGACGGGGAGGAGGAGTTCGAGGTGGAAGCCATCCTTAATGTCAGAAGAAGGCAGAACCAGAACCAGTTCCTAATCAAGTGGAAGGGGTACGGCCCCGAGGAGAACTCCTGGGAGCCCGAGGAGAACATCCACGCTAAGAGTCTAGTCCAATCTTTTAAGAGAGCCCATCCTGAGAAATTTGCCCCGAGGGGCATCCGGAGGCTGCCCCTTAGGGGGGGCAATGTCATGAGGGCTCCATCCGTGGCCGGCGACCTGATGATCCTGCCAGTAATCGGCGCCTCAGCATCCCTGGTTCCCGTTCTCGGCTGCCATTGCGCATGCGCGAGCGCGCGCGTCCCCGCGCGCGCCCGCAGACGGGGGCGAGCGTGCGCGGACGGGTGCGCGCCTCCATTGGCGCCAATGAGGCTATTTAAACCCTCCTGTGACTGACGGTCCCCGCTGTCTGCTCTACAACGTTCTGTGTATTGAAACCTGATCTGAAGTCTGTTTACCCGTATCTGACCCGGCTATCCTTGACCATCCGCTCTGTCCCTGTGTATCGACCTTGGCTTGTCTTTGACCATCCTCTTGTCTGCTCCATCTGTACCGTGCTGCCAGCCTGATATCTGACCCGGCCTGCCTGACCATTCCAGAGCCAGCTTACCTGCTATACCAGTCTGCATACAGATACAAGTCTGCCTGTTGTTCCAGTCTGCATACAGATCCAAGTCTGCCTGTTGTTCCAGTCTGCATACAGATCCAAGTCTGCCTGTTGTTCCAGTCTGCACACAGATACAAGTCTGCCTGTTGTTCCAGTCTGCATACAGATCCAAGTCTGCCTGTTGTTCCAGTCTGCATACAGATCCAAGTCTG
Source organism: Lithobates sylvaticus (assembly GCA_028564925.1). Lineage (NCBI taxonomy): Eukaryota > Metazoa > Chordata > Amphibia > Anura > Ranidae > Lithobates > Lithobates sylvaticus. The sequence goes on from CM053026.1 coordinate 502,848,727, forward strand.
CCTGTTGTTCCAGTCTGCACACAGATACAAGTCTGCCTGTTGTTCCAGTCTGCATACAGATCCAAGTCTGCCTGTTGTTCCAGTCTGCATACAGATACAAGTCTGCCTGTTGTTCCAGTCTGCATACAGATCCAAGTCTGCCTGTTGTTCCAGTCTGCATACAGATCCAGCTTACCTGTTGTTCCAGTCTGCATACAGATCCAGCTTACCTGTTGTTCCAGTCTGCACACAGATCCAGCTTACCTGTTGTTCCAGTCTGCCTACAGCTACCTACTTACCTCATCCGCTGAGCTTATCCAGGAAGCTCTCGTACCGGTCTGACCATTCCTGCCAGGCACCTGTGCCCCTCCTGACTCCTGGTCCTACTGTCCCATCATCAGGGGACCGGCGAGTGGGAGCCGCAAGGGAGGCCCTTCTCTGCTAATCAGACTCACCACTACCAGGGAGCGTGACAGCGGGTCCTGAGACAATGTATTGTGCATCTGTGCAGTAAATTAGATATACGACATAGGTGGTGCCACAGTTTATGTAATGCTTAAAGCGGAGCTCCACCCTAATGTGGAACTTCCGCTCTTCGGATTCCTCCCCCCTCCAGTGCCACAATTGGCACCTTTCAGGGGGGAGGGGGGTGCAGATACCTGTATAATACAGGTATCTGCACCCACTTCCGGGCATAGATAGCTGCAGAATATCTGCAGATACCTGCCCCCCCATTGTGTTCTGGGAAACACACAGTTCCCAGAACACAACGGGGACAAGTGATGACTTGCGCATGCGCAGTAGGGAACCGGGCGGTGAAGCCGCAGCGCTTCACTTCCTGATTCCCTGACCGAGGATGGCGGTGGGGGCAGCCGAGAGACGAGAGATTGCTCATCTTCTGCTGCCGACATCGCGGGCACCCTGGACAGGTAAGTGTCCATTTATTAAAAGTCAGCAGCTGCAGTATTTGTAGCTGCTGGCTTTTAATAATTTTTTTTAAGGTGGAGCTCCTCTTTAAAGTGTAACTCCACTTTTGGTGAGAAAAAAAACATTCCCCTCTGGGTGATCTATGTACATTACAAGAATTATAACAAACTTTGTTGCAGATTCCTACCTTTTGTTATTCTGAAGAAATCCATGTATGTTTGTCAGTGTCCATGTGGGAAAGTGAGTCTAAAGCCCCATACACACGGTCGGATTTTTCGATGGATTCTGTCCTATCGGACAATGTTGTCGGAAATTCCGACCGTGTGTAGGCACCATCGGACATTTTCCATCGGATTGTCCGACGGACAAAGTTGTATCTCCTGCTCTAAAAATTTTCCGACAACAAAGTCCGATCACACCAATTCCAATCGTGTGTAGCGAATTTCCGACGGACAAAGTGCCACGCATGCTCAGATCACATTACAAGACCAAAGCTATTGGCTACTAGCCTCTACGTAGTCCCGTCGTAGGCAACAAACGTCACCACGTTCAGAATGATCGGATTTTCCGACAACTTTGTCCGACCGTGTGTATGCAACACCAGTGTCGGACTAAATCCGTCGGACCAAATACGATGGATTTGGTGGTCGGATTTTCCGACCGTGTGTATGGGGCTTTACGGGGGTGTTTTCATAATTATCAATCAGCTGTGGTACCTGCAGAGCACTAATGAGGAAATCTGCTGGGCCTGCATCCCTTTAGACATGTTACTATTGGGAAATTACATTTGTGTTGCAGGAGATGCCTGAAATCTGACTTGTATCTTAGTGCAGACTTCTGGGAAAATCGTGAGTCAATCACACAAGCAGGAAATTATGTTGGGGGGGGGGCATTCTGTACACATTCTGTGTACAGAACACCTTTACGTAGCCATATTGCATTGCAGTTTCAGAAAATGACAGCGGTTGCAGATTGAAAAGGAAAGGTAATTTTTAATAACATTCAATTACAGTATGAATACAAAAAAAGGGGAACTGCACCAATTATAAACGAATGCAATGGTACAGTGCCTTGCGAAAGTATTCGGCCCCCTTGAACTTTTCAACCTTTCGCCACATTTCAGGCTTCAAACATAAAGATATAAACTTTTAATTTTTTGTGAAGAATCACCAACAAGTGGGACACAATTGTGAAGTGGAATGAAATCTATTGGATTTTTGAAACTTTTTTAACTAATAAAAAAATGAAAAGTGGGGCGTGCAAAATTATTCGGCCCCCTTGCATTAATACTTTGTAGAGCCACCTTTTGCTGCGATTACAGCTGCAAGTCGCTTGGGGTATGTCTCTATCAGTTTTGCACATCGAGAGACTGAAATTCTTGCCCATTCTTCCTTGCAAAACAGCTCGAGCTCAGTGAGGTTGGATGGAGAGCGTTTGTGAACAGCAGTTTTCAGCTCTTTCCACAGATTCTCGATTGGATTCAGGTCTGGACTTTGACTTGGCCATTCTAAAGCCCCATACACACGCGCGGATTATCCGAGGACCAGGTCCGTCAGACCATGTCCGTCATACTTTGTCTGATGTTGGTTTTGCGTACACACGGTCGGACAAAGTTGTCGGAAAATCCGATCATTCTGAACGTGGTGACGTTTGTTGCCTACGACGGGACTACGTAGAGGCTAGTAGCCAATAGCTTTGGTCTTGTAATGTGATCTGAGCATGCGTAGCACTTTGTCCGGTCGGACTACCATACACACGATCGGATTTGGTGTGATCGGACCTTGTTGTCCAAAAATCTATCCAGCAGGAGATAGGACTTTGTCCGTCGGACAATCCGACGTACACTGTCGGATGGTGCATACACACGGTCGGATTTTTCGACAACATTGTCCGATCGGACAGAATCCATGCGAAAATCCTACCGTGTGTATGGGGCTTAACACCTGGATACGTTTATTTGTGAACCATTCCTTTGTAGATTTTGCTGTATGTTTGGGATCATTGTCTAGTTGGAAGATAAATCTCCGTCCCAGTTTCAGGTCTTTTGCAGACTCCAACAGGTTTTCATCCAGAATGGTCCTGTATTTGGCTGCATCCATCTTCCCCTCAATTTTAACCATCTTCCCTGTCCCTGCTGAAGAAAAGCAGGCCCAAACCATGATGCTGCCACCACCATGTTTGACAGTGGGGATGGTGTGTTGAGGGTGATGAGCTGTGTTGCTTTTACGCCAAACATATTGTTTTGCATTGTGGCCAAAAAGTTCGATTTTGGTTTCATCGGACCAGAGCACGTTCTTCCACATGTTTGGTGTGTCTCCCAGGTGGCTTGTGGCAAACTTTAGACAAGACTTTTTATGGATATCTTTGAGAAATGTCTTTCTTCTTGCCACTCTTCCATAAAGGCCAGATTTGTGCAGTGTACGACTGATTGTTGTCCTATGGACAGACTCTCCCACCTCAGCTGTAGTTCTCTGCAGTTCATCCAGAGTGATCATGGGCCTCTTGGCTGCATCTCTGATCAGTCTTCTCCTTGTCTGAGCTGAAAGTTTAGAGGGACAGCCAGGTCTTGGTAGATTTGCAGTGGTCTGATACTCCTTCCATTTCAAAATGATCGCTTGCACAGTGCTCCTTGGGATGTTTAAAGCTTAGGTAATCTTTTTGTATCCAAATCCGGCTTTAAACTTCTCCACAACAGTATTATGGACCTGCCTGGTGTGTTCCTTGGTCTTCATGATGCTCTCTGCGCTTTCAACAGAACCCTGAGACTATCACAGAGCAGGTGCATTTATACAGAGACTTGATTACACACAGGTGGATTCTATTTATCACCATCAGTCATTTAGGACAACATTGGATCATTCAGAGATCCTCGCTGAACTTCTGGAGTGAGTTTGCTGCACTGAAAGTAAAGGGGCCGAATAATTTTGCACGCACCACTTTTCAGTTTTTTATTTGCTAAAAAAGTTTAAAATATCCAATAGATTTTGTTACACTTCACAATTGTGTCCCACTTGTTGGTGATTCTTCACAAAAAATAAAAATTTTATATCTTTATGTTTGAAGCCTGAAATGTGGCAAAAGGTTGAAAAGTTCAAGGGGGCCGAATACTTTCGCAAGGCACTGTAAATGCCAGTGCTGCTCCTAGAATTGGTGAATAACTAATAAATAATGAAAGAAAATCAAAAGGGCGCTAACTGATCAGTGAAATAAGTGAAATGTGAATCACAATGATTAAGTGAATGAATAAATAAATTAATACATTAATAAAACCATCCACTATATGACCAAAATTCATGTGAATCTATATATAATGTAATATAATATAATATGCACAATGATAAAAAAAAACTATTCAACCAATAAAATGTGTAATAAAGTATCATAAATTAAAGTTCATAATTTCTGTAATGAATTAATTCTCCGACACCGTGATCCTGTGAATAAAGGTGCTCCAATAATCCAAATACAACAGTGCTCCGCCCGAAGTGAGATATAAATTATGCTCACCAGATAGATCCGGCAATTTACTTTTTGATGATGCACGCACCGCGTGAAATGCATAGAAGAGAGGCTTTAGATGCCAATGTACAGGAGCTCCTCACTTCTACCAGGTTGATGGAAAAATACGCCCCACGCCGCTAGTCAGACAGCGGTACGGGATTGGTTTCACAGACCCCAGAGCTGCTAACGTGCCAAACTTTTTTCACATTGTACACATGTAAGTGCTGCCATTTTTATCTAATAAAAACAATATTACACTATTACCTGCCTTCTGCGACTGATTTGGTGGAGCCAATTTCACAGAGCCTTTGATGGGAAAAGGAGACGGAAACTGACCATTGTGGAGGATATATACTTATTTGGAGAGTTTGACTTACAAACTCACGCTTCTTGGTTATTGACCGGCCTTATCCATCTATATATCATAAGAGTAGAAGAGGCAGATGGTGAATATGATGGAGATTGACCCAGGAATGGATTGAAGTTGTATTTTTATCATTCATGATGGTCACTTGCTGGCCGGATCTATCTGGTCAGGGCCGGTGCTACCACTAGGCAGAGTAGGCAGCCGCCTAGGGCGCATTACCACCTAGGGCACTGCCACGGCCTCTGTCCCAGTGAAGCTCCAGGCATGTGTGAGCTCGGTACCGGGTCGGCTGTCCACGGGAACACCGACAATCCTCCGATGTCCCACTGAGTGCCCCGCTGTCACATCTCCTCACACAGTAATATCTCGCAGCGCCGCTCCAGGACTCCTTTACTCCAGCCTGTCTCTCTGGTGCGGCGCTGTGTGTCTGTGTGAGTGCAGCAGGAGGGCGGGGCTTGGTGAAGATGGGAGCATTGAGAGAGGTGCAGCATCTGTTAGCTGACCTCCCGACCGGCGGGGACACCATGGAGCAGCTGGCTGGTTGACCTGGCAGGGACTTCTAAGCACTACTGCTCAACCGCTGCTGAGGTCACTGTATGTGTCAGGTAGGTGGGTTAGTGTATGTGTCAGGTAGGTCAGTGTAGGGGTCAGGTAGGTGGGTCAGTGTATGTGTCAGTTAGGTCAGTGTAGGGGTCAGGTAGGTGGGGGCAGTGTATGTGTCAGGTAGGTCAGTGTAGGGGTCAGGTAGGTCCATGTAGGGGTCAGGTAGGTCAGTGTAGGGGTCAAGTAGGTCAGGGTATGTGTCAGGTAAGTGAGTCAGTGTATGTGTCAGGTAGGTCAGTGTAGCAGTCAAGTAGGTGGGTCAGGTAGTTTAGTGTATGGGTCAGGTAGGTCAGTGTATCTGCCAGGTAGGTCAGTGTATGTGTCAGGTAGGTGGGTCACTGTATGTGTCAGGTAGGTGGGTCAGTGTATGTGTCAGGTAGGTCAGTGTATGGATCAGTTAGGTCAGTGTAGGGGTCAGGTAGGTCAGTGTAGGGGTCAGGTAGGTCAGTGTATGTGTCAGGTAGGTCAGTGTAGCGGTCAGGTAGGTGGGTCAGGTAGGTCAGTGTATGGGTCAGGTAGGTGGGTCAGTGTATGTGTCAGGTAGGTCAGTTTAGCGGTCAGATAGGTGGGTAAGGTAGGTCAGTGTATGTTTTAGGTAGGTCAGTGTATGTGTCAGTTAGGTGGGTCAGTGAATATGTCAGGTAGGTGGGTCAGTGTATGTGTCAGGTAGGTCAGTGTAGTCGTCAGGTAGGTGGGTCACTGTATGTGTCAGGTAGAGGTCAGGTAGGTCAGTGTAATGGTCAGGTAGGTCACATGTTTTACAAAGGCAAGGCAAAGGGGGTGGAATCCGAGGCGGAGCCAAGGGGGCGGCAAAATGAGGTTTCACCTAGGGTATCAAAAATCCTTGCACCAGCCCTGTATCTGGTGAGCGTAATTCATATCTCACTTCGGGTGGAACACTGTTGTATTTGGATTATTGGAGCACCTTGTTGAAAAATTAATTAATTACATAAATTATGAACTTTAATTTATGCTACATTATTACACATTTTATTGGTTGTATAGTTTTTTAATCATCGTGCACATTATATTATATTATATTACATTATATATAGATTCACATGAACTTTGATCATATATTGGATGGTTCTATTAATTTCTTAATTTATTTATTCATTCACTTAATCATTGTGATTCACATTTCATTTGATTGATCAGTTAGCGCCCTTTTGATTTTCTTTCAATTACTATATAACTTGTGTAACATTTGCATACGCTATATAATTTTTTTCTTTATTTGCTATTTTGTTTTCCCACGGAGAGTGGAGTTACCCTTTAATTTTGAGGCTTTTACCTTTAACCAAAGAATCAAAAGTCTTGGTGTAAGGGTTCAAGCAACAATATTTGCATGTTTTGCATGTTTTAACCCAACAGGCATAGGGACCTGAACATTACAACCAAGAGGAAGGTTTCTCTCTCAAGCTGAACAAGCTCAGGGAAAGGAGGAAAGGAGGAAAATTTATTTTTACGATGTTTGCTATATAATGATATTCTTTAGAAAAAATTGTAACAAATGTAACCTTATTTGCTTCATGATTCTTTTTCCTATTAAAGTGTATAGCACTCCCATACTGTGTGTTCTTTCTTAATAAATGGTTCCGATCTCTTTCCTTAGCAATTTTTCTGCCTTGCTCAATACTCCAAAATATAGGAAAAACCCTACCCAAAAGTCTACTTTTTAATAATCTCAAATTCTTTGTCAAAAAGTTCCTCTGTTGAACAATTTCTGCTCGAATTAACTCTCCTGCTGGTATTCCTTTTATAGTGTGAGAAGGGAGGCAACTGGTTGCAAATAAAGTAGTATTTTCTGCACGTGATTTCCGAAAAGGTGTCGAAGTGACCAGTCCCACCTCAGGATTGCTCTGTAAAGTAACATCAAGAAAATCAATAGAAGTGGCATGATGATTATGTGTGAATTAAAGAATATGCTTGTTGTTGTTTAATATTCTACAAATTCTTTAAGCACCATGTGAAGGGATATTTAGTTTAACTACTTCTTTGTATTATAGTCAGCTTCCATTTTGTGTGTCTCTAACATCCATTTTGTGATGTATGCTCAAGTCCTGCTTATCTAGTTTCGTTTTTCCATAATACTGTAATCTTCTTGTTGAGTTTCATGTTCTTGTAAAGCACGTGATATTTTAGAAATAATTAGTTTCACTGTGGGCGTCAGACTGTACTTGTGCGTCTCTGTATATGATTGGATAATTTTCTAAGGGTGGTCTTTTGTAAAAGCCCCTTTATATATTCACACCCATGAATAAAGATTAGATTTGCTCGGAGAGAAACCTGCTGTGTATACTTTTCTTTATCTCAAAGGGCAAATCTCCCAGATCTGGTATCGGATTGCATGGCACACCAAAGCAGTAACCCCTAATCTTGATTTATTTCCTTTCAGTTTGGGAGCTCGTTCCGGTATCGATTATTATATGTCGGGTGAGTAGACTTGATATATATCTTCTCTCACCGTGACCTCTATTTAGAAATCATTCCTTTAACGGGACCTGTGATTTATGTAGAAATAGTTTTTAGACTTTGAAGAAAGTCAAGCGCTGTTGAGATAACAACAGCGACAGCCCTGGGGGGGCTGGATGGGCTTTAGGAAGCCCATTAGATAAGAGCTATTCTGGGTAATAGCATATGCTTTAGAAGAAAGCATCTGTTCGGTGTGAACAGGGAGGATTCTGTGTAGTCCTCTTTATAAGTCTGCCGCAGCCGTCTGTTCGGGGGTGAACAGTCGTTAATGTGGACCCCGGGTGGGTCCCAGGATTGACCATAGGTCAATGATAATACAGTACTGTAATTACAAAACAAAACAAGAAGTCTGCTAAGGTGTGCTGGACAAAACCGATCTCTTTGCTTTACTTATCTTTTGCGTAGATAATAAGCTAATTTGTAAACTGTCTGTGTGGAATTTGTCAGCGTTTGTAAGGTAAGACAACGCCTTCCACTGCTCCGTGTTATCATAGGACTTAGATTTAAGAGCGACAGACGTGCCTTCCTATGAATTCCGGGTTCTTTTGTGATTGATGGAAGTTCCCGATCGAAACACAGAGTAATGCTACAGTATCCGGTGATGTATTGATGTTTATTCTTAACGATTTATGTATGAATGTTTTGACTAAAGAAAGTTAGCAGAAAATAGCAGTGTTAATAATATTTTCTTAAGGTAATGATTCATTTTGCTGCTATGCAGGGAAAGTGAAGATTGGGATGTTTGGCTTTTTGCCAACAAGTTACAAGTACTGTTTGAACCTGTTGGCACTCTGCCAAAAATAAAAAATAAATTTGAAATAAAAAAAAAATAAAAAAATATTGTTTGGTTGTAAATAATAAGAAATGTAATAATGTATGAAGCTTGTCTATAAAGAAGATGCTGTGGGAGATCTCTGGCTGGCCCGGGGCTCCCTATGGCATCCTAGCCCAAAAGCTGCCCAAGATAGGTTAGCAGAGCCATGGGATGGTGAATTTAGAGGTTAAATTAACTTTCTCCATGCCTTTATCAGGCGCCCGCTTCCTCCCCCCTTACATTCCATAACCCAGATAGCAGCAGCACAGACACAAGGACACAGAGAATAGCAGAATGAGTTTGAGTTTGAAACAAAAGGGATCTTAAAGGGAAATGACCTTGTTCTATATTAAGAAAAGTAAAGAAGGCAATTGTGACTATAGGTTTGTACAAGACCTAAGGGCCATCAATAGCCTAGTGGTACCGATTGCCCCAAAAGTGCCTGATGTGCCATCAATATTTACCGCCATACATTACGATGCAGAGTATTTTACTGTGATTGATTTATTGAACGCATTTTTATTTCCGTCCCTGTGGATGAGGAGGCACAACCAATCTTTGCTTTATGTTTTTTTTTAAAACCGCCAACTAACATGGTGCAGAATGCCCCAGGGCTATATAGACTCCCTTGTAGCCTATTCCAAACTACTCTCAGAGCTTGGATACCAGGATATTGTTCATCCCTGCTGCAGTATGTGGATGAATTCCTCGTCTGCAGTTCTACTCGGGTGGCCGCCCTGGAGGATGGGAGGGATCTTTTGAAATGTATTTTTGAAAGTGGTCACAAAGTGTCAAAGAAAAATTGCAATGGTGTCAGAAATGGTTGAATATTTTGGTTTTGTACACTCAAAAGGAGAAAGGAAAGTCATTAACAGAAGAGCTATGGCTCTTGTGGGTCTGCCCCGCCCACTTGCTAAGAAAGACATGTTCACCTTTCTTGGTAATTATGATTGGTTACTGCCGCCAATGAGTACCTGACTGTTCCTACTACAATCTCCTGAGACAAGCCACAGGTTTACACATGCCAGATTGTATAAAATGGTCAAATGAAATGTGCAATGCTTTTGTGTATTTGAAAAATGCTATGGTAATGGCTCCAGGGCTCGGCCTCCCTAACTAGGAAAAATGTTTAATTAGTTTGCAGGAAAAATGTTTCATTTGTTTGCAAGGGAAATTGTAAGGACGTGTCAGGTGTCCTCGCTCAGGAGCATGGAGACAAGTTGCGCCCTATTTTTTTTCAAAGATGGTTCCGGTGCAGGTTCAAGGCATGCTTGTGTGTCTCAGAGGCATCCTATTTGATGATGGTTTTGAGATGGCCACTTCTTTCACTCTGGGGCACGACACTACACTTCACACCACCCACAATGTATGAAAAATGTACATACGCAGCACATGTCTGCTCAAAAGGTTGAGCGGCTATGAGTTGATCTTGATGTCCAATCAAAAATTGCACATCAAATATGCTTCTCCCACTTCAGGACCAGCACCAATACAAATGCCCTTTTAGGATTAAAAGGAGAGCAGAATGAGGTTGTGCCACAACATGATTGCATAGACCTCATTCACTAACACACATCTTCCACAACATTGCAGAGCATACACAGGCCAACAAACAGATAGCCAAGGGAAATGCTCTGGCTGATTAGCTGCTAAACAAGCTGCTACTTCACAAAATGCACAGATCCAAATGCCCATGCTAGTACCAGAATTGTTGTTTTCTTTTTGTTTTTGTTTTTTGATCAGGTTCTTTCAGATTTGCAGGTATGGCAAACGAAGCTGATCTCAGAGGTTGGGACAAAATAGGTGTGCAGAAAGATCCAAAGACTGGACTTCTCTGCAAAGAGGGGAAGCCATGTATACCAGTAGCTAGTGCATCACTTTTTGTAGCTAGTGCATCACTTTTTATGCATCATTTTTATTTCCCATTTCCATGGAATAGGTCACAGAGGCTGGAAAGCCACGTGTGAACTATTGGAGAAAGACTTTTACATTACAGAACTTTCCTGGCCAATTTTATGTAGCAAGATGCATCACATGTATCAGGAACAACCCACACAAGGCCGAACATGAACACCTGATATATCCAACAACTCCTTTTACACATTTGCAGATTGACTTCACACACATGCCCAAACTAGGCAAAAGACAGGAATATCTTTTGGAAATTGTGGACAAGTTCTCAAGTTGAGTTGAACTTTTTGTCACCACAAAAGAAGATGCACAAACAGTAGTGAGGTTCCTCGTTCAGGAAATCATTCCTCGATGGGGATGCCCACTTCTTATAAACTCAGACAGACAATGGACCTACATTTGTATCAAGGGTCTGCCAGGACTGGGTAAAAACTCTCAAGATAGAACGGAAGTTTCACATTCCCTAACACCCTCAAAGCTCAGGGATAGTAGAAAGAATAAACAGAACAATAAAAAGACAAAACAAGAAAGGTCACAGGAGGAACCTTTGCCAACTGGAAGAAGGTCCTCCCAGCAGTCCTGGCAGAAATAAGAATGACCCTTCCAAGACAACAGTGTATTCACCTTTTGATGTCTTGATGGGTCGATTTTTCCCCACCCCATGGGCCAGAGCACATTTAATGATAGAAAAGGGAGATTTAGACTTATTACAGGAAGAATATGTAAGGTAATTGGTTGAAACATTGTAAACAGTTGAGAGAAATGTTGCTCGCACCTTTTCTTTTTCTTCACAGGAAACTACTCACCCCTTCAAATTGGGAGACACCGTGGTGGTCCAACAGCTGAACAGAAATAAGAAGTAAGAGTATCCCTTTGGACCTCCTACCACAGTGGTTGCAGTGACCAGAACAGCCATCCTAGTGGAAAATTGCCAGTCCTGGATCCATGCCAACAGAGTAAAAAAGGTTGCCCAAAGCCCCAAGAGCAAGAAGGAGATCTTGGATACAGGAGGCCCTCAAGCAGAAGTCCAAGCAGATGAAGGAGTTCCTGGGAAAGCAGGTCCGGCCAGAGAAGATGACCTCGCTTACTTCACCACAGACTTCTGACAAGGCATTCTGCCCACTAAGCCTGATCTCTCTGACAGTGTTCCTACCCACCTGGATCACCACTAACTGTATCTACCACCCTGAAGATTTGGGTGCAATTAAAAGTATCTGTGGGAACACAAACACACACACACACACACACACACACACAAGAATATTATATTGACACAAGCTAGAACCAAGAGAGAGATTGGAGATAGTTTTACTGATAAGATGCTTTTGCTAAAATTTAAGTATGCTTATGCTAAAAATCAGGGTATGAAGAATGTTGAATATGTAGCATATTAAGCGCTGCGCAAACGGTTATATAAATCCTGTATTATAATAATAATATTACATCCTAGCCCTGCCCGAATTGCCCTTTTGGCTGTACCTTTAAATGTTTCCTCCTTTCTCAATGAGACTCCTCCTGTATTCTTGACTAACATATCCACTCTGTACATAAACAACATTGTTACCTTTCCAATAGCAGGTAGAAGTCATTCCCCTGTTTGGTGTTTTAATTTAGGGAATAAGACACAGACTAACCCCTCTTTCTGCAGCAGGTCAATATTTAATATCTCCATGTGCGAATCCGGAGTCTCTGCCCCTGCCTGCTCACTGTTTCAAGTAACTGACCCAGGGTTAAACTGTACTTTGCATACTTTTCTTTTTCTCTAAAAATGTAGGTGAAATATTACACTAATTTATAAATCGCAACACAGGACAAGTACACTCAGGAGTTTGTCGCTAAGAGACCTTTTGCACTGGGACAAAGTATCCATGTATGTTGTAGGAAAGTGTGTTATCCCTGGGTGCCCCTCCATGTTAAGGGATGGTGTTACCTTGCATCCTTGTTATCTGTCATGGGAGTGGTAGGGGATTATAAAAGGGGACATCCACTAGAGGCCAGCTCCAGCAGGAAGCTAGGGACATTGCTAAAACATGGAGCCCATTTGCCAATGCAGGATTTGAGCCTGGAGGTATATTTTCATGGTTAAAAGACATTGTCTTTGTTATGGTATTTATCCTTTCTCTGATTCTTTACCTCTGTTTTAAATTTTGCACTTACATAATTGCGCACCTTCGATCTCCTGATGATAAGGTTCTATCTCACATGACATACATGAAGAGTCATCAGGCAATCTATGCCACAGCCCCAAAGAAGTATTAAAGCACAGCATAGAATGTAGAGATCATCTTATATGATCTAAGAGGGGATTGAAGGGATATTTAGTTTAACTACTTCTTTGTATTATAGTCAGCTTCCATTTTGTGTGTCTCTAACATCCATTTTGTGATGTATGCTCAAGTCCTGCTTATCTAGTTTCGTTTTTCCATAATACTGTAATCTTCTTGTTGAGTTTCATGTTCTTGTAAAGCACGTGATATTTTAGAAATAATTAGTTTCACTGTGGGCGTCAGACTGTACTTGTGCGTCTCTGTATATGATTGGATAATTTTCTAAGGGTGGTCTTTTGTAAAAGCCCTTTATATATTCACACCCATGAATAAAGATTAGATTTGCTCGGAGAGAAACCTGCTGTGTATACTTTTCTTTATCTCAAAGGGCAAATCTCCCAGATCTGGTATCGGATTGCATGGCACACCAAAGCAGTAACCCCTAATCTTGATTTATTTCCTTTCAGTTTGGGAGACACTACCAGCAGGTCATATATAAAGCGACCAAACCAATGCAAAAGTCTAGCACTGGGGTAGGCAAACTCGGCCCTCCTCTGTTTTTAAACTAAAATGAGACATTGCAAGACCCTAACAATCACAGGCATGACTCCAATGCCCCGTACACACGGTCGGAAAATCAGACCACAAAATCCATCGGATTTTTTCGACGGATTTTGTCCGACACTGGTGTTGCATACACACAGTTGGACAAAGTTGTCGGAAAATCCGATCATTCTGAATGTGGTGACGTTTGTTGCCTACAACGGGACTACGTAGAGGCTAGTAGCCAATAGCTTTGGTCTTATAATGTGATCTGAGCATGCGTGGCACTTTGTCCGTCGGAATTCGCTACACACAATCGGAAAATTTGAGAGCAGGAGATAAAATTTTGTCCATCGGAAAATCCGACGGAAAAAGTCCGATGGAGCCTACACACGGTCGGAATTTCCGACAACATTGTCCGATAGGACATTTTCCGTCGGAAAATCCGACCGTGTGTACGGGGCACTAGAGACAGAGGCATGATGGGATTTGTAGTGTCGAGGTTGCCTACCCCTTGTCTAGCATATGGTTTCTGTTGAGAGAAAAGAAAATTCTCCTCCCACCATCCCATATACAAATTCGCCAGAAAAGGCGAAAATTTAGCTCCCATCGGTGCTTCACGCAATTGTATATAATAGGAGCTATCGAACATGAAATAATTATGCGTTAAGAGATAATCAATACATTGAAGCAAATATTCTTATAATTCATCAGAATAGAAACTTTAGAACTATATAATATATAGAAATTTTTATTTAGATGGTATCTTACTGCTTGTAATGAGACATTTTCTTTTTTGGATTTGTGTGGCAGATTAAATTTGGAGCAGTTTTCTGGTGGCTTGTATGGTGTGGATAGCAGCACTCAGATAAAAAATACTTCTACCCAATTCATGCTAGAAGTACTGCATTGGATGTGTTTCAATTAGTTGTGGAGAGCGAATTGACAGAGTTAAAAAACAGGAGAGTCAGCTTGGGTTCATCCAATATTACAGCACAAGAGGCAGAGGTATTAGAACATCTTAAAAGAGACTTGGTGGTTCGGGGAGCTGATAAAGGAGGGGCGGTCATGATATTCAGACCCCTTTCACACTGAGGCACTTTTCAGGCATTTTAGCGCTAAAAAAGCGCCTGAAATGCGCTTTAAAAATCGTTCCCAAAGCATCTCAAAGGATGCTTTCACACTGAGTTGCACTGGCGAGGCGTTGAGAAAAAGTCCTGCAAGCAGCATTTTTGGAGCATCTTTGGGGAGCTCAAAAAGGCCCTTCAAAATTGCCCCTCTCCATTGGAATGAATTGGAAAAGCTTTAAAAGCTCCTTAAAAGCACCACCCTGAAGCTGTGAGAAGGTCACATGATCGCACTGAAGTATAGGATGCTGGGATATCAGGAAATCGATTTGTAGAGGTGTATAGGAGAAGAGACACCATGGAAGCAGAAAGAGAGCAGCCACAACAGCAGGCCAGACCCAAAGATTTGGCCAGAGCAAACAGAGCCTATGAACCACAGAAGTTCAGAGTTGGGGATTTGGGACTAGTAGGAGTGGCATTAGGGTTAGGGATTTGAGACTAGTGGAAGTGGGATTAGGGTTAGGATTAGGGACTTGGGACTAGTGGGAGTGGAATTAGGGTTAGGGTTTGGGATTTGGGACTAGTGGGAGTGGAATTAGGGTTAAGAGTTGGGGTCTTGGCACTAGTAGGAGTGGACCAAAGCCAAGAGTCTCGGAGTCATTTTTGACTCAGAAATGTCAATGGATGCCCAAATAGGAACAGTAGTCAGTGGTTCTCACCATCTGCTCCGCCTGCTACACAGACCCATCCCCTTCATTCCAAAGAAGGACAAAGCAGTGGTAGTTGGAACAGTCATTGATTCTCGACTTGACTACGCAAACTCCCTTTACATAGGATTACCCCAATATCAACTTGCGTGCTTACAACTTATCCAAAATACGGTGGCAAGACTGATAACAGGAAAAAAAACTCTGGGAATCCATTTCCCCTTCCCTGAGGAACCTACATTGGCTAACCGTAAAGAATCGGATCACATTCAAGACCCTTTGCCTCACCCACAAATGCACTCATGGAGACTCTCCGCAATACCTTCTCGAGAAAATAAAACACTACATACCCAATCGCAGTCTTCGATCGGCTAATCAAAATCTCCTCCTCATTCCTAAATCCTGCTACAAATCAAAGGGGGAACGGAGATTCGCTGTCCAAGGACCACGGCTATGGAACGCTCTACCAACCGACATCCGCATGGAAGAAAACCATCAGGCCTTCAGGAAGGAACTCAAGACCTACCTCTTCTAGAAGCTCGACGACAAAGCACCAATACAGCGCCTTGAGGCGATTCAGTTCGCATTGTAGCGCTATACAAGTTATTCATTCATTAGGGTTAGGAATTTGGGACTAGTGGGAGTGGGATTAGGGTTAGGGATTTTGAACTAATGGGAGTGGGATTAGGGTTAAAGTTAGATATTTGGGACTAGTGGGATTAGGGTTAGGGATTTGGGACTAGTGGGAGTGGGATTAGGGTTAGGGATTTGGAACTAGTGGGAGTGGGATTAGGGTTAAGAGTTGGGGTTTTGGGGACTAGTGGGAGTGGGCTTGGGTTAGGGTTAGGGATTTTTGACTTGTGGGAGGGGGATTAGGGTTAGGGTTTGGAATATGGGACTAGTGGGAGCAGGATTAGGGTTAGGGTTAAGAATTTGAGACTAGTGGAAGCAAGATTAGCATTACAGTTAGGGATTTGGGACTAGTGGGAGTAGGGTTAGGGTTAGTGATTCGGGACTAGTAGGAATGGGATTCGGGTTAGGGATTTGGGACTTGTGGGAGAGGGATTAGGGTTATGGTTAGAGATTTGGGACAAGTGGGAGTGGGATTAGGGTTAGGGAATTGGGACTAGTGGGATTAGGGTTAGAGATTTGGGACTAGTGGGAGTGGGATTAGGGTTAGGGATTTGGGACTAATGGGAGTGGGATTAAGGTTAGGGATTTGGGACTAGTGGGAGGGTGATTAGGGTAAGGGTTAGGGATTTGGGACTAGTGGGAGCGGGATTAGGGTTAGGGTTAGGGACTTTAGACTAATGGGAGTGGCATTAGGGTTAGGGATTTGGGACTAGAGGGAGCGGAATTGGGATTAGGATTGGGACTAGTGGGATTAGGGATTGGGATATAGACACTTACATTGCAATGCTCATCCGAGTGTAATTTCTGAACTTGTCAGGGGGCACTCTCAAGTCCTCATATAGCAACGCGAATTGTCCTGAAGTGTGTGCTTGGAGGATGGGATGCACCCAATAGCAACGTTGGTGGATATTCTCCCAATAGGGTAGCACAAACAACAACATAAACTCCAGAAATTCTATCTTCTCTCTGTACCCTCTCTCACCTCCACGAGATACAAGGAAGTTCACAGGAAGTGATGTAGGGAGCTGGGGTTGTTACCTGACACCCATGCTTAATTAATGCTTGAAAAACACTTTTAAAACGCCAGCACGGTGTGATAATTTTAGCGCTAGTGCCCCGAAAATCGGGTAAAAATGCGGTATTATTGATAAGACGTTTTAAGGCGTTTTTTAAGCACCTCAGTGTGAAAGGGCTCTAAAATGCAATATTCTACAGAAGCTTTGAGACAACTTAGACCCCTTTCACACTGAAGCGCTTTACAGGTGATATAGCGCTAAAAACCGCACCTGAAAAGCTCCTGTAAAGAGCCTCTCCTATCACTCCATTGTGAAAGCCTGAGTGCTTTCACACTGGAATGATGCACTGGCAGGACGTCAAAAAAAGTTCTGCTAGCAGCTTCTTTGAGGCGCTGTAGGAGCGGTGTATACCTTTTTTTGAGCACAGCTTACACAATTCATATTCTCCTTAATGTGATAGCAGATTTATTTAGCATATATTTAGTACATGGCAGCTGAAATGTTTGTTCACTTCATGTGTTTTGTGAGCTAACCAAGACACACTAATATCACTTATCTCATTGAAAGTCTATATCATTTTTAGAAAATAGAGTTTTAATGAATGCTGTGGAAAGGTCAGTGAGAAAACATTTTCCAGTTCAGAATAAATCAAATCTGCAGGAGGCAATGGTGTTGCTGCTGTGTCTCAGCCAATCAGGAGGGAGAGTCCCGGACAACCAAGGGATTTGTGGACATCGCTGGACAGAGATGGGGCTCAGGTAAGTATTAGGTGATGCTGGGGAGGCTGCTACACACAGAAGGCTTTTATCTTAATGCATAGAATGTATCAAGATAAAAAACGTATGCCTGTACAACTCCTTTAAAGAAATACGTAGAATTAACTCTCATATACAGCCTCTTATGAATACACATCTCTAAATGCAATAGGATTATGAAGAATAAGATCTGATTAGCTGCTGTGGGTTTTTACATTCCTCAAATTGTATATTTACTGTAGTATTTATTCTCTGATTCTAAAAAGTGGGGAAACCACTTTTGTTATAATACTTTGAATATGAATATTAATATACAGTATGTGTATATATATATATATATATATATACATACATAGAGACACACACACACACACACACACACACACACACACACGTGTAGCATGCAACATTTAAGAAGGTGGACAGCACCAGTCCACCAGCACCAGTTTTTATGCAGTTAACCAGGTGGAACACAAAATAACCTCCAAGTTAATCAATATATAATACAAAGGACCAAAATGTAAAGGGTGGGACTTTATAGGTGCTGAAAACCCCCTCTCAGAATAATTAAAAACACATTACAAACACTACTCACTTTTGTTGCCAGTGGTTTAGACATTAATGACTGTGTGTTGAGTTATTTTGAGGGGGCCACAAATGTACACTGTTATACAAGCTGTACACTCACTACTTTACATTGTAGCAAAGTGTCATTTCTTCAGTGTTGTCACATGAAAAGATATAATAAAATATTTACAAAAGTGTGAGGGGTGTACTCACTTTTGTGAGATACTGTATATAGTAATGTAGAACATTTTAAGTTAAGAAATAGATATTTTAGAAAGATATGGAGAAAAATATTCGGCAATTTAGAACTCTGAGAAGGAAGTGCTATTATGGTAACAGGACAACACAGAGTAATATTAAATGTTGGCTAGTGTCATCAGACTCCAATCCCAATAAGAAGTCACATGGGTATGACACAACACATCAGGCGGGGCCAGTGATGTCATTGTGCAAACCAGGAAGTGTACAGGAGCCAGGGAGAGTGTGTAAGATATCTGCAGTCTACTTTACTGCTGGACCATATATAGGGGGCCAAAGGAGATTGTTTTCTTCTTTATGGCACTGATTGATTTTCATAGAAAAACCTGCAAAATAATCTGTGAACGAAAATTTGATGATTTGAACCCCTGTACCATTTTGTTCAATATATTATAAATAAAAGAGGCTAAAACTACAGCATCAGGAAAGGCAGGAGCAAGCTGGTAGCTGGAAAGTGACATAAGAAAGCTGATTTACTAAAGATGTTTAGAATCTTCACTGAACTGAATGTGTAAATATTCACTTCAATTATATAATCGTATGAAAACTACTTGCGCATTATTAGATATTCAAAGTGGAAAGGATTTTTTTTTTTTTTTTACATGATTGGATAATTAAAGTGAATATTCACATAATTTTTGAGTGATGTATTTAAACCTTTTTTAATCAGCCTCAAAGTGTTTCCTCCAGGGGCCTGATGAATTCTGACAATTAAATGCGTTGGGGGGGACCTAGTGACATCTTTACCTATTTATTCACTTTTTAAGTCATTGTGTTATTCAAAGTGTATCCATATGTTATTAAAAGGTTATTAAAAAGTGTATCTCTAGACAAAACTTTTCTTTAGCCTTGTAGCGTGGGAAAGGGTTACACCCCCGTTAGGGTTTTTACTACTGTCTCCACTGGAGAGATTAACTCTTTTCTGTACTGATGACCATTGTCACTGGGAAAGTGATGAGGCAATTCCAAAATGTTAAAGTTGTCCTCAGAACAAGAGGTGAGGGGAAATCTTCCAGGGGAATACCTGTTCTGGGAAAAAAATACTCTCTAAAAGTGGAGTTTCTCCCCTTTTTTTCCCTTTAATTTCCTGGAACAGAAAGTAAAGGGAAATGTTCTCAATGATACACAATCAGCAAAAAAAAAACATCAAGGGGTTTTGATCCTTCTCTATGCCATCCAAAACTTTGAGTCTAACAAAAGCCTCTTTGGATAAAGTATGTAAGCTTTTTTCCATGTAGCAATAAGGAAGGGCTTATAAGAATGATATCTCTTTTTCTATATCAGTCTCCAGTCTCTTGGTCTACCATAAATTGTCTCTGAATTCATAATGAAGAAAAGTTCACTTATTAAGATTTTTAAACAAACTATGAATAACTTCCTCAATTTACGCATTACTCAAATCACAAATCAGCCCTATTGTTTGATTAACTATTGAAAATGATGTTGCTAAATTATACTTCAGCAACATTATAATATTGGTTGAGATTGATGGCACATGAATTTGACCTTTCAAGTCACTGAAAACTACAGTAACCAATATAATTCTTTTTTCTTTCTTCTCCTAAAACAAACTGTTTGACTTGTAAATTATGGTGATAACAGCTGGCTGCCAATGAAGCCAACTATTAATTGTATGTTCCTAACAGTACTGCTTGTAAATCAATGCGAGCAATGAATAGTTTAGTTATACCACCGCAGACACCCTGTAGCTTGCAATAATTTACAGCTGCCGGACAACGAATCGCCATCAGGAATTTCTGTTGACATAACAAAAAAACACTGTAGTTTATTCTCAGTGCAGCCTCATTGTAAATCCATTGCTGGGCAGAAATGCACAATTCAATGTTATTTGCCAAATTAATTGTAAAATATATTTGGCACAACAAAATTAAGAAAGCAAGGATTTTATTGTCTAACATAAAGTATAGATAATATCCTACTTTGGAAAAAAAAAACAGTACATCCAAACTTTAAACCATCAAGCCATCTTTAAATATCTTGTATTACTATGTGTACATATTTTTAAAACTCCATTATCTTTAGATAAAGTAAAAACAGTAATTGTGAAATGTCAGGTAGGCTTTAGCGTGTGTAGAACTTTCCTTAACACAGAAGTGCTGCATATTCTCTTGTTTTCTGGGTCTTATGACTACGTGCAAATTTTTTATTAAACTAATTGTTCTTCTTTCCCTCTGTATGCAGGGTATTTTTTTTTTTTTTTAGAAATCATGTTGCCATGTATAATGTATAATCCTATGCATTAACGAAAAAAAAAAGGATGAACAACCATTATAGCTTCCCTTTAAGAAATGTTAAAACACCTACCTGGCATAAGCCTTAGAACACAGGCATTGCAGACTAAGCCCCCGTACACACGGTCAGAAATTCCAACCACAAAATCCGTCCGATTTTTTTTTACGGATTTTGTCCGAAACTGGTGTTGCATACACACGGTCAGACAAAGTTGTCGGAAAATCCGATTGTGGTGACGTTCGTTGTGTACTACGGAACTACGTAGAGGCTAGTAGCCAATAGCTTTGGTCTCGTAATTTGATCTGAGCATGCATGGCACTTTGTCCGTTGGAATTCCCTACACACGATCGGAAAAAGTCTGATCTTATTTTGTTGTTGGAAAATTTGAGATCCTGCTCTCAAATTTTTTCTGTCGAAATTCCGACGGAAAAAGCCTGCTAGAGCCCACACATGATCGGATTTTCCGACAACATAATCCGATTGAACTTTTTCCATCGGAATATCGGAAGAAGTCCTTTACATTCTTAATTTGCTTAGTGCACCAAGGTGAGTTGGACCACCCACTGGTTTCACATATTTCTTGGGGACTCCAGCAACGAGAACACCTTCCAGCTATGCCAACCATTCATGGAAAGCTGAAGATATGCTTTTGCTGAAATATAGCATTACATAATGAAAATGTGGAAGAGTGAGAGCACCTCGAGTAGTTCAGAGATCTGTTGAATTCATTAATGTATCTCATATAATTTTTTTTTCACATTTATTTATTATCAGATCTCAAATAATGGGTGCTCGTTCTGGTAGTATTTCGACAATGCAATTGGTATCCATACTGAATGGCTGCTCTGCAAATTATCAACGATAGAAAATGCCTTTCCCATGCATTGCTTTAAGTGAAAAATCTGTCAACTCTGTATTAAACATAGATTCGAACTGAGATAAGTGATGCAGTAAACCACAATCTTTGTGTTCTACCGCTAACCCGAAAGTACTGTACAGCCTGCAGCTAATATATATTAATTTAACTATAACAGAAGGTGAAGAAATGTGGCTGCAACCATTTACCAATATAATAACAAAGACAGAAGTGAGTTATATATAAAACGAAACATACTTGACTTCAATTTGAATAAATGCTTATGTTATATACCTTAAAATGAACATCTACTTTGCTCAAACAAGGTACAGGAGCAGTTTTGCAGCCCCAGCAGCTTTACATACTATTGCTTCCCATGTCACTCCATTAGTCCACTGGGATAGAATAGAGGAAGCTCTGCTTGAGCTCCAAGTCATGACTATAAGCCTACACAATGGATGAAGACTCTCTTACCACTCCATGTGGCAATATTGAAAGTGGCCAGTCACCAAAGGTGATACACATGCACTTCATACCTGGAGGTATGACCAGCTGGGCAAAACAGTTGAGCTTTGGAGTGAATCTGTTGGTTTGGCCTGCATGAACAAAGTACAGAGTCACTTGCATGTAAAAAAAAGAAAAGTTATGGATAATTGAACTACGTACATACTGTCATATTTTTCCTTGTATAATGAAATGAAAAAATTAAGGCTAAATACATATTTTTGTAGTCAACTAAAAAAATGTTTAGCCGTGCATAATTTGAGAAAACAGCTTTTCTTGTTATTATTCTGAAAAAGGGGAGAACATTGTCTCAGGTGCCACCACCATTAGGGTAGCGTGATATAAACTTCTTTATTTGTTATATGTTACCCATCTTTCTGCAGTTAGTACAGATACTGTGAAAATAAGGCAGAATGTTGTGTCCCTCAGGCTGCTTAGCAGTTTTTACACCATCATCACAGCTAAGGTTTCGAGTAGAATTAAGGGAAAAACTTGTTTTTGTCAGATTTTTTTTGCCATCTGTGTCCCATTGCAGAGATTTCTCTTCAGTTCCTGTCCCATAGCCAAACAGGAAGTGAAAAGAAATCCCTGAAAATTAAGGGAATTCCTTGGGAACCCCAGATCACCAGAACTAGTGTCCTCATTTCTCCTCTATTACTTTTCTGGGGACAACCCACAATTTAGGATTTTCTTTTACTTTCACTTTCAATGATAATGGTAAACAAGACAAATAGAGAGGGGGAGATATCCTTAATCAGGACACAGACAGCAATAAAAAATGACACGCATTCTAATCCCTCTCTACTCCATCCAAAACAAAAAAAAAAAAGCTTTGCCTTTAGTTATACGTTAACCACTAGCTGACCAGCCGACGCAGTTATACTGCGACAGGTAGGCACGGCTGCACAAATCGCTGTAGCTGTACGTCGCTCCTTCAAGACGTCACAGCAGGTGCGCTGTGATGTCTTAAAGGAGCACTGTGACTTGACAGAGCGAGAACCGGGATCTGTGTGTGTAAACACACAAATCCCGGTTCTCTCAGGGGAGAGGAGACAGATCGTATGTTCATACTAAGTATGAACACCGATCCGTCTCCTCCCCTAGTCAGTCCCATCCCCTCTACAGTTAGAACACACCTAGGGAACACAGTTAACCCCTTGATAGCCCCCTAGTGTTTACCCCTTCCCTGTCAGTGACATTTACACAGTAATCAGTGCATTTTTTTATAGCTCTGATCGCTGTATAAATGTCAATCGTTCCAAAAAAGTGTCAAAAGTGTCCGATCTGTCCGCTGCAATGTCGCAGTCCTGATAAAAATCGCAGATCGCTGCCATTACTAGTAAAAAAAATAATAATAATAATAAAAATGACATAAATCTATCTCCTATTTTGTAGACACTATAACCTTTACGCAAACCAATCAATATACGCTTATTGCAACTTTTTTTTACCAAAAATATGTAAAAGAATACATATCGGCCTAAACTGAGTGAAACATTTTTTAGTTTATTTGGGATATTTATTATAGCAAAAAGTACAAAATATTGTGTTTTTTTCAAAATTGTCACTCTTTTATTTATAGCGCCAAAAAATTAAACCGCAGAGGTGATCAAATACCACCGAAAGTTCTATTTGTGGGGAAAAAAGGACATAAATATTGTTTGGGTACAACATCGCACGACAGCACAATTGTCAGTTAAAGCGGCGCAGTGCCGTATCGCAAAAAATGGCCTCGTCAGGAAGGCACAAATCCTTTCGGGCTGAAGTGGTTAAGGAAGGTCATGACTGTTATGGGGGGTGTGTTTCTAGTCAATAAGATCTTACTCTGTTACCTAGCTTAGCATTACTACTTTCTTGGTAAGCTCTATGGTTTTCTAGGTCAACTCCCTGCTCACTGTCCATTGGAGGCAGAAGTGACTTAATAAGCTGACTCATGATGATAAATTGCTTAATCAGGAACTATGTGTGCCATCTTTCACGCCTGTGCATTTTGAAAATTGTGTATAGTTCCCAAGAGAGGTTGTTTACCATTTTTTTTATATTTTTTTTTAGGAAAAACTATAAACATATGTATTTCAACTATGTATTTAGAGGTTCATCTGGAGTTTTGATACAAGTCCACATGGAAATACTTTATAGCTCATTTGTGTTTTTTTTTTTGGTGAGTATGGGTTATAATCAGCCATGGCGAAGGTGGGGAATAGGTGTTGCGGGGTATTGTCTTAGGTGGAACAAAAAGAATGCTTTTATGCTGGCAAGAGCTGCAATTCTACACTAGTATTTTGCATGAGCTTTACACACATCTAAGTACTTGATCCCACAAGGCAAAATCTCACACTGAACACTGAAATTGAGCATGGTCCCTAGTGTCAACCTGTTCACGATGCCTATTTCAAGATATCAAGACAATCATGTAGAAGATCTTGCTGCATGTCAAATGTAAAATTGAAAGTAGCAGCTTTAAAGCTTTCCAAGATGTCTACATTAGACAGAAGTTAAACACTTCCCAAATAAAGAAGAAATAAGAGAGTGTGCGACAGACAGGCAAGGAAGCTGTCTGATGGAGAATGGTAATTATCAGAGGAAAGTCGAACCAGGGGCAGCTAGAGAGATGGTGACACACTTTGAGGTCTGATGCATATCTGCCAGACACTGCTCGTCTTTTATTTCTATTGTGATTGATCTTGCCCTGATCTTTCAATTGTTGTTCATAGAACTACATAATGCTTCAAAGTGCTTCCTCTGGACCTGATCAGGATGCACTGTCTAGTCACCCAGCCTCTTCATCTTAGCCGTGGCGTAAGTCAGCATGATTTTCTTTTAAATCTTTACATTTTGTTGCATTTTTATTGTATTGGCACGGCAGGAGAGTCGTCAGCTGCAATGTTTATAATAATTTAAGAGATGATTTGCCTATTAGGAATTAATCTTTCATCTGTGGCTGGGCCCCATGTTGTGCTCTTTTGCTAGAACAGTGATTCTGATCTCAATTAGATTATGTCTCTCTCCTTTACCTCCCCATAAATCATTCCCGCAAACTGAAATTAACAGCTACTGGAGCGCATTAATAATCTGACACATACATTGGAAAATGCATTAACCGAAATCCTCCCATTGCTCTGACTGTTAAGCACATCATTTTGTTTATGAAATATAAACATTTCATGGTAGAGCTCGCACACATTTCTCTGGGCTCTGTGACAGCTAAAATGATTGCACACAATTGCCAGTCAGTCAAGCGCCCAAATAAAGTTTGTTTAAAGCCATGGTCCTGTGGTTCCTCCAATTTCTCCAGCATTCAGAAATGCACATTTTTGTTTGGAATGCCTATGAAAAATAAATGTTTTTATTTGTCCTACATACCAAATCAATTTATCATTTTATTTTCTAAGATCGCTAGCTGAACAGACAAAAAAGAAACAAGAATGTCAGAAAATTTCCTTGTCAGCTTTATACAGAGTTATTTTTACAAAGAATAAGTATCCAGGTATATCATACATTTTTATCAAACATTTTATGTAAATCCTACAGATGTAGAAGGTATGAGTAGTTATCTAGTGGGAGACACTAAGGAAAGAACATAGGTAGAGAGAGATAGATAGATAGATAGATAGATAGATAGATAGATAGATAGATAGATAGATAGATAGATAGAGCGATAGATAGATAGATATTGTTAATATGAATGAACTAATTACTTCATAGGAAGATACAACCATTACTTATTAGGTGTATATTATATGAAAGAACAAAACTTTTTGGGCTTTCCACTCCTTTCTTTGTCTTTTTTATATGATTTATAGATTTAACCTTTGACCTCTATACCAGTGGCTGATTTAGCCGCTTCCAATTTGGTGTGTTTCATCTCCCCAGGCATTCTCACTACTGATTTTGTTTTTAGTAAGTATAAGTATACCATTAATTAAACACATTTTTTGGAAGCTGGGGGCTCTGGGACTATATGTATCTGTATTATTCATTCATATCGTAGATCTTATGTTGCCCTGTGTCATTGTACCCCCTACAGTGGGGGCCCAACTTTGGACCTTGGGGTGTCCCCTCGCGTCCCTCGACTGTCTGGGATTGTCCTTTCCCTCTGTCTCTGCCCTTGGTTCCATTTGGGTGTAATTTATGGGAGCCCTGGTATGTGATGTGAATTTGACACGTTATATAGACTGATTGTTGTATGTATTCTTTCTAATTATGATTATATATTTTTACATATTTGTACTGTAGCACTCTAATACTTCCTGAAGAAGCCAATGTGGTGAAACATGTATTGTCCAATTGTATATATGCCCAATATTTGTTTTTCTATTGTTTTTAATCTTTGTATAAATAAAGTATATAGGTTTTAATACTTACCTTTTTGGTGAACTTCCATGGCACCTACAAAATCCCATCCTATCTTTGTTAAAACAGGTTATTTATAGGTATGTGGTGCAGTTTCTTGATACCTCCAACCATACAGCTATTATTATAATTATTAATATTAAAATAGTTGTTCTATACATCATTGACCTAGTCTTCAGCTAGCCTAGACAGACATCCTCACTTTTCTGGCTTTTGCCAATTACCTTTTATTTAGAGGCTGCCATTGCTAACCTTTCCTTGAAAATGCTAGTTTCCTTGCTTTCATACTGTGCATGTCTGTAATAATTTCAGAATTTTATGATGTGCTTTTGTGTGTGGAAAGGTGATGCAAAATATTACAAAGAAGGCAGCTTCGTGGGCAGGAAACTATCATTTTCAGCAGAAGGTCAGTGGTTTCTGCCATTGTATTTTTCTTACATGGGGTAACTTTAAGTTTAAATGTGTTTAAAATTGTGTTTTATGTTTGTTTTACTATAAATGTAAAATCTTTATTTTACATGTACATTTGTTACATGGTTCATGCATGACACTAGTGTGACAGACCATTATGAACCAGCAGAGGCTGTCTGGTTTTAGATGGTTTCTCTGTAATCGAATCTCCACAAAGCCCCATATGAACAGAGCCGGTAGACATGGGTGGAGGTGAGTCATGTCACTGTTGTCCTTCAAGACAGGAAAATCCGACCACCAAATCCATCGGATTTGGTCCGACGGATTTAGTCCGACACTGGTGTTGCATACACACGGTCGGACAAAGTTGTCGGAAAATCCGATCATTCTGAACGTGGTGACGTTTGTTGCCTACGACGGGACTACGTAGAGGCTAGTAGCCAATAGCTTTGGTCTTGTAATGTGATCTGAGCATGCGTGGCACTTTGTCCGTCGGAATTCGCTACACACGATCGGAATTGGTGTGATCGGACTTTGTTGTCGGAAAATTTTTAGAGCAGGAGATACAACTTTGTCCATCGGACAATCCGATGGAAAATGTCCGATGGTGCCTACACACGGTCGGAATTTCCGACAACATTGTCCGATAGGACAGAATCCATCGGAAACCGTCCGTGTGTATGGGGCTTAAGTTAAAAAAACTCTCTCCAATAGGACGGAGATGGAAAACAAACTGTCAAGAGTTGTAACCATT
The DNA here is from genome assembly GCA_028564925.1 of Lithobates sylvaticus. Classification (NCBI taxonomy): domain Eukaryota; kingdom Metazoa; phylum Chordata; class Amphibia; order Anura; family Ranidae; genus Lithobates; species Lithobates sylvaticus. The sequence continues at coordinate 502,876,248 of CM053026.1, forward strand.
CTCTATTCTGTCCAAAACAAAACAAAGTTTTACTTTAAAATGTTTATTAAGTAAATAACACTATACATTTCCTTTAATGGTGGCAAAGGCATAACTGGGAATTATATTGCAGCTCCAGTCCTTTAAAAATATAAAAAAAAAAAATGGATGACTGGGATTCACCAGCACTTATCCATAACCAAAATATCAGTCTGCATGAACTGCATCTTAAAACCATATCTAAACCCAAGAACAAAAATTGTAATTTACTACAGCTTTCCAGTCTTTCTTTATATGTGTTTACTGCATCCATTTTCCTTTTGTCATGCTTTTTCCCCAGTGGTCCTGCCAGTAACACACTTCCTGTTCTAGGGTGACATTGTTCACTTACTGTACCTATAAAGAAGCAGCGTTTCACCCTAGGATAAAACAACAGAACTCCTCCTCTAACCTCTTCCCTTCAACATAAGGGAAGGTGTTTTGTTGTCAACAGAAAGAGCTGGGAAAATGGTAATTGATAATAATCAGCACATTCAGAAAGCACAGGAAATTATCGGCTTGTAAGATTTCTGGAAGGATTAACAGGTGTTTGTTTGCACTTATGGAACAAATATAACAAATTGCTTTCAAAAGAATAATTAACAGATGAAAGGGAGCCAATTAAAGAAATTCAGTGTTAGGGCTTATATATATACTTTAAGAAGCCCATACACGGGCCTATAATTGTTTATATGGAAACAATCAAACTCTTGGAAGCTGACTTGTTTGCAACATACACTGAATTTGTAATGGATGAAGAGCAATCAAGAAGAACAGGAGCAAAAGAGAGAGTCAAAGAGAATTACAGAGGGAAATAGAGAGAGAGTGATACTCAGAGAAGAAATGAGGGACAATCCTATAGATAAGAATGTAAATAGGTCAAGGAAGAGGTATGACAAAAGATAACAGATATATAAGTATTAGCAGTCATTATTTGCACTTCCCACCAAGAAGGTCACTTTCCCACAAAGATTTTTAAGTCTGTCAGTTTTAATGACTGTAATTCTCTGTTTCATCTGTCCATAGGGATCAACCGCGATCAACTCTGTCCTGTGCACACAGTAGCCAAGAAAGATAGCAAGCTATTTTCATAGTTTACCATATTCAATTGATTCAGATAAATTTGACAATGTAAAACAAACAGTGTAGTATGTGCTACATCCCACTATATTAAAAGAATTAGTACATGAGTTACACACATACAAAAAATACAAACATATCTGGACATGCCAAAAAAAAGATTAACTTAAAAAAAAAAAAAAACATTTATTTAGTTGTTATATTTGCCTATATTTCTTTCAAAAGATCCATTTATTCTTTATATAAGGCGAGCATGACTTTATACAAACATTACCTACTGTATATCTTAAGCTATTACAGTTAAGGAGCAATTTAATAACAGATAAAACAACAAAACTTTTAACTGTAATTGAACATTACTCCCTAAGTGCCTTTGTCAAGTTAATTGGCACACATTCAAATCACCCATAAGTATTTATGTGGACTGTAAGGCTATAACCAGTTCAGAATTTCTGAAGATTTATCCTTATGTCCAATTGATTAAGACCCCCATTCACATTTGCGAATGGGGCAGTTTGCGATTACACATGGGAGACTGAGCGGGGATCCATGCGAATAGGTGCAGGCAGACAGCTGTTTCCATGTTATCGTTTATGCAGTGATTACTTGGGGAAGATAGGCCATGAATAAACCTATTTAACACTGTATCTCCACTGAGTCTCCCATGGGTAATCGCAAACAGCCCCATTCTTTAGGGTGTTTTGCAGCATTTAGGTCCTTTTTTTTCCTCCTCGCTTGACCTTAAGGGGGGTTCATTATGACCTATAGGAGGTTTTTTTTTAAAGCAGAGATGCTTCAGAAAATACATTTTGTCAGCAGAAAATCTTTTGCCACTTGCAACTGCTGCATACAATTTACAGCAGTGGAAGCATGTTATGGTGCTAATAGTACAGGTGTGTTGGTATGTATTACGCAAGGTGTATTGCGCTGTGAAATTGTTTTCTATTTGCCTTATTGACACCATAAATGTGCCATGGTGTGTGCTGTGTAAAACTGCAACATGTATGCAGTTTTAAACAGCACAACTCACTGCATTACATGTCACCTCTAGATGTCAGCACTGTGGTGCATAGAGCTGAATAAAGTGTAATTTTGATACACTTCAGTAAAAGTAAAAAAGTCAACACATTTTGTTGTTCCTCTCTGCCCCTACACAACATACACCAATTTGCAGTTTTTGGGGGATGGAGGGAGTGGACATGTAAGGCATGTCAGCTTGGTTGGAGGTAGCTGGGGAACAATGTCAACAGGGTAGAAAGATAAGTGTATAAGGTCTCTTGCACACAGGCACCTAAACCCAGGCAACTTAAATGCTTGAGTCTTTATCTGCTCGGGAAGCACAGGGGTTGCATAATGCCTTCCATAGACATAAATGGCTGTAGGCACAGTCCTCAGATGTATAGCAATGCTAGCATTTAGGTTGCATGGGCTGCAATGCCCATATGCAAGAGACCTTAGCAGGGCTTTTTTTTTCTCAGACAATAGGTGCAGGAACTCCCCCTTTCCGAGTCACCCCTTTTCTCTGTCCTTACCCACCTCCGAGCACCATTCCTTGGTTCCATCCCCTACCCACCCCTACCCACCTCCCAGTACCGCAGAATTTTGTGTTGCTAAGTAATTTGTATGGAATTTGGTAATGATATCAAGAAAAGCAGTAAAATAGATCCCCTGCAGCCAGCAAAAATAGATTCCCCTAGCAGCAATGAAGCAACCCACAACAAAATTTCCCCCCAGCAACAATAGACTCCCGACAGCATCAACAGATCTCCGCACAGCCAGCATTAATAGACTCTCCGGCAGCCATCACAATAGACCCCTCCCCCAACAGTAGATCTCTTTCAGCAACACCTGACCCCCCAGTAACATAAGACCCACCCCCAGCAACAATAGATCCCCCCACCAGCAACAATAGACCTCCTTAGCAACAATAGACCCCCCCTGAAAAAATATATCCCCTCCAGCTAGAATAGATCCCCAGCAGTGAGCATCAATACCCTGCAGCACACCCCAACACAGCTTACCATTACATACAGTCAGTCCAGGAGGTGCCGGAACTGCGTTTCCCCACGTTCCCACTGAAAAAAAGCCCTAGACCTTAGTAACCTAATGACTCCTGAGCTTTAGCACAGCATTGGTCACTGAAGGGAGCAGCAGCAGCAACAGAGATTAAAGTGATATCAAAGGCATTGTTTTAAAAAATAAAATAAATATAAAACATTTTCTACTTACCTGCTTTATGTGATGGTTGATAATTTTACACAGAGCAGCCCCGATCCTCTTCTTTTCAGGTCTCCCGCCAGCGCTCTTGGCTCCTTCACCTTGACCAGTGCCCCCAATAGCAAGCTGCCAGCTATGGAGGCACTGTTGCATGCTTGCTCTCAAGCCCCGCTCTATGCATCCATAAGACACATAGAAATGTGGCTCTGTCCCACCCCCCTGCTCTCTCCTCATTTTTAGTAGTGGAAGTCAATGGATTTCGCTGCTGTGTCTGAGCCAATGAAGAGAGAGTGTCCCGGGACAGCTGAGGCTCCTGTGCACATTGCTGGATCGAGAGGGGGCATGCATGCATGAAGGTAAAAAACCTTCAGCCTTTACAACCACTTTAAGTTTCTGCCTCTAAAGAACTGGTCTGTCTGGTCTCACCCCGATCTGCAGTACCAGCATCAGAGGCAGGGGCAGGGCACATGCCACTGCTAGCTGCACAGCCCAGGAGTTAGTTATCTTCTTGTAATACAGGGCATGAGGGAAGGACAGGAACCTGTCACATTTTAATTGTGTGTTTGTTTTCTGAAGAATCATCTATGATCCTTCAATGCAGATCATAGTTTTCCTCACACAGGGCAGGACTTTGCAGCTTCAAAAGTATTTTCAGCATTCTTTTCTCTGCCTATGGTGGTGTTGTCTCACTGCTGTTTATCATATAGCTCAAGTATATGCAATTAGGGGACCTCCAGCTGTTGCAAAACTACAAGTCCCATCATGCCTCTGCCTTTGGGTGTCATGCTTGTGGCTGTCATGGTCTTCCAATGTCTCATGGAACTTGTAGTTCTGCAACAGCTGGAGGTCCGCTAATTGCATATTCCTGATATAGCTCTTCACAGAGCTCAAATTCCAATCCACAGATAAAATATCTATCTGACAGCCCTTTGTTTAGTGACATATTTGTTCATCCTTGAATGTATAATAACACCCTCATCACCTGAGGGTCATGTAAAGGATAACTATAAGATCATTTTAAATATTGCTGATCTATTCAAGCAATAACATTGTTAATCTTAAATATACATACTTTCACAAAATTTTCGTTCTGAATTACTTTTATAGTATATGTAATTTTCGTCTCATGTGTGTAAATATTTCCATGTTTACCCATTGTTCCGGCTAAACTGTGATAAAACAAAATAAATGAACATTTAATATATGACAAAGGATTCCCAGAGTGCTATGAGATTTCCAAAGAGAAAACAGAGCAATGTTTTTTTTTTTTCAGACACTGTGAGGTTGATTTACTAAAGGCAAATAGACTGTGCACTTTGCAAGTGCAGTTGCCCCAGACCTTAGTAAATGAGGGGAAGACTTCCATCATCCAATCATGTGCATGCAAAATGCTGTTTTTCTTTTACCTTGCATGAGATAGCGTATTCTTTGCAAAGTGAAGCTTTGCCTCATTTACTAAGCTCTGGCGCAAATGCGCTTGCAATGTGCACAGTCTATTTGCCTTTAGTAAATCAATCCCTGTCTCTCATTGAAATCTTGGAGCAATTCATAGAAAAGGGGAGGAGGAGGATGAGTTACATTTGAGCTTCAGTTATTGAGTTCTGTAAATAATAGGCTTTCAGAAAGAAGTAAAGATTAATTAGTGAATTGAATGTAAGAATACAAAATATTTATACATAACATGCAATCTTTTCATAATAGAAAAAAAAATATTTTGAGTTTCAACCATAATGAATAAAGAAATAAAATATGGACTTATGTCCATATTTTATTTCTTTATTCATTATGGTTGAAACTCAAAATATTTTTTTTCTCTACACATTAGCTTAACCTCCCTAGCGGTAACCCCGAGTCTGGCTCGGGTCCAGCTTTTTCTGCTGGGAGCGGTAACCCCGAGCCAGACTCGGGCTTGCGTGCAGGATGCAGGGGGGAAGTTACTTACCTTTTCCCCTGGATCCTGCGATGTCTCCCCGCTGTGTGAGCGAGCCATCCGCTCGCTCGATTCACACAGTGCCGGTCTCCGTTCCCTGCGACGTTACGACGCACGGGAGCGGAGATCGGCGCCAAATTTAAAAAAGTTTAAAAACACACAACACATACAGTACTGTAATCTTACAGATTACAGTACTGTATACAAAAAATACACATCCCCTTTGTCCCTAGTGGTCTGCCCAGTGCCCTGCATGTCATTTTTATATAATAAAAAAAAAAAATTTTCTGCCTGGAAACTGGAGATTGTCCATAGCAACCAAAAAGTGTCCCTTTATGTCAAAAGTGGTTTTAGACCAGCTAGAAAACACAGATAAAAAATTAAAATCACAATTTAGCATCAAACAATAAATTTAATGACAGCGACTATTCTGCAACAGAGCAAATTTCAGTGTTTTTGATTTGATTACATTATTGAATCATTTTTATATATATTTTTATTATATTATAATTTATTATTTTGTGTTTCAAACTTTATCATACCCGGGATGTCTACTAGACTCTGGTTCGGACAGATTTAAGTGAGTTATTCATAAGAATTGCATGCCTACAATATAAAAACGCCAAATTTCCATGCAAAATAATTGTACCGCTTTCAGCACAAAATTCCAGACAGAATCATACCGCCAGGGAGGTTAAAATAGTAAAACACATTCCCAGTTTCCAGACCCAAATATGTTACTTCAAATGGCCCCTAGTCACAATGATTTGCATCTATAAAGTATCCTTAGATGTAATTTAGAATCTGTGACCTTTAGTCGCAACGACTAGATTACATTACCTTTTCCTTACACTTTCACTATGGGATATTGACAGACAATGGCAATCTGAATTGAGCCATTTGTATTATGTGCATATGAGAGAAGAAGGTGCCTGACAAAACAAATGGCCACTTAACATAATAAGAATAATTTTAAAGTAAAACTTTTTAAGGAGTATACTTAGGGCATATACTTTCATGGCCGGTATATAAAAGATTTCGTTTTTGTGCCTTTATATGGCCCTTCTTCTACCTGAGCACGTCATGGTCAAAAGAACACAGGAATAATTCAGCCCCCTTAAATAAATGAAAAGCTTTCAATGCTTTGCTCTGACAGCTGTACAGTCATTTTAACAGATCCCCATTTTGAAGCAAGAGTCTTATTTTTTTTTTTATACTAGACAAAAATGTATTTCACAAAACTGCTGACAACCTGTCTATACATGTAAAGTTGGTAAGTACAGTAATACAGTGACATTATGCTTTATAGTGTGCAACCTCCTTTCATCAAACATTAAACATCTTATGGCCATGCAGTCTTTATACATACCTCAATCTTTCTACACATTCTTTTATAAAAATGTAGAAAGCATGAAAATCAATGTTTTTACATTCTAAATAAATTGGGAAACTCAACAGAAGCCACATAACCACATCTATAGCCACAAATGGAGAAGGGGATTGCATAGACTGTCACATAGCTCATATTAAAAACGAATTAAGAAAAAGCTAATTTTTTCTTAAGGCTCTGTAATTTGCCACTGTTATGCACTCTCAGGGGTAATGACACATGAGGCTGATTTACTGAAGGAGTACATCTCTCTCCATCTTTAATTTTTGAAGGCTGGTAGTTGCCCAGGTATCTCCCATACATTTTCCATTTCACAGATACAGTAGCCATTAACTTTCATATCTTTCTTAATGTTCAATTCTCTACCATGGTATACAATGACACATCTACAGGTATGAAGTGAGGAATACAAAGAAGCAGACTGAATAGGACTGCAATAGGTGAGTGAATCCTCTAATATCATATGTCAGCTTTTTCCTGTTTACCTGTTTTTTGTATTTCTTTTAAGTGCACTGGTTATAGATACAGTATATGTCTCTGTGTTACTTTCAGCATTCAAGTTATTTCCACATTTTTTTTTCTGTGTGTTTTATTAGTTTTTCCTTTGCAAAGTAGATTTTGGTGTAGTCCAACCAGTAATGGGCAATTCTTTATCTAAAAGGAGCAATGCATTGATAATTATATAGAGGCAAGTAAACATATTAATAGTGTATTCATCTGAACCTAAAAATTGTTATCTATTACAAACATTTATCAAAAAGGTCTAAAGGCAGTTAAAGCCTAACTCTGAGTTTGATGTAGCTTTGAATAGCTCATTTTAACCCAAAGCTGGAACCTTGAAGCTGGTCCACACAAACTATTTACTTCACGAGTACATGTGCTTGCAGTGAGTACTGTATAGGCTGTATGTAACATCAGCTACATTCAGTATATAGCTCTGTGTTCCAGCAGCGGGACAGAGGCTTCCCTTCCCATTCATGGAACAAAATTGTGTTGGGCTGAGAGCTGCTCAGCCATTCAGAGGTAGCCTTGTATTTTATGAATGAATATAAGGCTTCCTCTGATTGGCTGAGGTGGAAATCATGATTTCATACAGTACAGTATGTCTGCCTCTCCACATCAGCCAATCAGAGGAAGCCTTATATTCATGAATAAAACAAGACTTTCTCTAAATGCCCGAATCAATTTTGTCAAGCTTCAAATATTAAAAATTTAAAAAAAATGTTTATCTGTTACCCCTGGTAATTGATTTACTTTATTCCTGGAATAAGGCCATTGAAAAACGCTCATTAGCAGTTTTATATGCATGTTGTAACTATTACCTAAGAGAGCAATGGGAGAAATATGGGGGCTGCCAACATTAACCTACTTCTCAAAATGCTAGTTGTTTGTCTGGAATACTAATCCACTGGCTTCAGTCCTTTCTAAATCATTGACCCAAACAAGTATTCAGATCATAAAAGTCATAGATAAGTTAGAACTCCTTATCTGTAAACTTTTAAAGGGTAAATGAAGTTATGTACTGAAGGTCAGCATGGTAGCAATAAAGGATCATTTTACATTTTGCATAATTACACTTTAATATACCCCCCATTCTAAGGCAACCTTTTCACAATCTTGCCACTTTGTGACCAACCATAGAGACTTTTTTTATCATTGGGTCACACGATAGAAGTTCTCTCTGTAGGATTGAATGAGATTTTGTCCACAATGCATAACATACTTTAGAACTGACCAGGAGCATTTCCAGTGGTGGCTGTGTGGTTCACCATGAGACTAGACATGTGCACACTGAGTAGGATTCTAATGTTGTATGACACTAGTAATAATTATATTTATTAATTATTATTACTAGTCAACCAACATTAGAATTCTTCTATAGCCTATGGGTGAAGCATTTCACCACAAATGTCCGCTCGTGGCAACTGCTTCGTTGAATCTTCATGTTGCATCTCTTCTCTCTATTTCGAATAATCTTGGACTAATAGAGTTAGGTTAGGCATATTCAACCTTTTTTGCTATTGTCTCTATAATGTCGAATCTTTTCTCTCTATGTCAAATAATCTTGGACTAATAGAGCTAAGGTTAGGCACATTCGACCAAAGGTTTGATGGACACAGATCGCTATTGTCAGCGTCATTGCGAAACTCCTATCTATATCGAACTGTTGTTGCAACAAAAATGAAAATGAAGCATTTGTTTATGTCGGATCTTTCAGTTTTCGGATTCTGCACGTTTGTTAAAACGATAATGAAAATACCCGAAATTCGTACGAAAACTAATGCACATGAGACATACAGCATGGATCGGCCAGAGACATCAACAGGAAGGTGTAAGACCTTGGGGGCTGCTGGTGGGCGGGGGGAATAATTTAATGTATAATTCTACAAAAGCACAATTTACTTCAAGATAGGATATTACGGGTCAGAATATATTAATCAAGCATTATAAAAAATTTTTTATAACAAAGTCAAGTATAATTCTATAAAAATGAAATTTTAACCAGCAAACACTGAGATTGCATTTAAAGTTAGTTTTTTACTGGTTTACTGTAAAAAAAAATAATTTTATTTATAATGTTTAATTTCAACAATTGAATTGATTTACTGAAATAAATATTAGCCTGAAAACAGAGGATTCCAATTCTGATTTATTTTATTCATATGTCGCTCAGTGTTTTTTGATGTGAGAACAAATTGTATGTATAACATATAAAGTCAATGTCAATTTGCACAGCGCTGAACAGTGTCAACAGACCATCGTAAATAAATCAGTATAGGTAGCAGACCATTCCAGAGCTACTGTTTATATAAAATGCTCTTCTTTCCCTTCATTTATTTCAGCATTCATAAATAAAAACATGAGTCAGATCAGTCAATAAAACTATTTACCCTATTCCTTTAAATGGCCGCCTCTGGCAGGCTAAGCACTAAAACGGCTAGGTTTATGATATTTAATATCTTCCACTAACATGGCCCCCATTTGGACAATCCTGTCTTTAACACCAGAATGGCAGTTATTTTACTGGAGGTGACAGACTGTGAGGTAAGGAGAGTAATTCAGACTATTACCCAGGTGAAGGCATGAAAGCTCAGTGATATATGAAGACCACTTAAATTCATTGTATCTTGTACATCACATCTTTGATAGATTATAGCTGCAGCATTAAAATGGAAATGGTTTCTCTGAGGCTTGACAGGGCCTGCTGCGACCTCTGACCTCCCTCAGAGGAATGTGGCTGACCGAATTATCAGTTAGGAGAAAAATCTACAGGGAATAGACTTGCAGTAATGGAGACTCTACCATGCATAAATAAATGTGCCATTTATCTATCTATCTATCTATCTATCTATCTATCTATCTATCTATCTATCTATCTATCTATCTATCTATCTATCTATCTATCTATCTATCTATCTATAACATTGCATGGTAAATATTGCATATAAGTGGTCTTGAGCTAACCTGTTTCCTCTGTTCCCAGGGAGCAGAGCTACAGTATGATTGAGCTTTAATATTGATTGAAAATTTGTTATTAGGAATAGTAGTCCTCCTGCCTGCTGCCTACTGATTTAATTTAGAAAACATTTAATTTTATGAAGCGGTAAATGATAGCAGCATGCTCCCTTGTGTTTGGGAGCAGCTGGCTCTTTAGCTCCTTACTGCCACTGATCCCAGACGTCCTTTTTGCAATCATGTGCTCCCTTCCCCTTTGCTTAACAAGTTATTTCAATTTCCAAACGAGTGGCGAACAAGAGAGAGACACAACATGCAAATTGAGACCGTAGGCACCATTCATACATGAAAATCCTCCCTCGGAATTCCCTTAACTCTCTCCCTGTTTCCCCCCCCAAACCCTCGGCTGCATCTGTCATTAAAAACAGAGTCCTTGTTCTCATCAGATTGTTTTCACCAATGACCTGACACCACCATCTATAATTAATTACATCATTTACATTAGACTATTGACTAAACAAATACATAAATCATAGGCAGAGTCAATAGATTCAGACATATTTAATCATGTTCTAAATAATGATTACTGTTCCCATAATACAATAATTATTTTCAGCAGCTGACTTGAATTAATCTTCTGTCAGAATGCCATTAAAAGGAGTGAGAAGTTATTTGACAGCATCCTTTTCTAATTTTTTGCCTTTTCACACTACCTCTCACGCCTTGCTTAGATTTAACTGCTTTCTTAATGCTGGTTTTGCTTTCCTATATAGTTCTGTTACTTAATTTTAGTATTTAATTTATAGTGCACACACCACATGTACACATATTCAAAAATAAACAGCTGGCCTCACATTATAAAGTCAAAAGTATTTTGCATTCTCTCACTCTCTATGACTGTCTCTGTGGATAGACAGAGAGACAGATAGACAGAGAGACAGATAGACAGATAGATAGATAGATAGATAGATAGATAGATAGATAGATAGATAGATAGATAGATAGATAGATAGATAGATAGATAGATAGATAGATAGATAGATAGATAGATAGATAGATAGATAGATAGATAGATAGATAGATGAATCGTTAAAACTGAAAAAATAACATTGTTGTTCCTATATTCTCGATGAGATTACTGAATTGTACTTTATAGCTATTGTTCAACATAGATAGCTGAATACAGTATATGGGGAATCATTTTTAAGCCTTCTGGGTAAATCTTAACCATTCAGTGTCTTTTTTTTTTTTGGTTACATACCTGATGCACCGTTTTACTAACCTAAGTTTGCTCTTTGCTTCTTGTCAGTGCCGTTTCCAGGTGTCGAAAACGAGTGAAGTAAGTGTGCCTGCACCAGTGCCCTCCTGCTGAAGTCATTTTCTTCTGGATCCTGAAAAGTCCCACCCACTGGAGACCAATAGGATTTGTCTAGGTCATAAAGCCAGGGACATAGACATAAGAGAGAAGGCTGGGGACTGGAACAACACATCACTGTGGCATAAAAGGTTCATTTAGGTAGTTTTTTTTAAATCTTCTATGCTGGCGATTAGTTGAAGGTAGTAAGTCAATCTACCGATCCACTTCTGTTCAACCAGCCTGTTGGAAGATTTCCACATGATCAGCAGTGCCGGCTACAGCCAGAAGCCCTGATCAGTGTATTCTGATGGCAGGGAAGTCTCCCCACTATCAGAATACACAGATACAGCAAGGAGAATTCCCTCATTTACACTGAGTGTGTGAATGGAGGAATTTGGTCTTTTTTTATATTCATCCCGCTGGTTGAACGAAAAAAAAAAAAATTACTTTCATTTTTAGGTCACTTTTGCAAAATCTACTTGTCCACCTAACACTATCTTCACCAGACAATGCTGCTGTCCAAGGGTGACTCTGTTGCTCCTCCATAGATAGAGGAATCACCCTAAGACAGGAAGTTTGTTACTGGCTGGTTCACCTGGTAAAAAGAAAGAAACACAGCCTAAAATCAGAAAACTATTGTATCCACCACATTTAAGGATTAGTAAGCTGAAAATTATTTATTTTAAAAACTTTCATCATAAAGGGAGATTTTTGTACCCTCACCACTGTGTTATAATTTCCTGATTTAGATCCAGGCGGATCCAGATTCTAGTCTGGGGAGGGGCACTGCCAGAAAATATGTTTTTTTGTGGGCAATTAATTGGGGCAATAGCTGGTGTTGGCGCTTCAATCATCCTGACACCATATCAACCATGATGCCGTGGTTATTGAAGCGCCAACACCAGCTATTGCCCCAATTAATTGCGCATTCTTTCTATTATCACATTGTAATATAAAATTAAACAGTTCAACTCACCATAATGCAGAATCAGTGGGAGCCCCAAATGTTTCACTTGCCACGGCGCCTGCCACCATATGCGGATTGTCAATTGCCACGTCACCGGCCACAAGTTGCGGATTGTCACTTGCCTGGCACCAGATGCAGATTTTCACTTGCCACGTCACCTGCCACCAAATGCAGATTGTCGCTTGCCATGTCACCTGCCACTCATTGTGGATTGTCACTTGCTGTGTCACTTGCCTGCTACAAGGGCCCACTCACCCACTGACTGGCCTGCCCGCTCACCCGCGGGCCCGCTGACTGGCCTGCCCGCTCACCTGTGGGCCCGCTGACTGGCTCACCCGCCTGTCACTAATTTCTGGGGGGGGGGGGGCAATTGCCCCATTGCCTCCCCTGTATCCGTCCCTGATTTAGATACAAGTGACACTCAGGTCTGTTACATCACCTTAAAATATGCCTGGTGGCTTCCGTTTGGCTACTTTAAAGTAATGTCATTGGCATTACTGGGAAAGATTGGGAAATTGTAATAATTTTTTTCAAAACTTTTAAACTTTTTAAACATTTTTATGATATATACGGCACAAGTAATAACTAAATATAACAATATTGTACATTCCATCTGTGCGGTTACCATACAACAACATAATTGTTGTATGTTGTAAGTAATGTAATATATATTTATATATATATATATATATATATATATATATATATATATATATATATATCACTAAAATAAAGTTATTATATCAAGCAAACAAATCTGTTCCTCATTATTGTACACTTATAGAAAACTAAGGTTCTATAGTTTGTTGGTAGAGGTTGGTATATTGTACATGGGCACATGTATTCCTTTAGAAGAGTCTACCAAAAATCTGCAAGTAACAGTAAACAGATACATTGTCTAACCAGTGATCACATGTAATTGGTAAGTGAATAGTAGCTAAATGGATAAAAGAAGAGAGAAACAGAGGGGAAAAAAAGGGCACAGGAAGGGATGGACAGAGACCTGAGATGGGAGGGGAGGATGTCCCTGCTCTCCTTCATAGGGCATATGTATATGGCATCTTCACAGATGATGTTAAAGAAGATGTATGGTCACAGCATACATTTTCATTTATAATATCAGCATTGTAACAGCAATACAAACTATAGTTATTTTTGACAATGCAATATAAGCTTACTTGAAAAACCTCCTTTCATATTGTGACTTATGCCTGTTTGCTGGCCATCTCTTTGCACAACTTCCTGGACTCCTTGCATGCTTTGCAAATTCCTTTGCTGTTTACTTTCAATTTCTAAGGGCTACATATCCCATGGTACCTTGCTGTCTACAAGCAGTGATTCCTGTAATGACTCCACATTCTGAAACTCCTCCTCTCAGCACCTCTGTAGTTCAGAGGTCAGGCTCTGTGACACAGCAGTGCCTACTAGGATTAGGCTAGAAAGAATTTAAATACAAAATGAATATGTGATTTAAAAATTTGACCATAGATACACTTTTAAGTGATTGTAAGTCTTGTTGTAAAAAAAGAAAAAAAAAAAACAACAAACATGTTATACTTACCTCCTCTGTGTAGTGGTTTTGCACAGGGCAGCCCAGATCCTCCTCTTCTCTGGTCCCTCTTTGCTGCTCCTGGCCCCTCTCTCCTGTTGAGTGCCCCCACAGCAAGCAGCTTGCTATGGGGGCACCCGAGCCGAGTCAAGTTACAGCTCCCTGTGTCCATTCAGACATGGAGCCCTGACCTGGCCCTGCCCCCTTGCTTCCCTGATTGGCTAACTGACTTTGATTGACAGCCGTGGGAGCCAACAGCACTGCTGCTGCGTCCCAGCCAATCAGGAGGAGAGTCCTGGATGGCTAAGACACTTGTGGACATCACTGGAGAGAGATGGGGCTCAGGTAAGTAATTAGGGGGTGCGGAGGGGGCTGCTACACACAGAAGGTACTTTATCTTAATGCATAGAATGCATTAAGATAAAAACCTTTTCCCTTTACAACTCCTTTAAAGCATAAGTGCAGCCGAAAGAAAAAACAGACAAATCAGCACAAGGGTCATAACTTACAGTCAATAGGATATGTCTCTTGTGCTGAGGCCTCTTCTGTTAGCTGAAATACACCTCCATTCATGACCCTCATTCCCATCCAGCCTTAATCTTCCAGTGCAGCGGGGGTTAATAGAACAAAGAGAATGTTACAGGCTCTCATCAAGAGTGTCCAACTATGCCTGCCCTTTCCACCCAGCTGTTCCATTTATAGAAACCACACTAGAGCTTCTATGAAAGGAATGGGATCTAAGAATGTAGGACAAAAAAATGGTTGAAAGTTCTACCTCCTCCATTCATAGAAGCTGTAGTACGGCTTCCATGAATGAAGCAGTTGGGCAGAAAGGGTGGGCAGAATCAGGGACTCTTGATGACAGCCTGTGGCAGCTCCTTAGTTCTCTTAACCCCCACCGCACCAAAAAATGACAGCTACAATAGTGAGGACATGAATGGAGGCGAATTTCAACTAACAGAAGGGCCACGTCCTACTAACTGTAAGTTATGTCCCTCGCTGATCATCCTGTTTTTTATTTTGGCTGCACTTTGGCTTGAATAGGTGACTGTGGGATGGAGAATAATGATGGTTGCTAAATTTGTTCTAACATTTTTAATGTATTCCAATAGAACTATATTCTGCAGCAGTGGAAAGAACATGAATGCAACATCACCTATCACAATTGCAATGTGATTTTTTTAATTAAAATACACAACTCCCCATCCTTGCCCATATAATAATCTAAAAATCATGATTAAAAACTCTAATTAGAAATCAGTGACCTAGGTATTTCTGCCACCCTGTTATACATTTGCAGAACAAAGCAATAAATATGTAGAAAGTTTTTTTTTCAAATGTTCTTTTCATAGTCGTGTGTTTCATGTATCTATTAAAAAGGTCTAATTGACAAAAGAGACATGCATCTCCTTTACTAATTGATTTGTCCTAGCAGTGCATGTTAGTTACAAATAATTACAAGGCTCTGAATTGATTAAACAGAAGATTTAAGGGGATTGTGACATGACATTTTAAACAGGGACATGACAGCTTGTGGCCTGAAGTGATAGTTTATAAAACAGCAGGATGATGATGCATTCAAATGCTACAGCTAGTTAATAATTCCAATCTGGACATGTCAGAAGCACGCAGAGCAAGACACGTGCAGCCGGCAATTTCATCTTAGATCGAAGGTGCAAGATTGCCCTAAAGGGGGGAAAAAACATTTTGGTGCAGAAACAAGTTTGTGAAGTTTGGTCAAACAGCGCTAGTAGGAATTGCTTGAGACAGAAAATCATTCAATGCTTTCCACTGAGTGCATGAGTGAAATTTATCACTCCTGTAACATATTGTACCGCACTTGTTTGTACATTGAAGGTAATGGCTGTTCAAGGAAGTGGATATAAAATGCTATTGTCTTCTAAGCCAGTTCCTTCTGAACGTAGCTAATATTTAAACACTGCCACATCATTTTTTAAAACCAGGTGAGTTATTTATTATCAAGTGGAATATTTTGGACATTGTCACAGTACTTCACGTATTTTTATAGTGCGTAGTTTTTAAAAGACAATTTTTTTAAAGTGAACTTTAAAAACAAATAGTACAAAAAATGCACAACATAAAAAAACTGTAAATTTTAATTTAATTTAATTAAAATTTTAATCAAAACCCCACCACTCTCTACAACATCCAACATTACCTTCATATTATCACTGCATTGAAAAGGTGGCAAAAAAAAACAAAATTTACCCAGCAGAAATAAGGTTAAAAACATAATACACGATCATACAAAATAATAGTTATTGAAAGTGGGATACTAAAAGGTCTGTGGGGTAACTGGTCATGGACTACCAGAAGTCTAAGGTACAGAAAAAAAAAATACAAATGAAGACATCTTTAGGAACAAATACTATGGCTGGCTATTATTTTTTAATTCTAATAATATATTTTTGAGATACCAGTAAAATACCTTAAATAACAGTGATCTAAACTGCTTTAATTCAAATCACAAGGGTTGCATATTTTTAATGTTTAAATGTTGAAAAAATGTATAATCTCTGATCAGATGAATTCCAGCAAGAATCTGGATATTGTATTTCTGTTATAATGGATTGCTCCATAATTTGAAGCACTGGGGATAAAGAGTAAAAGAGCTAGTGGTGAAGAGAATGTTCACTTAGCCCTGGTTCACATTGATGCTACTTTGAAATCGTGCTACTTCACTTGAAGTAGCGCAATTTCAAAGTAGCAAGGTCAGCGTGATTTTAGGTGCTACTTGATAGACATCTGTGTGGCTTCATGCACAGATGTCTATTGAATTTGCACCTGATTTCGGCAAAAGTAGTACAGGAACTATTTTTGCAAATCGGTGCGACACTGCAAAATTGGTGTCGCACCGATTGGAACAGTGCCATTGCCTCCAATAGGCTGCGACTTGTCATATGATTTGATCTCTCAAATCGCATGGCAAATCTCTCCAATGTGAACCTAGGCTTAGCAAAGTTTCTACTTTTTAAAAATAAACACTAATATACCTTTAATGGGTAAAATTGCATTAGGAAAAAGGTCCTATTATTCTCCACACTATTCTTGGAGTCATTAAGGAAGACTTCTCAGTAACTTTACTAATTTACTGACCGACATATCAGTCTGGGTGTCACACCACTTCTTCAAACTCAATCTATCCAAAACCGAGCTCATAATATTTCCTCCCTCACTTGCCCCTTCCTTTGACTTCTCTGTTAAGATCAATGGCACAATCATCAACCCATCCCTGCAAGCCAGGGTGCTAGGTATAATCCTGGACTCTAAACCCTCCTTTTGGCCCCACATCCAATCACTGTCCAAATCTTGCTGTCTCAATGTCCGCAATATCTCCAAAATACGCCCCTTCCTACACAATGACACCACAAAGCTCTAATTCACTCCCTTGTTACTCTCACCTTGACTACTGCAACTCCCTCCTCATTGGCTTATCTTTAGGCCTCATGTACACTGCTTCTGGTAAACGGACATTCAGAGGCAGTTGGCTGCTTTATTCAGCTGCCCCTGAACTCATCCAATGTTATCATTTAATGTCAATTTTAGGCAGTTGCGTTTAGAGCAGTGGTCATCAACCCTGTCCTCAGGGCCCACTAACAGGCCAGTTTTATGTATTACCTTGGGGAGAGGCAGACTAGAATACTGCAATCACTTTGCAGCAAATGATATCACCTGTGATGTATTTCAGTTATCATGCAAACCTGGCCTGTTAGTGGGCCTTGAGGACAGGGTTGATGACCACTGGTTTAGAGGCTTTTCTTTGAAGGCAAAACAATTTGTTCAGACGCTGAAGTTTCCAACGTTTCAGACGCCAAATGCGTCTAAACGCAGCGTTTTAGTTTAGAAGCGTTTTTAAAGGTGCCCTATTTTTTTACATTACAAAACTTAAAAAATTATAGCAAATGATGAAAATAAACAAAAATAATAATAATAATGATGCGACTGCAACTAATTAAACCCAAGTGCGATGTGATACCCAATGTCTTTAGTAAAGACCAATGAACAAAAACATAAACATAACGAAAATGACTAAAGTCCAAAAGGTGTCCAGTGATGCACTGGTATCTGTGGGTATCTGTAAGCAATTCAAAAACCAGGGTCTGAGAGAGCTGGACAGATGGTATCTTCAGACAGCTTGACAGATGATATATAAGTGTAAAGATTGAATACTCTTACCAAGAGTGTTGGATACACCTGCCGTATGGCAGTGTATCATACAGGCTTGTGCGCTTAACCTCTTGTGCTGAAGGATATCAGATCCGGCCGAAACACAACAGCAGGGCAGAAGAAAAGGGCATGCATCCAAAATAGGAACTCCCAGGTGATCAGCTCAAAAGGAATCCAATGGCATAGGATAAAAAGGCAAACAATAAACGGAAGCGACTCCAATGGGGCAGGTCAAAAATAAACTAAAAACGTTTATTCACATCCTACATGAAAATAGAAGTGAAACTTAAAATCTCGAGAATATGTATAAAAAGAACAGCAATGTGAGAAGCTGGTCCAACGCATTTCGACTTCTACTGGGGCACTAAAAACCACTAAAAAAATATTTTAAAAACTTGTAATTGCTTGCAATGCTTCATAGACCATTTATATACCCCTAATGAGCACATGATCCAATCCAATACACCACTAGCATTGCTGTACATACATGTTGGAAAAATATCCTACAGACATGCGCTGTGCAATCAATGGATGAGTCCAGTAGCGGCGAACTCTGGTCCTCGCATGCAATTTCCGACGTCTTTCCATCCTCATCAACATCAGGAGCATTTCCTCACATATGCTGATTATGGAGTCCATAGTAAAAGCACAGAAATTGAGGTAGATACAAGTACACTGCTGCTCTCTCAGCTGCTGCTACTCACTCTAGTCTCACAGAATGGCTGAAATAGTTAAATAATACAGTTTTTGTGCTTTGGGAGGGTCGCATGATGTTATCTTAAATAAACACTCCTAGACGCAAACGCGACTGAACGCGACTAAACGCGGTATGCAAACACAGCTAAACGGGCATCTTTAAAAGCTGGTTTCAAGCTGTCAAAAAAATCGTTCAGAAGAGGTTGCCTCAGCGTACCGTATACATTAGGACTTAGATAGGCTACCCCCTTCAGTCCATCATGAATGCTGCTGCCGGAGTTACCGTATATACTCAAGTATAAGCCGAGTTTTTCAGCAAATTTTTTTTGTGCTGAAAGTGCCCCCTCGGCTTATACTGGAGTCAAGCACTTTTCTGCAGTAAAAAATTAAATTTCCCGACTTGACTTTGCGGCCCCGTATCTAGGGGCCACTTGGTGCTAGGAACCCCAAATTTGGTGTGCAAACCCAGTGGAACCAACATTACAACATATCAAATTTGGGGTTCCTAGCACAAGTGGCCCCAAGATACAGGGCCCCAAAATCGGTCAACTGTGTCCATCTGCAGCAATGTCATTTCGGGACCCTTTGGGTCCAGAGACCCCAAATTTTGGCTACAGCTAGGGGGCATCAAGGAACCCTTAACTACCAGTTAAGTTCAGGGGACAAATGGGCACAGTGAGGCATGCAAATGGGCACAGTGAGGCTGCAAATGGGCATGGTTGACCCTCTTTTCCACTTACAGTAGCTGCGCATTTCTCACCCTAGGCTTATACTCGAGTCAATAAGTTTTCCCATTTTTTTGTGGTAAAATTAGGTGCCTCGGCTTATACTCGAGTATATACGGTATCCCCTTACCAACCGTTTAGTGTCTGCTACCCCTCTCTGCCAATCCCTCCATTGGCTGCCACTCACCCAACATATTAAATTCAAAGTACTAACAATAACTTACAAAGCCATCCACAACTCCCAGATACATCACTAACCTAGTCTCAAAATACCAACCTAATCGTTCTCTTTATTCCTCCCAAGACCTCCTGCTCTCTAGTTCCCTTGTCACCTCCCCCCATGCTCATCTCCAGGACTTCTCCCTAGCCTCTCCCATCCTCTGGAATTCCCTGCCCCAACCTGTCCGACTGTCTTCTACTCTGTCCACTTTTAGGCAATCCCTGAAATCCTTTCTCATCAGAGAATCCTATCCCGCCTTCACCTAACAAGTGTACTTTTATTCTATCCATCAGCTCATCCCCCACAGTTAATACTTTTTGTATCACTTGAGCCTCCCTTTTAGATTGTAAGCCTCTAACAAGCAGGGCTCTTTGATTCCTCCTGTATTGAATCATATTGTAAATGTACTATCTGCCCAAATGTAAAGCGCTGCACAAACTGTTGGCGCTATATAAATCCTGTATAATAAAAAAAATAACTTTACAAGTCTGCATGAATACAATCCTGACATGTCCTAATATACAGCAATAGTATAATATAAAAAAACTGTTAAAGCTTTAGCAATATGGCTTTACTTAGGCTGAGATATCTGTTGCAGGCTGTAGAAAGTATTTCCACAGTCTACTCTCCCCCTGTGATGAGATTGTAACATTGTAATTTAGTAGTAAGTCACAAGGTGAGAGATTGCAGCAGGGGCTAGTCTGTGTGTTGGCGAATAGAGCCAAGGACTACACAGATACCAGGATTTTTTTGATCATCTGGTTCCCGCCCGACGTATAGTCAAATGACGGCCGGGCGGGACCACTCTAGTTCTGTAAGGAAGTCATATGACATCCTCCCAGTCTTGCTGATCCATAGGACACGGTGCATCACCGAACGGGGTAAAGATCCAATGACAGCAGCTCTTTACCATGTCATCGGCTGTGTCCAATCACAGTCAATCACTATGTAAACACACATGCCGGTTATCGGCATTCCTTTCCTCATGCTGTCACAGCGTGAGGAGAGGAGAGTGCCGGTAGCCAGCTAGTGTGAAAGGGGACATCTGCACTAATAATCAGGGCACTGATTATCAGTGTCCTGATTATCAGTGCTGCCCATCAGTGCCAACCTGTGCCCACCAGTGCTGCCAATCAGTGCCAATCAATGCTGTCAATCAGTGACCATAAGTGCTGCCAATCAGCGCATCCTCATCAATACCGTCTATCAGTGCCGCCTATCAGTGCCCATCTGTGCAGCCTATCAGTGGTGCCTATCAGACCCCTTCAGTGTTGCCTATGGATACCCATCAGTGCTGTCTATCAGTGTCCATGAGTGTCACCTATCAGTGCACATCAGTGCCGCCTATCAGTGCCCATTAGTGCTGCATATCAGTGCAGCCTAAATAGTGCCCACCAGTGCTGCCTCATCAGTGCCCATCAGTGTAGCCTATCAGTGGCCATCAGTGCTACCTATTAGATCCCATAAGTGCAGCCTCATTAGCGCACATCAGCACAGGAGAAAAATTACTTGTTTGCAAAATTTTATAACAGAAACTAAGAAATGTTTTGATTATTTTCCTTTGTTTAGCAAAAAATAAAAAACTCAGTGATTAAAGAGTTCCCCTTAAAAAAAAAAAAATTTAAAGTCAGCAGCTACAAATACTGCAGCTGCTGACTTTTAATAATCGGACACTTACCTGTTCCAGGGTCCAGCGATGCAAGGGAACGAAGCCCCGCTCGTTCCCCCCTCCGCTCGGCGGTGCCGGCATTCTAACTGTGGGCACCTGGCTGGGGGCACCCGGCTGCTTCTTCAAGGAAAATAGTACACAATGATTGTTCTTCCATTGGTTATACGTAAGGGAAGTTCAAGCTTGTTTTGTTTATAATTGTTGTACCTACCATTTACACGCTTAACCCTGAATAATGTCTAAATTACGATTCTGGGAAAAAAACAAATAAAATCATTATTGGTGGAGTACTGTGATATCTGTGAGAGGTAAAAAATACTCACACCTTAGTTAGTAGTATCAGTGGTGACTCATGGTTTTTAGTTTGGGGGGGGGGCGGAAAAAACAACCACACCCTCGTGGCACCTCAAAGCCCCCACCCCCTTTCGCTGTCTGGCGGTTGGTCCACCTCATCTAGGCACCCGGCATTGGGCATAGGCGGGGATCGGGCAGCGGCGGACATCAAGGAGCGGCCTGGATTGGGGCATCAGCGGACATCAGGCTGTGGCGGGCATCGGGGAATCGGGTAGTGGCTCTTGAGTCTTCTCCTCTTGCCTCCTCCTCACTTCCACCATGCATCTCCTCCCCTCCCCCTAGGCATCCAATAGGATCGCCTGTCCTTTCAGCCAATCGGGTGACGGGTATCAGACCCGCTTCCCGATTGACTGGGAGGAGGATCAGTGTTGCAACAGCAAATATTAATTTGCTGTTGTAATACCTGGATGGGCTCGTAGCGCAATTCTCTGTGCCATGAGTCCACCCCATTTTGAAGCCTATTAAAGCCTCTGGCTCTAATCAGGTGCTTAAAAAAATAAACCCTTGCCGCTGTAATTCAGGTGCCTGATGTCCTGAAAGGGGCCAGAGGCATGAATAGGGGGTGGCTTTTGGAGATGGATAGAGCGCCGCATTGCTAGAAGGTGGAGGGGTGGCGGCTGTGGATAGAGGGGGCAGTGCTTGGACGCCCCTAATGGACGGGTGGCCACTGGTTAGTATATATGCACTTAAAGTGTATCCCTGTCCAAAAACCAAAATATTATATATTGTAGCTTACAAGTCCATAGATGTGGTGGCCACATTGGCTTTCTCTTTTCAGATCTTTTCCCCCTTTATTTTCACTTGATTTTCTAGAAAATACTAGAATTCCTGTCTCTTTATATCTACACTTATTTCTTCATAGTGTCTACCGAAGTAGTCACGGTTACCACACAGGCCAGATTTTAAACATGTCTGGCTTTGTTAATTTTCACTACATGGGGGTGGTGAGATTTGTGCAGAACGAAGATTTCATTTTAGTTCAGCTTACAGAAAGTGACAAGGACACTGTATTTCTTGCAAGATCAACAGGTATATTTATGTACTCGCTGAAATCCTTCTAATGCCTTGTACACACGGTCGGACATTCCGACCACAAAATCCGTCAGATTTTTTTAAGACAAATTTTGTCCGACACTGGTGTTGCATACACACGGTCGGACAAAGTTGTCGGAAAATCCGATCGTTCCGAGCGAGGTGAAGTATAAAACGTATGACGGGACTACGTAGAGGCCAGTAGCCAATAGCTTACGTCTCCAAATTTCTCCTTAGCATGCGTGGCACTTTGTGCGTCGGAATTCTCTACACATGATCAGAAAAAGTTCAATCGGATTTTGTTGTCGGAAAATTTTAGATCCTGCTCTCAAATTTTTTTCGTCGGAAAAAGCCTGCTAGAGCCCACACACGATCGGATTTTCCGACAACATAATCCGATCTGACTATTTCCATTGGAATATCTGACCGTGTGTACGGGGCATTAGCCTGAAAAATGAAAACTAATGCTGCCAACATATCTAAGGACCAGTAAGCTTAAATATATTACATTTATTTTTTAGGTTTAGCTACAGTTTAAAAAACTGTAACTGACGCTAGATCTACCTTAAACTTTTAATGTAGCACTGACATAAAAAAGATCAAATCTGCCTTTCTGCATTTTAAAACTATCTTATCTTACTGATTTTATCATCCTTTAATGCAGCAGTAGCAATTGGTGATACAAAAATATTGTAATAATATTTAAACACAGTATCTCAGGTGCCATCGTGTAGATGGTTTACTCTGAATGGTTCACTAATTTTACTTCAGTCATCCTACAACAGGATACAAATGATGCTGCTGTTTGATGTGTTATTACGGTAAGTAAATGAGCCATATCTTAATTACTGCTAATACAAACTCCTCATTGTTCAAATGTAGTATATGGGGCCTTTTTGCCAATAAACAACCTGGTGCAAATTAGGTGTAAAATTTCTAATGCAACCTAAATACAGTTTTCTAGACTCCTGTATGAAGGCATACTTTAATTATGTATCTGAACATCAATACACTGGTATATATATAGGAATTTTGATTTCAGTCTATGTCCTGAAGAATCTTTGATTTATCTTTGACAGAATAAAATAAATTAGAGTGGGATGTGAAGGAAAGTATCAGAAGAAATATGTATTTATAGATTTCAAAAGCTTCTAATTTAAACATTATTATTTAATTCCATGTTCAGTATACTTATAGTATAGCATCATTTTTGCTTACTATATTTAACATTTTAGTATTATAATTTTAGAAATAAACTTCTAGCGTAAAACCAAACTGATTCTAAATGATAGGAAACCAAAAGCATCCTCTGTTGAGATCTGGTAGCTTGCTACTACATCTTAACAAGTGGATGGTGTATAGCAGGTACACATTACAAAAAAAAAAAACAGTCCTATGTTGAATAACAGCAGCTTTGCCTATAAATTCAAAGTAAAGAGAAAAGTAGTGGTTCAGGTCAAAAACAGTTATACTTTAAAGTGTATAAATACATTTTTTGTTTTGAATAGAGTCAAAAAGGTTTATTGTTTGCTCTGTTTGTCATGCAGGGGAGATTTCCCTTCCCATTCTGTTCTAGAGGTACAATAAAAGTTAGAGAAAATCTCCTCAAAGTGAGGGGAATGCTCATCTTAGCTTCTGTTCACAACAGCATGCACTTTGTGTTCTGGTGGGTGCTGTGCGTGAACGCTGCAATTCATTGTTACAACTCATCAGAGTTTTTTTTTTAAACTTTATTTAAAGCGTTGGTAACCCAAAAATATGGATCCTGCTCCTTTAAATCATTTTATACAGCACAGTGCTTGTGCTGTGTAATTTGGACCCCTGTAACACCTAAAAAACCTGTCTGATCCTGCCAGTTTCTCCCCTCCCCTATGTACACAGACCATGATAATCATGGCTGCTGAGCCCTGACACCGTGGTCTGTTTACGTGCCTCTGTCATCCGCAGCCTGCTGTCTTGTGTCTGTCTCCTCTGAGCTCCCCCCCTACCCTCTCTGCGTGTCACCTAGTGACAGTTAAAGAGATGGGGTTACCACCGCTCCAGGAAGGTCTACTGAAACAAAAAGGTTTTTCCTCCGGGAAATGAAGAGCCCCAGGTGCCGGCTAATGCATATAGCAAATCAAGGTGAGTAGAAAATTCTGGACAGCTTCACTCCAAAAGTTGGAGTGCAGCTGTCCAGAATTTTTTACTCACCTAGTGACAGTGCCGACCCCATCCCCCTCCTGCTGCAGGAATAACTAATGTATGCCAATACTATCTGTTTTGTCTCCTAATACCGTGCCCCGCTGTCTCTGTGTCTTATTCAAAAAATTCCTCTTTTACTGTATCTCACAGCGGCTCCCGGCGATCACGTGACCGGCCTGTCTCCTCTCTCCTCTCCTCCTCGCGTTCCGCTGACATCAGCAAGGAAATCTCGTCCCCGCCTGCTGCTTCTTTCAGACAGGCAGAGAGGAGACATGGCTGGTTACATGAGCACCGGGAGCTGCAGTGAAATACGGTAAAGGAGGAATTTTTTTAAGAAACACAGAGATAGCGGGGCACTGTATTAGGAGACAAAACGGATTATGTAAATATGTGAAAGTGGGTTAACACTAGATGTTATTCTATTGCACACATTATAATGCACTGTATTGCAATAAAATGTATCCCTGCATCATTTTATCGCAATGCACACCAGTGCAACGTGTTGGTGTGAACAGGCTATACAAAGCAAGGCTTTTTGCTATGTCTTTGCATTGGGACTGAATGTTCAGTGCAGCCCAACAGGGCTAATGTGAATGAACCCTAAGATAGTATCATGAGAACATTTGTCCCTTTAGAAAGATTTCCCCTCATGTCTTGCTCACATGACAGCTCTAACATTTTGGATTTCCTGTGACTTTCTGTCTTGGGTAGAATGGCTACCAGGTAAAATAGAGGGTATATAGCCCATTCACACCAGTCACTTTTCTGTAATATGTGCAATGGTGTGCTGCAGTGCCAGCCATTGTGAATAGCTCCTGAATGCACCTGCAATGTGTTGCAATGCACTGTAGCATAGCACCACGCATGTCTTGTGTATTAAACTGTAAAAAAAAAGACTGCAAATATTTTTTTGTACATTCTGGAGCATTTCACCCCATTTATTTTTAATTGGTCACCTAACACCAAGCACTGCAATGCGCCTTGCCTCAGCATTTCAAGACATTTTTTTTAATTGGTCACCTAACACCAGGCACTGCAATGCGCCTCGCCTCGCCTCAACATTTTAACCTATTTATTTTTAATTGGCCACCTAACAGCAGGCACTGCAATGCACTTCACCTCAGCATTTCAAGCTATTTATTTTCAATTGGCCACCTAACACCAGGCACTGCAATGCGCCTCACCTCAGCATTTCAACCCATTCATTTTTAATTGGTCACCTACCACCAGGCACTGCAATGCTCCTCACCTCAGCATTTCAAGCCATTTATTTTTAATTGGACACCACCCACCTAACACCAGGCACTGCAATGCACTTCACCTCAGCATTTCACCCCATTAATTTTTAATTGGTCACCTAACAGCAGGCACTGCAATGCGCCTCACCTCAGCATTTCACCCCATTCATTTCTTAATTGGCCACCTAACACCAGGCACTGCATTGCACCTTACCTCAGCATTTCACCCCATTTATTTTTAATTGGTCACCTAACACCAGGCACTGCAATGCACCTCGCCTCAGCATTTCTAGCCATTTATTTTTAATTGGCCACCTAACACCAGGCACTGCAATGCACTTCACCTCAGCATTTCAACCCATTCATTTTTAATTGGCCACCTAACACCAGGCACTGCAATGCACCTCACCTCACCTCAGCGTTTCAACCCATTTATTTTTAAATGGCCACCTAACACCAGGCACTGCAAAGTGCCCCCCCCTAAGGAGTGTTGCCGTGTAACGGTATTGTGGCATGCACAGGCTCCTAATCTCCTCAGTAAAGACACAGATAACAATAAAAACTTGAAGTAGAGTCTAACCTTTCCCCACTGTACTCAAAACTAAAATAGTTTTGCTTTTACATACACTTTACGTCTTCTGTTTGTACAGGCACCTGGCAGTAAACAAGGGAGTATGCTTTGACATGCCAATGATTTGGGGTAATAGGAATGAATAGGATTGTTCACTGAAGCAGAATTCCAGGCAAGTAGCTTAATACCTTGATAAAATACATATATTTCTGTCCATGCAATCCTGAGATTTACACATCTTTGCTAGAAAACTAAGTCCTTTCTGACAGATAAGAAGATGTTTTATTCTGCTTCAGTTATAACCTTTGGTTGGGCAAAAATGAAAGACAGGGATCCTGTAGTTTTTCTTTAGGGTCAAACTTACAGGTCTTGTCCCCCCCCCCCCCCTCTCCATGTCTGAGCTCTGTGGTATAGGAGATTGCAAGAGGCTGATATGATGTCAAATTCAAGTATTAACACTGCTTGCATTAAAAAAACAATGTAATGATGTATGGTATTAATGATTACAGAGTTGAATTCATGTGTGACTGTTATATCTACCTAGAGTTTAGCTTTGAATTTAGTCCTAAAACCAGTGGCAGCCTGTCCATAAGGGGCTCAGGGGCACCGTCCCCTTAATCCATGCCCCCAGCCCATAATCTATATGCAAAAAAGGGTGGGCACAGGGCGCAGAGCCCTGTGCCCTGAGCCCACCCAGTTTTGTGACAATAGCAAATTACTATTTGCTATTGTCTTCCTGATTCTCCTCCTGGTCAATCAGGAAGCGGGTCCTGAGACCCGATTGGCCAGGGGTCTCAGGACCCATTTCCTGTTCGGCCAGGAGGAGAAGAAATGGCCCCAGAGCGAGCTCTCCAGGGACTGCTCACCCGCAGCCACTCCCCAGCTTGGGCAATGGAGGGAGGAGGAGGGGAGATCAGAGTGTCATCCTGGCCAGGACTTGTCATCTGCCTCTTAACCACTTTCAGACCGGACCATTTTGCTGGCTTAAGACAAGACCACTTTTTGCGATTCGGCACTGTGTCGCTTTAACTTACAATTGCGCGGTCTTTTGACGTGGCTCCCAAACAAAATTGACGTCCTTCTTTTCTCACAAATAGAGCTTTCTGTTGGTGGTATTTCATTAGTTTTTATTTTTTGCACTTTAAACAAAAAAAGAGCGACAATTTTGAAAAAAAATCATTATTTTTTACTTTTTGCTATAATAAATATCCCCAAAAATATATAAAAAAAATTTTTTTCCTCAGTTTAATACGTATTCTTCTACATATTTTTGGTAAAAAAATCGCAATAAGCGATTATTTTGCGCAGAAGTTATAGCGTTTACAAAGTCGGGGATAGTTTTATAGCATTTTTATTAATATTTTTTTTTTTACTAGTAATGGCGGCCATAAGCAATTTTTATTGTGATTGCGACATTATGGCAGACACATCAGACATTTTTGACACATTTTTGGGACCATTGTCATGTATACAGAAATCTGTGCTATTTAAATGCATTGATTTCTGTGTAAATGACACTGGCAGTGAAGGAGTTAACCACTAGGGGGCAGGGAGGGGTTAAGTGTTCCTAGGGGTGTGTTACTAACTGTGGGGGGGGGGGCGTGGCTGTGTCTTAGTGAACACTGATATCTGCTCCAATCACAGGGAGCAGAGATCAGTGTCACTAGTTGCTAGGCAGAACGGGGAGATGCTGTTTACTTCCGCATGTTCCAGTTCAGCCATCTCATGAGATGATCGCGGGTATCCCCGTGGCGATCGAGTCCGCGGGACCCACGACCGGACTTGCGGGGGACCCGACCGGCACGCGTGGCTGTGACTTAGTGAACACTGATATCTGCTCCAATCACAGGGAGCAGAGATCAGTGTCACTAGTTGCTAGGCAGAACGGGGAGATGCTGTTTACTTTCGCATGTCCCCGTTCAGCCATCTCGTGAGATGATGTGGCGATCGAGTCCGCGGGACCCACGACCGGACTCACGGGGGACCCGACCAGCGCGAATGCGCCTCCAGTGGCGCGCACACGATGGCACGGCGGCAATCTTAAAGGGGACATACCTGTACGCCCTTTTGCCTGTCCATGCCATTCTGTCAACGTACATCGTCGTGCGCTGGTCGGGGACCGGTTAAGGTAAGAAGGTATCAGATCGCCGCCTTCCCGTCCCTCTGTCTCCTACGCGAGGGGGGCTGATTACCGCCTTCCTGTCCGTCCCCCACTCCAGGGGAGTGTGCCGTTGGTTTGCCGCCCCCCAAAATATTGAGCACCAGCCGCCACTGTCTAAATCTGAATGCATCTCACCTAATTGCTAGATATACAATACACCATTCCATATTTGCAAACTAATTAAAATGTAATGTGTTAATTGGGTACATTTATGTTAACGTTGCCCATGCTAACAGGTTTGCTTGATAGTAATAGTTTGTTCCAGTGGTTGAACACCTCAGTTATACACTATGGTGGGAGCAGGCAGGCAGTCAAGTGAACCTATCACTTTACCCTGAATGGGGCGAGGAATAAGCAAGACTGGGTGTTGGAAAATGAAGATATAGTCAAATAGTTATATAGTTACAAAGTTAGTCAGGTTGAAGTTAGTACACAATCCTTCACCCACAGTTGAAACTAGAGAAAGGCGAAAAACCCCAGCAAAGCATGCTCCAATTTGCTACAGCAGGGGAAAACATTTCTTCCTGATCCGCCGAGAGATTGGATTTTCACTGGATCAACTTTACCTATAAATGTTAGTACCCAGTTATATTATGTACTATGTATTATATTTAGCAAAGAATCAATCCAGGTCTTTTTTAAAGCAATCTACTGAGCTTGCCAGAACCACCTCTGGAGGGATATATTCCACATTTTCACAGCTCTAACTGTAAAGAAACCTTTCCGTATTTGGAAATTAAATATTTTTTCCTCTAGACGTAAAGAGTACCCCTTGTCCTCTGTGATGACCTTAAAGTGAATAACTCAACACCAAGTTCACTATATAGACCACTTATGTATTTGTACATGTTGATCATATCCCCCCTTAATCTCCTCTTATCAGTTTGGTTGCCCTTCTCTGCACTTTCTCCAGTTCCCCGATATCCTTTTTGAGAACTGGTGCCCAAAACTGAACTGCATATTCTAGATGTGGTTTTACTAATGATTTGAACAGGGGCAAAATGATATCTCTCTCTCTGGAGTCCATACCTCGCTTAATACAAGAAAGGACTTTGCTCACTTTGAAAACCACAGCTTGGCATTGCATGCTATTATTGAGCTTATGGTCTACCAAAACCCCCAGATCCTTCTCCACCATTGATCCCCCCAGTTGTACTCCCCCTAGGATGTATGACGCATGCATATTCTTAGCCCCCAAGTGCATAACTTTACATTTATCAACATTAAACCTCATTTACCACTTAGTTGCCCAATTAGACAGTGCATTGAGGTCGGCTTGTAAATTGGAGACATCCTGCAAGGACGTTATTCGACTGCATAGATTAGTGTCACCTGCAAAGAAATGTCACTTTTAATTCCAGACTCTATATC
Organism: Lithobates sylvaticus; assembly: GCA_028564925.1. Lineage (NCBI taxonomy): Eukaryota > Metazoa > Chordata > Amphibia > Anura > Ranidae > Lithobates > Lithobates sylvaticus. Next base: position 502,906,621 of record CM053026.1, read on the forward strand.
ATTTATAAAGTTATTAAAAGGTAAGGGTGCCAGCACTGAACCTTGGGGTACACCACTGATAACCTTAGACCATTCAGAGTAAGAATCATTAACCACTACTCTCTGAATTCTGTCTTTTAGCCAGTTTTCTATCCATTTACAAATTGATCTTTCCAAGCCTGTAGACTGTACCTTACACATGAGCTGTGTGTGGGGAACAAACGCTTTTGCAAAATCCAGTTATACCACATCCACAGCCACCCCTTTGACAACTTCTGTCTTTCATGAACCCATGCTGTCTGTTGCTTAAAATATTTTTTTTACAGCAAGAACTCCTCTATGTGATCTTTTATTAAACTCCCCAGTATCTTCCCGACTATAGAAGTTAAACTAACATGTCTATAGTTACTTGGTAAAGACTTTGTTCCCTTTTTAAATATGGCAAAAATGTAAAAAGTATCAGATCCTTTAAGGCAAATAATATAGGGCTATAATGCATTTGATCATGATGATGGGGCAAGAAAGAAAACATAGTGCCTTGCCAAAGCAAGCATCTAATCTTTTTAAGACATCACTTGAAACTTCATGTGAGAATTTCTTAAAATGCTCAGTGATGCAAGTGGACAATCTTGAAGCATTGACACTGTGTTCAAAATGCCTGTCATTGTCAATTTAGCATCAACAACTAACTTGATTCATCCACCTCTTTATGCCTTGACTATGGATCACACTGAGTAGCTGTACATTTACTAGTCTATCTGCAACAATCAGAGACAATGATAGAAAAAAACACTATCAGGTGAATCATCAGCAACAATTAGTGAGGGCCCAGTGTCAACAATACAATTAGTATTAATGTCACCAGCCAGTTAATGAACAATGGATAGAAAAGTCACTTTCTTCTCGAAAGGAATCCTTTCCTCATTATATGCACAAATACCTCTTGGCTCAGTGTATGAATGCTAACATGTTTCATATATATCCTTATATGGAAGATTTTCTCAGGCACTGCAGACCTGTAATTAGTTATTGATTAGCTAGCCTGCTTGTCTTCACAGTCTGTGTCTATATGTCTATGGAAGGGATGCGTAAGTAAATTGTGCATACGGTATAGTATATTTCTAAGATCACACAAGGTGCATGTTATTGTTTTTAAATGTAATTTAACAGCATGGATATAAAATGTATATAGTATTGTGTAGCTTATAATAAAATCATATTTAAAATTAAAGGAATAACAAACAATCAAATAAATAAATATATTTTCGGGGTGCTTCAAGGGTTAATTTTTCTTACTCACCTAATGTGAGCAAATGTAGCACTGCCAAATCAGTTTTTATTATCGACATACCTGCATTCTGTGAATATTAGGGATCTAACTCTGTTATAGAGGTTCATTCTAAATCAGTAACTTGAAATTTGTTGAAGAATATTACTGAACAATCAAAACAACAATCAAGTTAAATACTTCATTAATGGTAAAGGTTATATGGGTTGCATACAGACTAATATCAAACCATGAATTTCAATTTGTAGGTTGATGTCCAAAACCAGTAGCACAGTGCTCTGGGTCCACTGCACTTAATTAAGCCACTTGCTTTATAAACCTTTTGGACAGGGATACCATGATATCAAATCTTCCTGGGACAGTATTGTGGGTGAGGTGACCATGCATCTATATTTATGACGGACAGAAATTGCAGTTTCAGCCTACATTTGTATTTAAAGTAGCTTCAAAAGAAAATTCCTTGATGCTCTGAGCAACCTGCTGGCTTGCACCTGTCTGCACTTACAATAACTATACTATCAGCATGTCTTTTTTGGTGTGCTACAGGTGCATAAACACACCTGGTTTTTGCAGGTTGACCTTGCCTGTCACAAACACAGGTAAGCAACAAATGCAAGGCAGGGTCAGTATGAGATTTTTGTATTAAGGGTCAAACATAGGCTTTGTGGTTGTGCATGCTTAGACGTACCCTTTCAGCATCAAAAGCATCCTTTACCTCCTACTCCTCCTAACACCTAATGTCACCAGTCATCCATCACATACATTTTGGACAGGGAATATCATCCCAATAATCACATTTCAACAGTTATATGTCACTGGGTAACTCATTTACTCAGTGGATAAACAAAAAAATTCAAATTATAATGGAGAAGAGCCAGTCCTTACATTGGTGGACCGTAGTATAGGGCTAGGTAACAAGGTAAAGTGATGAAACAAACATATCAGCCCTGACCATAACTGCTACTACATATACCAGTAGTGATATGCAGCACTTAAATGTTACCCATCTATGTCAATGCCTTTTTTACTGGTAATGACACATCTTAAAAAGGTTAAACTTATTAATCTGTTTTATGGTAATATATACATTTGCAAGAACATGTGGTGTATAGTGTAGTGCATCCCCCGTAGGAGCCGCTGGTGAATAGGGATCCCCCGCCCTGCACAGCAAGGCACACTGAATTTCACAGGCTTGCTAGAGATAGGAAACAGTCCAGCAGCTTTGTTTTGTTTTTTTATTTAGGGGTTAATAAACTTGGATGGGGATAGGGTATTATGGGATGCCCACTTGACTGGAACAAAGTCTCTTCAGGGACACGCTAACTACCCTGTTTCCCCGAAAATAAGACCTAGCGTGATTGTCGGTGATGGCTGCAATATAAGCCCTACCCCCAAAATAAGCCATACCCTGTTCCCCGAAAATAAGCCCTACCCTGAAAATAAGACCTACAAGGACTTTAACTAGGGCTTATTTGGGGGGTAGGGCTTATATTGCAGTCATCACCGACAATCACGCTAGGTCTTATTTTGGGGAAACAGGGTATATACACGCCTCTTCCTCCAGCACATTACTTGCTTGCAGGACAATTCAGACCCAGCTGGAACACTGTTTGATGGATCTGGCCAGGCACTCAGCCAGATCAGGCGAAAGCCTTTTACAGGCAGGGACCACGGACCACCTTGGTGTGTAGAAAAAGTTCAGTGTCCAGCTATATACCTGTGGCTACTGATCCCAGCACTAGGGATAAGCCGAACAACCCCCCCCGTTCGCTTCGCACCAGAACCCGCGAACGGACCTAAAGTCCGTGCGAGCTTTAGAACCCTATTAGTTATAATGGATGCGAACGTTTGAAATAAAAAGTGCTAATTTTAAAGGCTAATATGCATGTTAATGTCATAAAAAGTGTTTGGGGACCTGGGTCCTGCCCCAGGGGACATGTATCAATGCAAATTTTTTTTAAAAACGGCCGTTTTTTTCAGGAGCAGTGATTTTAATAATGCTTAAATTGAAACAATAAAAGTGTAATATTCCTTTAAATTTCGTACCTGGGGGGTGTCTATAGTGAAGGGGCGCATGTTTCCCGTGTTTAGAACTGTCTCTGCAAAAAGTGTCATTTTTGCAAGTAAAAAAGCTATTTAAAATCACTCGCGGCTAATTTGAATTGACGACTCCCGTAATACAGAGAACAGTCATTCATTGAAAGTCATTCATTAAAAAAAAGTCATTGATAAAAAAAAAAAAAAATTTAAAAAAAAAAAGCGTGGGGGTCCCCCCAAATTCAATAACCAGGCCCTTCAGGTCTGGGATGGATATTAAGGGGAACCCCAGCCAAAAAAAAAAAAAATGGCGTAGGGTCCCCCTCAAAATCCATACCAGACCCTTGAGGTCTGGGATGGATTTTAAGGGGAACCCTAGCCAAAAAAAATGGCGTGGGGTCCCCCTCAAAATCCATACCAGACCCTTATCCGAGCACGCAACCTGGCAGGCCGCAGGAAAAGAGGGGGGGACGAGAGCGGCCCCCCCTCCCGCCTGAACCGTACCAGGCCACATGCCCTCAACATTGGGAGGATGCTTTGGGGTCCCCCCAAAGCACCTTGTCCCCATGTTGATGAGGACAAGGGCCTCTTCCCCACAACCCTGGCCATTGGTTGTGGGGGTCTGCGGGCGGGGGGCTTATCGGAATCTGGAAGCCCCCTTTAACAAGGGGACCCCCAGATCCCGACCCCCCCCCTGTGTGAAATGGTAAGGGGGTACAAAAGTACCCCTACCATTTCACCAAAAAAGTGTCAAAAATGGTAAAAATTACAGGAGACGGTCTTTGACAATTCCTTTATTAAAATCTTCTTTCTTCTTTCTTCATCCTTCGGTTTCTTCATCTTCTCCTTCCGTCATCTTCTTCCATCTTCTTCCATCTTCTTTTTCCTCCGATCCGCTTCTTCTTGCGCTGGTCTTCTCGTCCTTCTCGTCCGGCATCTTCTTCCGTCGGCGTCGGTGTCGGTGTCTTCTCTTGGGCCGATCCGCGCAATGGGAGGCTCCCGCTGTGTGAGGCTCCGCTCCGTCTGACAGGTCTTTTATAACGGAGGGCACCTGGTGACCCCGCCCCCCTCTGACGTCATGGGGAAAGCCATAGGAAATTCCCCATGACGTCCCCATGCTTCAGAGGGGGGCGGGATCACCAGGTGCCCTCCATTACAAAAGACCTGTCAGACGGAGCGGAGCCTCACACAGCGGGAGCCTCCCATTGCGCGGAGCGGCCCAAGAAGAGACACCGACACCGACGCCGACAGAAGAAGATGCCGGACGAGAAGGACGAGAAGACCAGCCCAAGAAGAAGCGGATCGGAGGAAGAAGAAGATGGAAAAAGATGACGGAAGGAGAAGATGAAGAAACCGAAGGATGAAGAAAGAAGAAAGAAGATTTTAATAAAGGAATTGTCAAAGACCGTCTCCTGTCATTTTTACAATTTTTGACACTTTTTTGGTGAAATGATAGGGGTACTTTTGTACCCCCTTACCATTTCACACAGGGGGGGGGCGGGATCTGGGGGTCCCCTTGTTAAAGGGGGCTTCCAGATTCCGATAAGCCCCCCGCCCGCAGACCCCCACAACCAATGGCCAGGGTTGTGGGGAAGAGGCCCTTGTCCTCATCAACATGGGGACAAGGTGCTTTGGGGGGGCATGTGGCATGGTACGGTTCAGGCGGGAGGGGGGGCCGCTCTTGTCCCCCCCTCTTTTCCTGCGGCCTGCCAGGTTGCGTGCTCGGATAAGGGTCTGGTATGGATTTTGATGGGTACCCCACGCCATTTTCTTTGGCTAGGGTTCCCCTTAAAATCCATCCCAGACCTCAAGGGTCTGGGATGGATTTTGAGGGGGACCCTACGCCATTTTTTTTTTTTTGGCTGGGGTTCCCCTTAATATCCATCCCAGACCTAAAGGGCCTGGTTATTGAATTTGGGGGGACCCCCACGCTTTTTTTTTTGTTTTTTATTAATGAATGACAGTTCTCTGTGTTACAGGAGCCATCAATTCATTAGCCGCGAGTGCTTTTAAATAGCTTTTTTCCTGCAAAAAATGACATTTTTTGCAGGGAAAGTTCTAAGCACAGGAAACCTGCCCCCCTTCACAGGCCACCTATAGACACCCCCCAGATGTGATACTGCAATGCTGTTCTAACAGCACGCACACACATATCCCCAGAAATAGAGCATATCTTGTCAGCAGTCAGCAACACACTGACACGCTGACACTGTGACTGAAACATAATATGCGAGGCCGCCGCCGTGGCGGCCTCTTATACCGTGGGGCGTGTACTAAAGCCCCTGAGCTATAATTGGCTACAGGCATCCTGCCTGTAGCCAATTATGGCTCTCCTCGCTGCCGGCGCTGTGATTGGCCAAGCATGCGGGGTCACAGTGCATGCTTGGCCAATCATCAGCCAGCAATGCACTGCGCCGGCCGCAATGCATTGCGGGCCGCTCGCATCACACGAATTTGATGCGAGCGGCCCCAATAGTTCTGGGCTCGCCGAGCGAGCGAGCGCCCGGTGCTCGATTCGAACATGGGTTCGAATCGAACACCGGGCCCATCCCTACCCAGCACCACCTCTTCAGGCATGGCCAGCCCACTTGGTTGCAGCTGCCTCTTTTACTAGCCCTCCTGGCTACTTCCCACAGTCCTCACAGACTTGCTACCGTGCCTCTAGACAGGGCTCCTCTGTGTGTCTGTGTGTCTTGATCCCTCCAGCACCCGAGTCCCAGACCTGAGGTCCCCCCCCCCCCCCCAGACTAGAGGGCTACCTTCAAGGGCCTTTGACTGCCTCTTATCACTCCATCTCCAGCTTCCACCTTTTGCTGGGGATTGGATGGGGCCCTTTTCAATACTCCAGGCAGCTCTTCCTAACCTCCCTCTCATTCTTCTGGAAACTTCTGCAAGGTTCCAGCAAGTAGGGGGTGGTCCTAGAGATGCTGCCTGATGAGTCATCCAGCCTCCCTGGATCACTTACTCTGACCCAGATTCAAAACAGCCAAGCCTAAATTTACCTACACTACAGAAAAATATATGTACAACCTAGCACAATAGAGGGTGCTACACTAGTGTAAGAGCAAATTTATTATATGAAAAATATTTATGATACTGCTAAAGCTGGATATACACGTTGAGTTTGTTCAACCAGTGGGTTGAACAAAAAAACCTCACAAATTCCCACATCCACACAAGAGATATGGATGCAGGGACCCCCCATTATTGTATTCTGACATTGGAGACCCCCCACCATATTACACTGATCAGCACTGTGGCCATTGGCTGCAACAGCTGGTACAATGCTGGCTTTCCAGCAGGACCATTCTACAGAAGCACTGCGGCTATTGGCTACAGCAACTGATTGAATGCTGGTTTTCCAGCAGGACCCCTCTGAGGTCTAAAGAACAGTTTTTGTTGAACAGGGAGGGGTACAGGATCAAAATTTGGCCAGTTCCAGCTAAACCAGACGAATTTAGATACATGTGTATCCAGCTTTAGATCTATGTCTAGAATTGAGTTGCCCCAGCAAACCTGATAGCCATAACATTTATTTATTTGTTTAGGACTCATTTCATTTGAGAAAGCAAAGAAGGTTTTTAATTTAAAATATAAAATCCTTTGCATTTCTGTTACAGTTGTTGCAGCTGATCATATACTTCTTTGATATACTATCCAGTGGCTGAAGAAATGCACATCCAATTCATGTTTGAAGCGTAGCAAGGATTGCAAAGTTACATATGTGTTTATACAACTAAGATTCACTAGCAATGACATGCAGAAGAGAAGGAAAAGCCACACCTGGGATGTTGGATTTTGATTTATACTGTATGCTTTTGATATTAAAATGGTATTATTAGCTCCCAAAATGGGAAGTGTATTCATATGGAGGTTTTTTTTTGGGCAAGCTTGATCCGGTAAACAGTTCTGAGGTCAGGGCTGGCAGCAGATAAGTGTAATCCAGTGAACAGCCCGAGGTCAATGCAGACAGCACATCAAAGAGAATAGTCAGTAAGCTGAGTTGGGATCAGCATTATAGAATCCAAGGTAGGTAAACAGATCAGGGACTAGCAGGAATGCGATCACAAGCCCTGGGCCGACCAATGCCTAGCAGCCAGGATGGTTCCAGAGGGGGATGCCTCTGCTGGCCCATCAAGATAGGTGTATCCAACTTAAAAGGATTAGCAGCCACTGGGCACATAAGAGCATGACTAATGACTAATGCTCTAACTGGTAGCCACAAAAGGAGAGGGAGCGTGAGCACATCCAGCTCTTCTAACTTTGAGAAGGGACCACCAAACCCTTTTGGGCTCACTTGTCAGGATGAAGACAATGGAAATTGCTTACAAGCTTGCAGAAAGTGAGATGGCAGGCACCCAGGAGTTTTCTTCAGGGCCAAACCCCTTCCACTGGAAAGGGTACCAGATTGATTTCCTGATTTTACTGGAGTCCAGGATGCAAGCTAATACATATTCCTCTTGGCCGTTGACAATTAGTGGTTACTGGGAAATTAGGGTATCTTGGGGACCGGGCTTCAGAGGAGAGATATGAAAAACACTAGGAATTCTCATGGAAACAGGAAGTTGTAATCTGAAGCTTTACAACTGGCCAGCAGCCAGGGTAGGGGGCATGTCCAGCCAGGAGGATAAAGTGGGGGTTGGCCACATACGAGTGATTCAAACGGCAGCCGCAAGAGGAAGGGGAGAGTGAACACATCCAGCTCTCCTAACAGTGGAGAGCTCTAGCTTTTACTTACTGTTGGAACACTGCAAACAGATTTCATGCAGACCTAAGTCCAGTAATGTTTTTTTACACTTCTGTAATAGTTGAGTGTCTACAAACAGTTCTTAAAGACAGACTTTTAGTAATGCACCTGTAATTTATTGGTGAACTCACTGGCAGTATGATATAAGCTTTTGTGTAGGGCTTAAAATGCTTACAGGCAACTATCACTCTTCACTTCCCTTCCACTGTTGCTCAAGTCACTAGTTTATAGGTGTGTCTTCTGAACTTATATTGCAATATTTAAAACTAGTCCTACAATTGCCATTAGCTCGATAGAAATCTTTCCATTTTCTTTTTACTTGCTGTTAAATTTAAAGTTTTGGTAATTGGATTAAGGGTCATGTTTGATTCTGTGTCATCATGAATTCATGGGCTTAATTCGCAAAACATTATATTTGTTCACTTTTGAAAATATAGCCGGTATTAAATATTACAGCATCTAAAACCTGGTGACTCCTAATGCTCCAAGATTTCTTTTATTGCTGAACTCAAATTAAGCACTATCTGGGATTCTGCCACTTTCACCTTTCTTGCGGTGTGACTTATTAGGGCTTTAAAACAAGAGACAAGAGCTGTAAACGTAAGTGGGTTTTAATGGAATTAATTCCGAAGGAGTGTAAAACTCCTTTTGACACTTAAGTTTGCTCTACTAATGGCAAAGATCACAGAAGTACAAAATAAGAGTGCCAAATTAATAAAGGACACAGGAAGCCACCGAGCCAAAGGAAAAGGTAAGGAGGTTGCAGTTGTTCTGCCCAGGACAATATATAACTAGCTTGCTGGATTGCACATGTTCAGCATTTTAAAGAGCGATAGTTTGGCTTGTGTATATGCAGGTAGGAAAAAGCAGTGCTCAGCAGTCTGAAAAGCACATGCACGGAACACTTAAACAAGCATAACAGATTGTGCAAACGTAAATTAAATATTAACATCCTCAGCTAGACTATCACATCTTTAATGTAATATGTACTTTCCTAATGAACCAAGGTGTATTTACACTTCAAACAAAAACCTAAGATACATACTGGTTGAAAGCAACCAAATTACCCTAATCCTGGTAAAATATATTACCATGTTATCATGCTGCAGGGTCATTGCGAGGATCTTTACAATAATCTATCATTTCCGCAGGTGTCATTAGCATGATTCCTTTTTTTTTGTGTGCTTATATTCAATCTTAGAATGGTCAATAGAATGTTCAACCAAATACTTTCCTACTGCATGTCATCAGTTTACTTTGTCAGTAAAAGGGCAATACTAGCAAATAAAGCTTCAGTGCAGGGCCTTTTGTAAACTGACAGAGATCTAATTAAAATACTGCAATGAGAACTTTATTACAATTCACTTTCTGAATGTAGAATATATGAAATTACTGAATCGCAAAAAAGATGTCTCTGCTTCTTAAAATTCCATGTAAGCTGGAATTGATTTAGGCTGATTTATTTATACTGTAATATCAAGCAAATGACAGCTTAGTAAGTTAAAACCTGAGCTGGATGGGGAGAAAATTAACTTTTATTTTTACCTTTCTTTTGTTGCGCTTTCTTTTTTTTTTTCGCCAAGTGATCTGGCCAGCAAGTCTGTTGTATTTCAACAGAGCAAGATGTTTTGCATATATAGCAGTTAGAGGCATGAGACAAACCATTTATCTTTTTTTTATGTAAAACCTTTATTCCAGAAGTAAAAATTCTGTTGCTGTAACTGTTTATAAAGTTTTAACTGGAGTTTGGTTTCAATTTGTTAGCGTATTTCAAACTACTAGTGCATTTTACACTCCCTCTTCCCAGAATGACAGTGCTGCTATCCAAAAATGCCCCTGTGTTCTTTCATCCAGAGTGGGGGCACTCTATTATAGAATGTGGGTTACTGGCCATATGACAAGGTAAAAACAGAGGGAAAAGCCTAAAAAAAAGATATCCGAATGCAGCCACCACATCTAAGCACTGTTAAGCTGCAATATATTACATTTTTAGTTTTGGGTTTAATACCGCTTTAAAGAAGATTATCTATGCTGCTTATGATTTAAAGTGAAATTAAAGGTTTGTTTTTTAAATAAACATGCCATACTTACCTGCTCTGTGCAATTGTTTTGCACAGAACAGCTCCGATCCTCCTCTTCTTGGGTCCCCTGTCAACGCTTCAGGCTCCTCCCACCTGCCTAGTGTTCCCATAGCAAGTAGCTTGCTATGGGGACACAAAGCAGACTTGCTTTTGAGCTGCTGCTCTGTTTGTCCATTCACACATGGAACGTTGCTCTGCCCCACCCCACTCACTCCTCATTGGCTCACTAACTGCGATTGACAGCAGTGGGAGCAAATGGCTGCTGCTGCTGTCTCAGCCAATGAGGAGAGAGAGACCCAGGGGCTGTGGGGGCTGCATGGAGGTAAAAATGTACAACAACTTTAAGTTAAAATTCTTTGTATTTAGAGATGGCATAATAATGGAGCCAGTGATTTGGTAGACCAGGCCCTAATATTTTCCAGTTCACATGAGCCATTAGGAAGGTGTTAGTGCACCTTAAAGGCCAGCAAAGTCTGTCCAAAATTTGGAATCTACAATATCACAAAAAGTTGATACAGTGCTATAAATAACATATCCAACTACTAAAAAAAACCCTCAAACATAATTTATGACATGATCATAAATATGCATGTAAAAAAAATGACCAAATAGCTCCTAAAATGCATAAAGGCGCAGAAGAAGAAAAATATCAGTATAATACAAAAATGCATAGTATATAATATAGCGCATACATTTTGAAAATATGTACAAATAGCATATATGTAAAGAAACAAGATTCCCGTGTAATTGAAAATAATCATCCTTCAAAAGCCTGCATTCAGTTTCCTAAATCAAAAATCATCAACTACATGAAGTACACTTCAGTGCATAGTTGCAGAGAACACTTTTGTGATATGACTATGCCAGGAGTTAATACTCATCAGCTTTGGTGCCCACCAAAGCTGATCAAATAGTGCTCATGTGTCAGAACAATCTCCTACCAGTATCTGTTTGATTAGCATACCTCTTTGGTAGGATAAGCAAAGCCTATCTCCCTTTCCTGATATGATCATTAAAAAACACAGAGAGATGGCTGCCACAGTGTAGCCAGTCATTTTTAAAAACACGGTTAAAAAATAAATTGTCGGTGCTTCATCTCAGTACAATCTAATGCACCCCAAGGATTACTCCAATACTTGCTAATTACACTTTAAGGGGCTATTCAATGAGTCAGGCTAAAAGATGCCATGCAGTGCTTCAGTTGGTCTGTCTAGGGGACAGGAGCCACACTGGAGCAGAGATTCTTTCAGCTCTGCTCCAGTGTGGCTTCATGGCACGCCAGCTGGAGCCAGGAATGGTGGTGTGTGATAATGGCACTAACTTCCTGTTCACCCTTAGACAGGGAAAGTGGAAACATGTGCTAAGCCTGGCACATGTTCTCAATTTGGTGGTGCAGCGTTTCTTAAGCAGGTACCCAGGGTTGGAAGATCTGCTAAAGCAGGCCAGAAGAGTGTAACCATTTCAGGCAGTCATACACAGCCAGTGCTCGGTTGGCTTAAATTCAGCGGGAATTCCACCTGCCTGTGGAACTTGACAGGCTCAGGCCGGCTCAGCTTTTTTTGCCCATGCCAATGGCTGCTGATAAAGGATGCATGCAGTGTACTGTCACCATTTGAGGAGGCAACAAGGATGGTGAGCCTTGACAATGCATGCATCAGTGACACAATCTCTGTTGTGTTCCTGCTGGAGCAGACTCTGCATGGCATTATGGACATGGCACTCGTGGCAGAGCAGAGGGAGGAAGAGGAGGACTTGCTTTCCTCTCAAGGCCTGCTTTATGCAGACACCATTCTTGTGATGCCACAGAACACACAAGAGGAGGAGGGGGATTCTGTCAGTTTTATAGGTATTGAAGTAGAGGAAGACATACGTCAAACCTTAAGAGATGGTGTTCTGTCCCCAGAAGCCTTGGCAGTAGTACGTGGCTGGGTGGAGGCAGTTCCAGATACTGTAATCCTCAGTGACCCTGAGGATTCTGTTTCTCATGCCTCCGCAAACTTGCGGTGTATGGGCACCCTCATTCTTCAAAGCCTGCAAAAAGACCAGAGAATTTGTGGCATCAAGGTGAAGGATCAATATTGGTTGGCAACCCTCCTTGACTACTGTTACAAGGGGAAAGTCTCAGGACTCATCCTGTCCTCGAAGAGGGAGCAGAGGATGAAATATCTTGTGGACACCTTAAATAGGAGTTTATGTAATGTCTTTCCAGACTAGGTTAAAGTGTCACGGGAAAGCTAGTTTTGAGGCTTTGGTTGGTAAAAAGAGGAGCGGTATATAGGGGGATCATCTCAGTGATGCATTTCAAAAATGTTTTAGTTCTTGGCACTCAGCTTCCACATCCTATTGGCAGCATCTGCATCATATGGTGGGAGATTATCTAGGGGCGATAACAGACAGGGAGAGATTTCCAGTTGATGATCCACTGGGTTACTGGGTAATGAGAATAGACCACTTACCAGAACTTGCCCAGTATGCAACTGAGCTGCTGGGCTGTCCTGCATCCAGCATGCTTTCTTAACGGACATTCAGTCCTGTCGGAGGTTTTGTGACAGATAAGAGAGCATGTCTGTCCACAGACTCCATTGACTGGCTGACATTTATCAAAATGATTGGATTCCTGGATTAGCAGCAGCTTTCAAGCCCCTGATGCCAATGTTGCAGATTAAGTGTTTTTGGATGTGGAATCTGTGCAAGACTGTCTAGGCTCCTAGCTTTGTGGGTGTTGATTTTATCGTGAAGAAACTTTTTGGTATAAGTTCATGGGCACAATTAACACTCAAGGACCAATTTTTCCACACCTATTTTACAAGTGCATATAATTAAACATTTTGACAGCAAGGCCAATTCTTGCTTTAATCAAGAGTACCTCTATAGGCTTATAGTGTGAAGGGACCATCAACACCCAAAGCCCAATTTTTCCACACCTGTTACTGTACACTAGAATTTATCCAAAACAACTCTAATCTTTGCTGCAGCAGGTTCTATACATGGTAAAGATGCACCACGTTACAGGCAGACTAAGGGGACCCCACCAGGCACTATATTTAAATGAGTTTTTTATTTTTATTATTTCACTTTAAGCATCAGTAAATCACTGCTCATTTTTTACAAACTTTGTTTTCATTGATACATGTCCCCCAGGGCAGTACCCATACCCCCATGCCCTTTGTATGCACAATAACTTGCATAAAAGCCTTCAAAATGGGCACTTTTGCTTTTTTCCAGTTCGGGTCCCATAGACTTCAACGGGGTTCATTGTTCGGCTCTGAATTTTCACAATGTTAGAGCGTTGGGGCGCGAATCGAACAGGGGGTCGTTCGACCCATCTCCAGCAGGAACAGTCCACCGCTGGATGTAAGGGGGCCCCATTTTCCAGAGGCCCAAAGGGTAAGTATAGCCTTTTTTGTGCCCCTGGACAATACCAGAAGTCAACCTATGCAGCGAGGGCACAGCTCCACTGCATTGGATTTTTTTCCCTGGAGTTCTGCTTTAATGATGTCACAAACACAATCACTTCACCTTCATGTCCTGGTGCCACCAACCAACTTTAGATTGGAGTAGAGGATAATGTTATACCAATTGCTGTGCTTAACTTACTGTCCACTAAACTGAACATAGTACCATGATACTAGTGTCATATGATGGTAATCATTTTGTAAGATTGCTAAGGCTTGTGAAAGCCCAAAAAACTACTACGGACTACGATTTTTTTGGCATTACACGACATATATTATACCACAAATATTCTGTTAATAAGAGTTAAGAAGACAAAAAAATTCTTAAAGTGATACTGTATTTGAGCACAAAGGTAACTACTGTAAATCAATAAGGCACATAATGAAATACTCAGGTGTTTATGAAGTCCTTGGCTGTTGTCATTATGTCAAACCATCAGTCAGTTCAGCCACACATGACTGTAGGAATATTCCTAATGCCATCATAGATAGATGTGAGACAAAAAAAGGTGAAAACAAATGTAGTGTCAATCTACACATTCACAGTAGCGCAGTAAAAAATATATAAAACGTTGAATGAAATTATTTTAAATAGTGTCCATATTCAAAATGTCCATCACAAATCTAAATGCTCTTATATCAAAAGTCCATTGTGAAAAACTGGTGCAAATATCCTAAAGAAAAAAGAGAACTTAACTGCTTGCTGACCAGCCACCGCAGTTGTACTGCGGCAACATGGCTCGGCTGTGCGAATCGCCATCATGTTACGTCGGTAAAATATTCGCCCACTAGTCCCCTCCCCCTTCAGTTAGAACGCACACCAGGGAACACAGTTAACCCCTTGATCGCCCCCTAGTTTTAACCCCTTCACTGCCAGTGACATTTTTACAGTAATCAATGCATTTTCATAGCACTGATCGCTGTATAAATGCCAATGGTCCCAAAAATGTGTCAAAATTGTTCAACATGTCCGCCATAAGGTCACAGTCCCGATAAAAATCGAGATTGTCGCCATTACTAGTAAAAACAAAAATTATAATAAAAATGCCATAAAACTATCCCCTATTTTGTAGATGCTATAACTAGAAGAATACATATCGGACTAAACTGAGGAAAAAACATTTTTTTTATATATTTTTGGGGGATAAAAAATATTGCGTTTTTTTTTTCAAAATTGTCCCTCTGTTTTGTTTATAGCGCAAAAAAAAACGCAGAGGTGATAAAATTCCACCAAAAGAAAGCTCTATTTGTGGGAAAAAAAAGACGTCAATTTTGTTTGGGTGCAACGTCGCACGACCGCGCAATTGTCAGTTAAAGCGACGCAGTGCCGAATCGCAAAAAAAGTGCTCTGGTCAGAAAGGGGGTAAACACTTCCGGGGCTGAAGCTCTTAAAAAACACCATAAATCAGGGATATGCAATTAGCGGACCTCCAGCTGTTGAAAAACTACAAGTCCCATCATGCCTCTGCCTCTGGGTGTCATGCTTGTGGCTGTCAGAGTCTTGCTATGCCTCATGGGACTTGTAGTTCTGAAACAGCTGGAGGTCCACTAATTGCATATCCCTGCCATAAATCCTTCACCAAAGTGAACAAGTGCCAGTTCCACACTGTTTTATCAGTAATTATTAGTTGGTACAGAATAATATGTTATATACGTTAGGAAGTATCTATATCTATACACTGCCAGCATTGTTATATCTATTTTAACTGCTGGGTAATTTTATTATGAAATTATAGGTCTATATAAAATGTATTGATAGATTCATTTTATTTTAGTTTTAGATTTAATTATAATTTTAATTTTATTTTAAATGTATATAGATATCATCACTTATATATGTTAAGGTATAATGGGGATACATTTACTGCTGCTTTTTACTCACTAGACGAGTAGATCAGAGCAAAAAAGACGCTGGTTAATTCTATCCGGCATAAACAGAGTTAATTGCACATACAGATTGTCTCAGTTTGGCTTGCGGCGGGGTAATTGCACACTAGGTCAGTAAAGCAGTCAGTACCCGTTCCTTTGAATGTGGGTGTGGAGCAGACATGGTGATGGTTTCTCGAGGGGAGGAGCAGGATATTTAAGCTCAGTTGCTGTGCCGTCAAACCACCCGTGTGAAGAAGTCGGAAGTGACGAAACACATTAGTGGCGTGGCTACATGGCAACTGAATTTTGATGCTGAAAGTGCGATCTGTGAGTGTGAGCAGAGGTTGGAGACGCAGCATGCAGGCACCCGACATGTAACTTAAATTATGTCAAAGGTGATTTGTTTTTAACTGTGATGTAAGACCAATACTTTTTTCAATAAAACTAGTACCTTCGAGATTTTATGCTATTGAAGGCTCTGTGTTGATTTTTTCTCTACATGTGGAGAGAGCTGTCATCTATTTTTCAGTCTGAAGAGATCCGGACACAGATTGGGATTATCATCTGCATAAAGCAAGATTAATTGCACATGCGATTAACATGTACACAATCTGGTAAGCCTCATTCTAAAAGGGTGTGGAACTGACACTTGCTCACTTTGATGAAGGATTTATGGTGTTTTTTAAGTTCCCTTTTTTCTTTTGTATTATTGCACCAGTTTTTCACAATGGACTTTTGATACACTATTTAAAATAATTTAATTCAATGTTTTATATATTTTTCACTGCGCTACTGTGAATATGTAGATTGACACTATATTTGTTTTCACCTTTTTTGTCTAATATTTTATATATATATTATATTATATTTAATATTTTAAGTAGCAGCATGTTTAATAATATTTAGTTTTTCCGTTTTTAGCGCAGTGCTTATATAAGGATATAGATAGATGTAAGCTAACAGAACCAATAGCGCTTCTCTGACAGTAGCTCTATCACTTTAGCCACCATGAGTAACTAGTAGTAGTTAGTCACATGCAATTCGACTTGTTCTGTAATGTTAAAGTAATTTATGTACGTTTAATAAACTGTGTTAATTCTTGCATTAACACTCTCTAACACAGCCGATTTTCACTCTTGCTCTGAGACTGTTTAATAAATGGTGTAGTGTAACTCCAGCTCTGTGATAAGCTGTGTTAACTAGCAGCGAGTTATCACTGTGATAGAGATTGGAAAGAAAGCTTATCCAAGCTCTGTCTTCAGTTCTAATGAGCGTTAGGGAAATTTCCCAGCTTTTATATATACACACACAGGTAACACCAGCACCTGGATCTAATCACCATGGAAAGACATATGCTAATGCCCAAGAAGGAGAGGTGAAAAAAATTGATAAATCTGTATAAGTGAGAGTTATGCAGACATATTGGCAATCATTTTGGGATATATACCCGGAAACTGCTGGGTGAATATGAGAAAACAGCAAGAAAACCTGCAGATTACACAAGCCATCTAGGCTTCAACCTCAGATGTCAACATTGTGGACTTACCTCTAGCAGTCTGAAGATGGATTTTACAGTAAAAGGTTATGTCCCAGTGATGGATATTATAACGGCTACAGAATCTTTTATACAAAACCACATGCTGTTGGAGAGGCTGAACAGCTCCATCTGTCAGTTTCAGTGGTCATTTCCATTGGCAAAGCACCTCCTTCCAACTTGATACCACTAGAAAAGAGTGATCTTTCATCACTTAGTAGGGATATGAGCATTACAGTCCTGCCAGCACACTATGGGAGATGCACAGTGGTCATGAATAGATAGGATTACCATTGTAAGTGAATCACTAAAAAGGCACCCCACTAGCTGTTACAATAAAAAGTTGATAGACTGTTTATAAAAGCTGGAAAAAGTAAAAGCCATTGATCAGACATTGTATTACTTTCTCTATCCCAGGGGAAGCTACACTATGCCTGTACAGGCTTCCTAAGATACCGTATTTGCCGGCGTATAAGACGACTGGGTGTATAAGACGACCCCCTATTTTTCCAGTAAAAAATTAGGTTTGGGGCTATACTCGCCATATTAGACTACCCCCCCTTCCGAGGCAACACCATTAACAAAAACCATCAGAAAAAAATAAAATAAAAAAATATCAGACTTAACATCAGAAAAATGAAACTGGTGAACTACAAGTCCCAGAGATCCCACAATTGGTAGGCAGCAACAATGAATCCTCTCCTCCAAAGCACCATAAATCATACCTGTATTTTAGGGGAGATCTGGAGCTGGATGTGCAGTACAGGCTGCTTTGTTAATATGTAGAGCACCAAGTACACACAGTATATGATGCTGTGTTAGTACAGTAGCACCAGGTACACTTCAGAATACAGTGTGCAGACAGTGTGCACCGCTGAGCCAATCACGGCAGGCATTGTATTTTTTACTAATCTGTTGATGGATACAAAGCCTGCTCGGATTGGCAGAGGCTGTGACATCAGCCAGCGCCGCTCTGACTCATGTAGCCTTGTTTGGATTGGCAGAGGTTGTTACCCAATCCGAGCAGGCTTAGCAGGCTCTGTATTCATTGGAGTGCATCGCCCGCCGGGATTGGCTGAGCGGCGCATACTGTATACATATTACAATTTTACAGAGTGCCCGGCGGACTGATATCCATCTGGCAGCTTCTTCACCCGGCGTACAAGACGACCCCCGCTTTTTGGCTGTGTAATTTCGGTGTAAAAGGTAGTCTTATACGCCAGAAAATACAGTACATGAGGAAGATTCCCCCCAAACACCTATTGTCAGCAGCATCAGCTCTGTAACATTTAACATTGCTAAATGTTTGGCTATTAGCCTAATGCCACATACACACGAGCGGATTTTCCGTCGGAAAAATCTTGGATGGTTTTTCCGACGGAATTCTGCTCAAGCTTGGCTTGCATACACACACACAAAAGTTCGCTGAACTATCAACGTACAACTCTACGACGAGCCGAGAAAATTAAGTTCAATGCTTCCGAGCATGCGTTGAATTGTTTCCAGGCAAGCATAGGAATTTTGCACGTCGGAATTGCTACAGACAATCGGAATTTCCGATCTAAACTTTTTCCGACCTGAAAAATTGAGAACCTGCTCTCAATCTTTTGCTGGCGGAAATTAGGTGTTGATTTGCTAAAGGCAAATAGGCTGTTCACTTTACAAGGTTAATTTTCTTAGCATAGTGAATGAAGGTTAAATATACTTTTCAAGGCATACCCAATCACGTGCAAGGAAAATAAAATTAAAAGTGTAATTTTGCTTGCACATGATTGATGATGGAAGCCAGCAGAGCTTTACCTCACCCACTAAGCTAGGGGTCTCAAAACTATGGCCCTACAGTTGTTCAGGAACTACAATTCCCATCATGCCTAGTCATGTCTGTGAATGTCTGAGTTTTACAATGCCTCATGGGACGTGTAGTTCCACAACAGCTGGAGGGCCATAGTTTGGAGATCCCTGCAAATAAGCTAAGGAATATTTATCTTGCAAAGTGAACAGTCTATTTGCCTTTTGTAAATCAAACCCATAAGCTCAGTGGATATAAACATCAGGTTTACATGAAAAGTGGCACAGAGTAACAAATTATTCTTTTTGGACTGTGTGTTACCAGTCAAGGAGAGGGGTGGCTTAGACATTGGGGTCTACAGGAAACCCATCCACACAGACCAGTATCTGCTTTTTGAGTCCCACAACGCACAGGAACAGAAACGGGGGTAATTAGAACTTTGCAACATTGGGTTAAGATGGTAACGACAAATACCCATCTAGGACTAAAGAGACAGGCTATATGAAAAAAATAATACCTCCGTTTTTGCCATCCCAGATTTTTTCAAAAGGATACATTCTGGTCTGGTATAGATTATAATAGGGATCCCCATACAAAAAGAAAAAAAGTGTGAGGTCCCCATGAAACTCCATACCAAACACCTAATCTGAGCATGCGGGCTGGCTGGCAAGAAAAAGGGGGGATGAGAGTGTTCCCCCTTCCCTCCTGAATCATACCAGGCCCATATGACTTTAACATTTTGATGAAGACAAGGGCCTCTTCCCTAGGAACCTGGCTGATGATTGTTGAGGTCTGCAGGCAAGGGGCTTATGGGAATCTGGAGGTCTCCTATAAAATTAAGGGGGTCACCAGATATTGCCCCCCACCCCACGTGAATGAGTAAGGGGTACATAGTACTCATTTGCATAAAAAAAAAATGTAACCTAGAAGATAGAGACACCCAACTGTTTGACAAGTCCTTTATTAAAAAATACAAATTCCGAAAAAAATACCTCATTGTGAATCCATCAGCAATCATGATGCCTGCCAACTTGCTGAAATTATAAACTCAACCCGGCCCATGCGACCATTCCGGCTGGTACTTTTTGCCGAATGACAGCTCCCTATTACAGAACAACTTCAGTTAAATGTGACTAACTACTACTAAATACACCATGGCTTGGATAAATGTGTACCTTCAGAGACAACATGAGCAACACTCTTGCATTCAATGAAAGAATGCAAATCTCAGTCTAACTGGATCCCAGAGATCTTAACAAAGCAATTGACAACATCATTTACAATTCAGAGTAGAAAACTAGTCTTCACCACTTTGGAGAAAGATGCTTCTTCCAATTCAGTCTAAAGGACTAGTCATTGCCTGAATAAATGCTTATTTTTTATTTGCCTGAACATTTCCATGAAGTATAAGCTTAGCAC
Source organism: Lithobates sylvaticus (assembly GCA_028564925.1). Taxonomy (NCBI): domain Eukaryota; kingdom Metazoa; phylum Chordata; class Amphibia; order Anura; family Ranidae; genus Lithobates; species Lithobates sylvaticus. Next base: position 502,926,819 of record CM053026.1, read on the forward strand.
ACACCAGTAGTTTTTTTTTTTTTTGTTCAACCTAGCAGGGCTGAACAAAAAAACCTGACAGCTCAGAAGGAGCCACTGTACCAACTATACAATGTTAGTACAGCGATCTCCCCTGCTGTGCTATTGTGTTCTGACAGAGGGGCTGTCAGAAAACCCCCCTGTCAGAAAACTTGGGAGCCGATCAGCAGACCTTTTTTCGGTCATGCCCCTTCGACAGAAGCTGGCTGAACTTCTGTCGGACTGACTCCAGTATACACAGGCCGAATGTCAGTCAGATTCTGTTGAACTAGCCAATGCCGCCTGACATTTAGCCCATGTGTACTAGGCTTTAATGTCAGGAGAAGAGAGCAATTCAGGAATCCAGGTAATCATGGTTCGTGAACTATAAAATTCTCTGCAGCTTAGGCAAGACAACATGAATATACTTTGGAATCAAGATGTATGCTTTTCACTGATTCACCTAATTCGACAACTAAACACTGATCACTTCTTTTGATAAAGAGTATTTCTGCTTCTTCTGGGACTTCAGTAAAGTACCAGGCAGAGTACTTCTTAACCTCCCTGGCGGTATGATTCTGTCTGGAATTTTGTGCTGAAAGCGGTACAATTATTTTGCATGGAAATTTGGCATTTTTATATTGTAGGCATGCAATTCTTATGAATAACTCACTTAAATCTGTCTGAACCAGAGTCTAGTAGACATCCCGGGTATGATAAAGTTTGAAACACAAAATCATAAATTATAATATAATAAAAAATATATATAAAAATTATTCAATAATGTAATTAGATCAAAAACACTGAAATTTGCTCAGTTGCAGAATAGTCGCTGTCATTAAATTTAGTGTTTGATGATAAATTGTGATTCTAATTTATTATCGGTGTTTTCTAGCTGGTCTAAAACCACTTTTGACATAAAGGGACACTTTTTGGTTGCTATAGACAATCTACAGTTTCCAGGCAGAAAAAAATCTTTTTATTATATAAAATGACATTCAGGGCACTGGGCCAAAGGGACAAAGGGGATGTGTATTTTTTGTATACAGTACTGTATGTGTACTGTGTTTTTAAACTTTTTTGAATTTGGCGCCGATCTCCGCTCCCGTGCGTCGTAGCGTCGCAGGGAACGGAGATCAGCGGCACTCGGCACTGTGTGAATCGAGCGAGCAGACGGCTCGCTCACACAGCGGGGAGACATCGCAGGATCCAGGGGATAAGGTAAGTAACCCCCCCCTGTATCCTGCAACGCAAGCCCGAGTCTGGCTCGGGGTTACCGCTTTTGGTACTGAAGTTCCAGTTGCTTGGGGTAATGCAAAATCACCTCTGCTCTTATGTCAAAGAACTGTCAATTTTGCATCTTGAACACATGCAAACAAGGTATAGATGACTGCCAGAGTAATTTGCTCCACCAGAATTTTGAGTATGGAATATTTTCACTACCTAGAATGTTTTTGATCTGTAATAAAAAAATATAATCAGGATAGTTGAAAAATTCTTAAATTGCAACTTTCATATTTGTTCTAAGTCTTTGCTCATTAGATGGTGATGCATATTAGAAAGGACAGTCCCAGAGTACCAAAAAAGTGTCCTTGTTGCATCTCTAAGAAAATACATTCAGCTGCTTCCTGCAATAGGAAAGGCTAAATATTTACTTATCTGTCAGCTGGCAAACTAAATCTTAGTTCTTTTCAAGACATACAAGTTCTGTTTCTTTTTGACACTTCCAGATGTGTTTGATAGTGTGACATAATAATTGGTGTGAGGAACCAAGCACAAAGCAGGGGGCAAATTATTCAGTCCAGAAGCATCAAATAGCAGTCATTGGGGGTTATTTACCAAAGGAAAATCCACTTTGCACTGCAAGTGCACGTGTAAGTGCACTTGGAAGTAAAGTCGCTGTAGATCCGAGGGGGACATGCAAGGAAAATAAAAAAAACAGCATTTTAGCTTGCGCATGATTGGATGATAAAATCAGCAGAGCTTCCACTCATTTCAGATCTACTCCTTAGAATTATAGCCACTGCACTTCTAAGTGCACTTGCAGTGCAAAGTGGATTTGCTTTTCGTAAATAACGCCCATAGAGTTGCATTCATCCTGCTGTTGTGGAGAATTCAGCAGTGACAAACCAGTGGTTTTGGCGTATTTCTTTATATATGCAACTTAATTACATAAAGCTAATTGAGTTAGGTGCGGCAACAAAAAATATTTAGTTTTTATTTTAGAGAAATCCAAATTTTATTGGCATTTGGTTATATATTGCATAAAATTTAAAATAATTACATTGAGCCCTCTTTAAAAAAAATAAAAATAAGCCACCTCCAATCACAGGGAGGAACAATTTCACAAGATGTGGTTCTATTGGATGGAATTCAGCTGTTCCCCTGAATATTGACCCTGATGTCAAGTCTGTAACTTGTGGAATAATTTAACAAGCCCTAATGCTAGATCTCACTTTCTTTGCATCCCCCCCCCCTCTTATTCTGCCCAAATTCCCCTCTTCCCCTCCCCTTTCTTTTTTCTTCTGTTGTTCCTTTTCTCTTTTTTCTCCCTGTACCCTCCCTCTCAGATGCTTCTCTCATGGTCTACATTTTTATAGGGATTTTTTTTTTAATTAAAAATAATTACATTGTGCCAACTTAAAAAAAAAAAGAAAAAATAAGCCACCTCCAATCACAGGGAGGAACAATTTAACAAGATGTGGTTCTATTGAATGGAATTCAGCTGTTCCCCTGAATATTGAGCCTGATGTCAAGTCTGTAAATTGTGGAATAATTTAACAAGCCCTAATGCTAGACCTCACTTTCTTTGCACTACCCCCCTTATTAGATCAAAATTCCCCTCTTCCCCTCCACTTTTTTTTTTTCTTCTGTTGTTCTTTTTCTCTTTTTTTGTCCCTGTACCCTCCCTCTCAGAGGCTTCTCTCGAGGTCTACGTTTTCAAAGGGATTTTTCTTTCTTTCTTGTCTCTCCTAGTTTTTTCTGGAGTGATCAGTTCCTACTGGGCACAGACTCTGCTCTGCTCCATGGACTCCTGTAATGGCCTACTGATTGATTAAAGTTGATAATTGTGGTATCAAAGAAAGGAAAAGGTGCCACTCACCAACCCAGTGCATTAGTATGTAGATGAATGTTGCCTCCAGCCACGCCCTTCCAACATGTTTGGTCCTGCACATCGGGGCTCGGTCATAGAGGTCTCTATGACCAAGCCCTGGTGAGCGGGGCAACACATGTCAAGGAGGGCGTTGCTAGAGTGGTGCTGGCTAAGGCCATATTCATCTACATACTAATGCGCTGGGTTAGTGAACAGCAACTTTTCTTCTCATTGATAATGCTCTTACACCTCTGAATGGTGCACTGATGCCAGCTCCCTTTACTGCAACCGCTGGGGAGATCTTTGTCTCAGTATAGAGCGGCACTGCAAGTTTCATTTGGATAATTGTGGTGTTTTTGGTTGCAATGGGGTTGATTTACTAAAGGCAAACAGACTGTGCACTTTTGCAAGTGCAGTTGCACTCTGCAAGTACAGTTGCTCCAGAACGTAGTAAATGAGGAAGAGCTCTTCTGACTTTAAAGTAAAGCTTTACCTAATTTACTAATCTCTAGAGCAGGTGCACTTGCAGAGTGCAACTGCACTTGCAAAGATGCACAGTCTATTTGCCTTTAGTAAATCAACCCCGCAGCGTCCACATTCTCAGTGAAATTCTGAATACTTGGTGAGTTCAGCTTTCTGTTGAAAAGGCTGTTGATCATAGTTGGAATATATGACTTATATATGCTTTGTTTTTCATGATGCCGTTTATGGTCCTTTTTGTGGTGACTCCTATATTATTAATACTGTAACCATCGCCTGTTTAAACTGAAAGATGTAATTAGACCTTTGCGGCTTGTAAGCCTTCTTTCTTTAAAGTTCCTGAATAAGTGAAGACTAGAAATTAAAAAAAGAAATAAAATACATAATAAAATAATAAAATAAGCAAGGAAGCACTTCATATATTGTGAATACAATAATTATCAATTCATATATAAATGAAATTCATATATCTTCATAAACCATATATAAAGTCATATATCTACATAAATGTAAAAAGAAAAACTGCGCTGTGTACAAGCCCAATAGCCCTAGCTGCAACTCAAAGTGAAATACACACAAGTAAAGATAAAAATAAAAAGGTGCTGCACTCTCAAATTACGTGTTTATCCAAATATGATAACAAGCAAATATAAATGAATGAAATGAAAAAAATTTAATGATGATAAGTCCCAAAAACAATAAATCGATGGCCATTCCTTTCTATTTTTTTCTGGATCATTATGAACACTTGCATCGAGTTGATTTTAGTGGCTGACCACTGAACACATTCACAGTATCCAGGAATGCCTGTTTCATTGGCTATTGGTGGTGCTGGGCGGATTAGAGGCCCTGGCTGGGTATTAGCCACAACCTCAAACAGCTTGTGCAGCTGGTAAGCTTGCACTCAATGTGGTGGTAGATTCACGTTGTCTCTCAAAAGTCACGGAGGACTTCACTTTATTGTGTTGCTACAATCACTTATTCCTTCATTGAGGACGCTAGGATTTGATTTTTGTTTATATTTTTTAGTTTTTTGGCATATTCATCATAATATATATGTATTCTTTCAATATATGTATATATTAATTAATCTTTTTTTTTGACCATTCATTGAGTCAATTGTTCACAGAATTTATCCAATACTGGAGGACTTTATATATGACACAGTATTTATTGTTTTTGGGACTTATCATCATTAAATTTTTTTCATTTCATTAATTTATATTTGCTTGTTATCATATTTGGATTAACAAATTCTATTTATATATCTACATAAAACACTTAATTTATGCACCATATATCCATGCAATTCACATTAATGTGCCACCATCAACAAATAATAAAATAAAACAAGTGTCAAAGTAATTAAAAGTATATAGTCCAAAAAAAAATCTTCGTTCACCATCCACATTTGTTAAATAAAACAACACTGCCAAACATACCACCAACTATAAGAAAGCAACTCATCCTTTGTTTGATCCTCAGTTCAGGAAAGCCAAAAATTATTTGAGGATAATCCACTCAAAGTCTTGCTTCACTCTTCAAAGAAACCTCAAGGGATCATCAAGTCTCCTGGGTCATGATCCCACATGTATATGTCAAAGGCAATATATAACGATACTAAAATATACAGTATATGCCCAAGTCCCTGAGACAGTCAAGTGATGAAACACATAGGTGTTGGGTGGGTATTGGTGACGCTACCATGTCTGTAGACAATGAGGGACTCATCTTGTTTTCATGTCTGTTGACGTATGCATATACCAGTGTCTGTATAAGTGCTCATATGCACTTAGGAATATGTGAGTGTATATGGCTTTTATCATTCTGTGGCCCTCCAGAATTGGGGATCAAGAAAAAGGGTGAGCTTCTTTCCTATGGGTGGGGGCACATTTGGAGGTGTTGTTTTATTTAACACATGTGGATGATGGAAAATATTTTTTGGATTATATATTTTGAATTATCTGTTGCACTTGTTTTATTTATCTATTTTTTTGTATTTATTAATGGTGACACATTAGTATGAATTGTATGGCTATATGGTATATAAATTAACTATTTTATATATATATATATATATATATATATATATATATATATATATATATATATATATCCATATCTATATATAGATATATATATATATATATATATATATATATATATATATATATATATATCTATATCTATATATCTATATCTATCTATCTATCTATCTATCTATCTATCTATCTATCTATCTATCTATCTATCTATATATCTATATCTCTCTCTCTATATATATATATATTTATGAATGTATATATGATTTATGAAGATATATGAATTTTAATGACAGTATACATGATTTGGTTATAACTACCGTATTTATTGGCGTATAACACGTGCCGGCGTATAAAACACACCCCAAGTTTAAGAGGGAATTTTAAGGAAAAAACTTTTAGGAGGAAGTTTAAGGAAAAAAATTACATTTAAAATTTAAATGCCCATCAATGCAGCCTTATCAGTGTCCATCTGCAACATTGTTCATCATTGTAGAATGATCAGTGTCCATCTGCAGCCTTGCCCAGTGTCATTGCAGCCTTGCCCAGTGTCATTGCAGCCTTGCCCAGTCTCATTGCAGCCTTGCCCAGTCTCATTGCAGCCTTTCCCAGCCTTGCCCAGTCTCATTGCAGCCTGATCATTTTTAAAAACATAGCCGAGTGTACTGTGTAGTCGGCTAGGCTCCGCTCCGCTCGCAGTCCCGCCCAGTCCCGCCCCTTGGCCCGTCTTCTATGATGGATATAACACAGGTCTAATGGCGGGACTGGGCGTGACTGCGAGCGGAGCCGAGCTTAGCTGAGTACACAGTACACTCGGCTATGTGCAATTCAGCGGCGGTCGCGCCTCTCCCCCTCACAGTCAGCGGGGGATTGGAGGGGATCGGCGTATAACACACACCCACAATTTTCCCCTGATTTTAAGGGGAAAAAAGTGCATGTTATACACCGATAAATACTGTAATTATGCAGTGCTCCCTTACTGTATATGTTATATGAAAAAATATACTGCATATACATCACTTATACTATAAATTAATATATAGGTGCAAAACTGTTAAATAAATACATAAATAATGTAATGCTCCACAGCCACATAAAATCACCACAAATTCCTGTGATGTGATAAGTGTCCATAAATATCTAATGCTGTGTACACACGATCTGACTTTCCGGTAGACTAGTTCAGACAGAATCAATTCGTCGGATATTACGATCGTGTATGGGCTCCAGCGGACTTTTTTTCCCCAAAAGTCTGACCGACCTAGAAATAAAACATGTTTCAAATCTGTCCGACGGACTCGACTTTCTATCGTGAAAACCGTTTGTCTGTGTGCTAGTCTGACGGACCAAAAACGACGCATGTTCTGAAGCAAGTACAAGACAGAAGCGCTCGGTGTGATAAAACTAGCGTTCGTATTGAAGCTAGCACATTCCTCACGCTGCTATGCTAATTCTGTGATCTTTTAACCCCTTCCAGACCAACACATGACGATGTACGTCAGCAGAATGGCACGGACAGGCAAAAGGGCATACAGGTACGTCCCTTTAAGATTGCGGCCGTGCCATTGCGTGCGCGCCGCCGGTCGGGACCCCGTGAGTCTGGTCGCGGGTACCGCGGACTCAATTGCCGTGGGGATACCCGCGATCGTCTCACGGGAAGGCTGAACGGGGAGATGCGGAAGTAAACAGCATCTCCCTGTTCTGCCTAGCAACTAGTGACACTGATCTCTGCTCCCTGGGATTGGAGCAGAGATCAGTGTTCACTAAATCACAGCCACGCCCCCCCCCCCCCACAGTTAGTAACACGCCCCTAGGAACACTTAACCCCTACACTGCCATCTAGTGGTTAACCCCTTCCCTGCCAGTGTCATTTACACAAGAATCAGTGCATTTAAATAGCACTGATTGCTGTATAAATGACAATGGTCCCAAAAATGTGTCAAAAATGCCGATGTGTCCGCCATAATGTCGCAGTACAATAAAAATCGCTGATCGCCGCCATTACTAGTAAAAAAAAAAATATTAATAAAAATGCTATAAAACTATCCCCTATTTTGTAAACGCTATAACTTCTGCGCAAACCAATCAATAATCGCTTATTGCGATTTTTTTTACCAAAAATATGTAGAAGAATACATATTGGCCTAAACTGAGGAGAAAAAATTTTTTTTTATATATTTTTGGGGGATATTTATTATAGCAAAAAGTAAAAAATAATGTGTTTTTTTCAAAATTGTCGCTCTTTTTTTGGTTATAGCGCAAAAAATAAAAACCGCAGGGGCGATCAAAATAAGTGGTATGAAAGTGGTTAATACAGTGCATTCTTTTCTTCTTTATAATGCTAGAAGAATGAAGTTGTTTTGCTGCTCATATTCACACAGAGTTCTCACAAACTTCTTTCTTCATTATTTATCCTCATCTCATGACTAATATTCTAGTTTTTAAAAGCCCGATCTCCATAAATAATGTTTTCAGTTATTTTTTAGACTCATCTTTTATAATTTTATATTTCAACAATATATATTTTACAATTATTTAAAAAAAAAAAAAATTCTAGTGATTTCCATTTTTTTATTTTTTTTGGAGTTTCAAGTTGCCACAATAACATTATTATCTTGTATTTTTTCTGAACCTTAATGAGGTTGGTGTCCCTTGTTAATTTGACATAGGGGGTTATTTATGAAAGGCAAATTCATTTAGCACTACAAGTGCAAAGTGCACTTGAAATTGCACTGAAAGAGCACTTGGAAGTGCAGTCGCTGTGGATCCGAGGGGTACATGCAAGGAAACCAAAAAAAAATGCATTTTAGCTTGCACATGATTGGATGATGAAATAAGCAGAGCTTCCCCTAATTTCAGATCTTCCCCTCAGATTTACAGCGACTGCACTTCCAAGTGCACTTGCAGTGCAATTTCAAGTGCACTTTGCACTTGTAGTTTGCACTTGTAATGCTAAATGAATTTGCCTTTTGTAAATAACCCCCATAGTCTTTTTGACATGTACCTGCCTACTCACAAACAAACTGTCCTTTTTTAATAAAAACACATAGGAAAGTATTTAAAAAAAATAAAATATGCATTTATTCTGGTTAACAAAATAAAGAGGAAGGCAACACTGGAGACACTTTTGGAATTTGTGAAGCCTTTTGTCCCCCAGGGCACACATCAAGTCAGTGGAAAACAAAATTGGGATCTTGGGCAGTCCATATAATAGGGAGCACAATCTGGTCCAGGACTCCCAGAGATCAGGAAGAGCAGCAGATGACATCTATGTCCCCAGGCTGTTGTACTACAACAGCCTGCGTCTTCTGTCAGACCAGACTGAAGCCAGGCAATCACTTTCGACTCTTCCTTGCAGCCTTCCCTCCACGCTGCCCTGCAGCCTTCCCTCCATGCCTCTCTGCAGCCTTCCTTGGAGGCTGTGCCTCTGGTGGGGGACTTGTGGCAGGAGGAGGAATAGGGGCTTCACCATAAATATGGCTGGTCTAAGTAAGCTGGCCCCTCAACCCCTTCTGAAGGGCCTCAGAAAAAATCCCCTCACAGAGGAGGCGTTGACCCTTGTCCAGTTCCATCAACCTGGTGGCCAAATAGGTACCATAGGCCTCTTCCGCATGGGGCGGGGGGGGTACTGAGGAACTGGCTGGCTTCCCGAATGAGGGCAAGTAATTCATCCTCTGTTCTGGTCATCTTCCTGGGCCTTTTGGTGGGAAGGCGGAGAGGAGGCACCTGGCATTCTGTGAGGCTCCTACTGGGCCCAGCCACCTCCTGGCTGCCACTGGGCACAGCCTCCTCCTGCCTGCCACTGGTCACGGCCTCCTCCTGTCTACCACTGGGAACGGCCTCCTCCTGGCTGAGCTCATCCTGTGTATAAAAAGAGGGACATAGTTGTATTTTTTGCTTCATCAATCACACACAATTTTCAGCTCATGACTTGCAAATTCAATTTTAAATAAATAGAAAAGGCTATCATTTTGACTTATTTTTCGAGCTGTTCACAAAAATGTTCCCAACATTTTTGGCCACTACTGTCTAGTGATATGTATACATAATTGTTGGGATAAAATCATTGATTTGTAAGCAATTCAAACATTTTAGTTAACATCATTAATATTAGGACAATCAATATTTCCAAAAAATGTTATACCTGGCTCCAGCTGGGTGCATCCACTTCCTCAAGGATCTAATCCCTTTTTTCCTAAAACACAATCGATCATGTTCTTCATTTCCTTTTTAGATGAGAACCTTGTTTTTTTTTATATTTTACAATTTTTAAAAGCCAAATTTTGAAGATGCACACGGTGTGTCAACATGGGCTATCTGCCATCAGGGGATCTCAATGTACGCGTTTTGTGTTTGCAACCCCTTCCTCATAACGCTAGTAGGTGAGAGGAAGGGATTGCACCCACAAAACACGTCCATTGATCCCCCATGATGGGAGATAGCACATGTTCACATTACCCATTTGGACTGCCAATTTGTGTGCATCTTCAAAATGTGGCTTTTAAATGGGTGACATCACCTGCAAGTTTTATATGTTGAACTTTGTAAGTTCCAGAGTTGGGTATGTTATTTTTTTTTTTTTTTTAAAATGCCTGTTTTAAAATACAAAATAAAAAAAAAATAATAATAATGCAGAAAATACCAAAAAAAATATAAAAAAATATTGTGGCAAAAAAAAAATATTTATATTGAGTAAAAAATATATAAAACACAGAAAAAAAAAACGTTGAATAACGTTTTTAAAAAACGCACATGTTTGAATGTGCACAGAATAAAAATAACAATGTGTGTGGCTTCTTCTTTCAATACTCAGTACCAGTTTTGGAATTCATTTTGTGTTTACAGTGACAAAGGGGCTTATTTACTAAAGGGAAATCCACTAGGTGCACTAGGAGAACCTAGGAGATAGCCAAAAAGAAAAGCAAACAAGAAATAAAACTCAATATTTTATCATAAACATTTTTTTTATTAATAGAAAGGTTAAATATGTTCTGGCATTGCAATGGCCCCCCCTACCATTAAAATAATTTACATATCTGTCCCGCACTTGACAGGCGGTTTGGGGGGCCAAGCCAGTATCCAGGCCTGTGAGTACAGATTATGCACTAAGTCCGGCCTCAGGCCCAAGAGATATAAGTTTGGGAATGTTTTCTTAAAAAATTATGAATTATGCAACAGCACAGGATTATTTGATTTATTTTATAGTCTGCCATATTGATGGCCGAGAGAAACAGACGGAACCGGCTGGCCATTTTCCCGAAGGTATTCTCCACAACTCTTCTTGCTCTGACCAGCCGGTAGTTAAAAACCCTCCTCTCCGGGGTGAGGGTCCTTTGGGGGAACGGTCTCATCAGGTGCTCGCCCAGACCGAAGGCTTCATCTGCGATGAATACAAAGGGGCAACGTTTTCGGCATCAGGTGGCAATCCCAGGCCACCAGTCTGGAGATGCTGGCAGAACTCCGTCTGGGCGAAGACTCCTCCATCCAACATCTGGCCATTCTTCCCCACGTCCACGTAGATAAATTCCTATTGTGCCGACACCACCGCCATGAACACTACACTATGATTCCCTTGTAGTTGAAATAGTAAGACCCCGAATGGGGTGGTGGCACAATGTGTACATGCTTCCCATCGATCGCCCCTCCACAGTTAGGAAAGTCCCAACGGTCAGCGAAATGGGAGGCCACAGTCTGCCATTCCTGTGGCGTGGAAGGAAACTGTGGAGTCAAGCAAGCAAGTACTTTTAAACATAACATTACAAGCAGATTACACAAAAACATTCTTGCACAACAGCAGTATAACATTTTTTTGAAGTAGTATTCAAAAAAGTATAAGGCCCACTTATCAGATTCCTCACCCCCTCTGATGGCTCATTGGTAAAATTGTATGGGGGGGGGTGGGGGAGGGTTAGAAATTAATTTAAGGCCACACATTACATTTAAACACATTTAAGGGGGTGGGGAGGGTTATAAATTCATTTAAGGCCACACATTACATTTGAACACATTTGAGGGGGTGGGGGAGGCTTCAGAATTAATTTAAGGCTACACATTACATTTGGACACATTTTAGGGGGTGTTTTGGGGAAAGCAGTACAATGGAGCTGACAATATACATTGTTAAAGGGACTAGGCTACAGGTGTATATGGGCCCAGGATTGCATGCTGGGGAGGTTAGTGAAGGCAAATATGCATGTAGGCCAAAAAAGGAGTTTAAACTAAAAAAATCCTGCATGCGTGAAGATAAAGGGGACATTCACAGCATATTCCTATCATGGTAATTGGGTAATGATGAAATTAATACAAGACATTAGCAAACATTAAATACATATAATGTAATGTTAAAGGATAAAACTTACCTTAATATAGTCCTTCTGCAGGACCTAAATAATGGCACAACAGGTCTCTTTGATAATGATCCCCAGAGCCTGGGGGGAGATGCCTGTCGAGAACTTGAGGTCCTGAAGGCTTCTCCCAGTCACCATGTACCGCAACGTGGCAACTAGCCTCTGCTCCGGAGTGATGGCTTGCCGCATGCAGGTATCCTGCCTGCTGATATAAGGGGTCAGCAAAGCCAGCAGACGGTAAAAAACGGGGTCCGTCATCCTAAAATAATTCCTGAAATCCTCAGGATTATTCTCACGGATCTTACGAAGAAAAGGCATGTGCAAAAATTGGTTATGCTGGCGCAGCCAATTCTTCGTCCATGAACTCCTCCTCGCCCTGTTCATGGACTGGGCTCGGGTCAAAGTATTAACCCCAACACAAAGCCCCCACACAGGAGGACTATTCCGCCTCCCTTGTCGGCCGGGCGAATTACTAGATCTTTGTTGTCACAAAGAGATTTGACTCCTGTGCTGAGCGAGGAGTTGTGGTGTATATGTTTTGGAGGAAGCTTGGCTAAGTCTTTGAGGACTAAATCTTTGAAGATATTTAAAGCGGAGCTACCTGGGTGGTGGATTAAATAGTGAAGGATTTGCAAGGCCTGAATGTACTGTACCTGACATTGCGGCTCTTGCGTGATTTCTAATGGGGTTGGAGATGATATATCTCTGAATATTTATTTTTCTTATAAATTTGTGGATATCTATGAAGGTACCAAATTTATTCAGTTTTTGTGGGGGGGCGAATTTTAGACCTTTAGTCTTTAATTTAAGTAAGGTAATACTTACAGACAATGAGAAGGCAGTACTTGACAAAGGTCTAAAATTCGCCCCCCCACAAAAACTGAATAAATTTGGTACCTTCATAGATATCCACAAATTTATAAGAAAAATAAATATTCAGAGATATATCATCTCCAACCCCATTAGAAATCACGCAAGAGCCGCAATGTCAGGTACAGTACATTCAGGCCTTGCAAATCCTTCACTATTTAATCCACCAACCCAGGTAGCTCCGGCTTTAAATATCTTCAAAGATTTAGTCCTCAAAGACTTAGCCAAGCTTCCTCCAAAACATATACACCACAACTCCTCGCTCAGCACAGGAGTCAAATCTCTTTGTGACAACAAAGATCTAGTAATTCGCCCGGCCGACAAGGGAGGCGGAATAGTCCTCCTAGACAAATCCGCCTATATGGGCGAAATGTATAAAATTCTCAGCGATGAAAATACATACAAGAAATTACCCACAGATCCAACATCAAAATATAAGAAAGACCTCACAGAGTTGATAACTAGAGGCTTTGACTCCTATATTTTGAATCGGAAAGAAAAAGCTTTTTTAATCCCACTAGCACCCAGAATACCAACCATTTATTATCTACCAAAAATCCATAAAAAAGCAACGGAACCTCCAGGACGCCCAATCATCAGCGGCATTGACTCAGTCACCTCAAGAATCGGGAAGTATATCGACCACTACTTACAACCAATACTTGAGAACGAGTACCTCCACGCACTATGGAATATCCTGAAAAACGATAAAGTTTGGGTCCACTCTTACCAGATAACGCCAGAGTAATATATAAGGGGCATCCTCACTCAAAAGCCAAATCGCCCCAACAATTATCAACCCTCCGACCAAACCATCCTTTTTTCATAATCTCATAGGATATTACCCATGTAAAAAATGTATTGTTTGCCACTATAATATCAGAGGAAAATGCACGACCAAAGAATTCGAATCTTCAGTAACCAAGAGAAAATACTCCATTAAACATTTAGTACATGTGCCACCACACACTTATCTGAACACCAACTCCCAAAAATAAAAGTGGAAGTATTAAGCACACTGGGTAGGGGTACCAAGGCACTACGACAACACCATAATAAGAGCTTCAAAACGGTCGGCTGGTCAGAACAAATAGAAGCAAATATAGGGATATAATTCAGCAAAAGAGTAATATTTTGACTAATTAACTATTCTTGCACTATCCCCAAGATTGTCCCTGCCCTTTGCAATGAAAATAAAACAAAAATTTCGCCAGACCGGAAGTGACATCATTTCCGGTCTGAACCAACGTTTCTTCACTTTGGGGTCACACTCCCTATAAATAAGTGCTGCTGACACATGTAGTCCACACCCCAGACGACGTCTATGCGGACGAAACGCGCGTCGGGTGGACTACAAGGACAGCACCACGCCAAACTCCAAATTTTAAAACAGGCCTGTTTTTAACCATCTAAATGTGAGTGTTTTTTAAACTGTTTTCTTAACATTAAAAACGTTTCTCAAACGGTATTACGCTATGTAAGTTCTTCCTTTTAAATATGACTACACAACATGCTTGAAAACGTGGATTTCTGACGCTCACCTTCCCCTACCCGATACTTACCCTCCTGTTACCTACCAACCAACGGGGTACCTGAGAAAAGTTCTGGAGCCATCATGAGGAATTGAGAGTTGCCAGTCCCCAAAACGTTTAAGCTTTTGCGACTTGTGAGGCGTAAGCCTTTTTCAAGTCCAATCTATCCGGTAAGCCTCATTCCATTAGGCCTGAGAGCCATCTGACAAGCCGTCACCATCACACAGAATCAAGTCACCTATTGCCACGAATATTATTTCACCTGACCACCAATTAATCTGCTATGGACTTCACTTCTATACGTTTCTTTGTATAGATTTCACCTAGCACCCTCGAATTTATAGATATTGAGATTTTTTATTTTTCACAATATTTTCTCACGTTATAAGAATATTTTTGGATTTTATTCTCACCAGTTTTAAATCACAAGTATTTTTTTACACACCTATGGTTTTATTGTAAAACATTCTACCATTTTATGTGTTTTATCATTTTATATATAAGGTTTTTATATATAAGGCTTTGCACTGTATATTTATTCATATCCTTAATACCAGAGGTTGGCATCAAGCCAACATTTTTCTTTATAATCCCAAATTTATTAATAACATCCTTCTTGCAAAAGTACTATTTTGGGGTATAAGCGCTGCATTAACACACATACAGCATGCAGGTATTCTGCCTGCTTATCTAAGGGGTCAGCAAAGCCAGCAGATGGTGAAAAACGGGGTCCGTCATCCTGAGATAATTCCTGAAATCCTCAGGATTATTCTCACGGATCTTACGAAGCAAAGGCATGTGCAAAAATTGGTCATGCTGGCGCAGCCAATTCTTCGTCCATGAACTCCTCCTCGCCTTGTTCATGGACTGGGCTCGGGTCAAAGTATTAACCCCAACACAAAGCCCCCACACAGCACGAACTTGAGAACGAATACCTCCACGCACTATGGCTTCAAAATGGTCGGCTGGAACGCACTGAAGAACAGCAAGGCCTGTGAAGAGCAACCTGAAGAACAGGAAGCGGACCAGAACGCCCTGATATACAGGTACAAACTGACCAACACACACTGAAAAACAGATACAAACCCACAAGCACAAACTGAACCGCAGAAAAACAATCAAAATAAGCTGGAGTCTGAAAAGCGCGAATCGTCTCTAACCAAACTTCTACTAACACGAGATAAACATGAGATTAGCAGAAGGAGCCCAAAGGGTGGCGTACTGGGGCTTGAACTTCCTTTTTCTAGTCCCCTCGTACACGCTGTACGTCACCACGTTCAAAACGGGCAGACTTTTGGAGTGATCGTGTGCTGGGCAAGTCCGTTTGTTTGAAAGTCTGTCGGAACTCCGCTGCAATGTCCGTCGGAAAGACTGTCGGACCCAGTATGCCGGAAAGTCCGATCGTGTGTATGCGGTATAAGACTACAGTATTGATCAAGTATTGAATCAAGTTCCACAGTGAAATGTCCACAATAATTCCTTATTCACTTCATGCTTAAATGATAACAATGTGTCGCCACGGTCGTGCAGATGTGATCCCACCACCTTCACTCCAATGCGCTCACCAACAGCAGCCGTCCATAAGGGGCACATGGGCGCTGCCCCCCTATCCATGCGTCCGGCCCCCTAATCTACATGCAGGGCGCCGCATGCATGGATTCCAATTGTTTTTTTTTTTTTTTTAAAGAATGTGTTTAGAGCCAGAGGCTCTAATAGGCTTAAAAAAAGGGTGGGCTTGGGGCGCAGAGCACTGAACTCCAAACCCACCCAGTTGTGTGACAATAGCAAATGAATATTCGCTATTGTAACACTGATTCTGCCTCCCAGCCATTCAGGAAGCGGGTCCTGAGACCTGTGTACGGATTGGCCAACAGGAGAAGCTACCCTATTGGCCGAGGGAGGAGACACATGGCGAGGACACTGCCGTGATGCCGAGAAAGAAACACAGGGGAAGCCGGACACCTGTTGCCCTGAAGGGATACGCTGCCCGGGGTTAGTGTTGCGGGTGACCGACCTCGACCCTGACCGGGGGGTGGGGGGTGGTGAGATCGACCCGACCGGGGGGTGGCTGGCTGTGCACTGTTTACCGCCCCCCAGAAAATATACCACTACTGGCACTCACCTTAAGGGATAGACCTAAAGAACATAAGTCTGTCGGTAAAATGCGCTTGGAACCCTCAGGGGTATGAATAGGTGGGTATTTCTTCAATATAGGTATCCTCATGGAATTGTGATGTTCTTGGTGGTAATAGTGGACTAGTATCTCTTTAAGAGGCCCTCTGTCCCTTTTTCTTTGCTCCCAATCTCTCAAAAAACACAAGGTGGGTATCCATGGTGTAGTATGTAATACACTCCCGCATTTATTAGAAAAAATGCACTTACCTTTAAAAACAAGTAAATGTGCCTTTAAACACAATTATACAGCCACAATCCAGCACTTGTGGCATCTGCGTCACCCGACTCCTCCCACCCGTTATGTCACTGTCCTCTTGAGAAAGTCAACATGCTACACTATGGATACACACCTTGTATTTTTTGAGTTATTGGGAGCAAAGGAAAAGGGATGGGAGCCATCAAGAACATTGCAATTCTATGAGGATACCTATATTGAAGGAATACCTACCAATTCATACCCCTGAGGGGTCCAAGCGCATTTGACCTAAGAGCCGCATGTCCTTTAGGTCCATCACTTAAGGTGAGCATATTGGAGGGAAGGTGGTGGGATCACACCTGCATGACGGTAGCAACACATTATTATCACTTAAGCACAAAGTGAATAAGAAATTATTGTGGACATTTCAATGTGGAACTTGATTGGATCAATACTGTAGTCTTAGATATTTATGGACACTTATCACATCACGGAATTTGTGGTGATTGTATGTGGCTGTGAAGTAATACATTATTTATGTATTTATTTAAAAATTAACAATTTTGCACCTGTTTATTAACTTATGGTAAAGGTGATGTATATATATATATTTTTCATATAACATATAAGGGAGCGCCGCATAATTAGTTATAACCATTACATCCACATGCAGGGACTTATATGTATGTGCGCAGGACCCAATAATTTGCACTTAGATAGTGGTAGCACGGAGGTATTCACGATTATTATACATGAATTGATATTTATTATATTCACAGTATATGAAACGCTTCTTTGATATTTAATGTTATATTCCATGAAAGTCTAAAATACATTGCATAAGTCAACCTTGAAAGCCAAAATGATTAACACTAAAACTTTTTGGCAGAGACACTTTCACAACTTTCTATAGCATTATATCAATAAACTTACAAGATATGTAATTCACTTTGAATCCAAGAATAACTCATTGGTGTATTATGCAAAAAACCTAAAAGACCCTTTGATACTGAGTGATAATATTTGGAGAATATCAGAATGTTTTGGAGCCCAGGTGTAACTGTAGGTTACAGCTTATTAACTCATGACATCCAATTATATTTATTGTTATAGAACGTCAGTCATTTTTACTTTCTTTAAAGCCATTTTATTATTCGAGAAGTAAATGTACTGCGAATATCACTATTGTGCATTTATTTTTGTGTTATTTATGTTTTCCCACCTAATGTAGAACAACAAAAATTCCAGTTAGCTGTTAAAGGATATCAAAATCCAAGAAACAAAACGTAATATGCGTAACAATACTTACATGTGGCGGCAACATTCGTTTACTTTTTAAGTTTTTTTTTCCTCTTTATTTTCACTTAGTACACCTGTGAATAAGAGTAGAATGCTAGCGAAAGCACTAAAACAAACTAATGTAAGGAAACAAATAATGGGCATTAAATCTCAAAGCGGAGAGATATTGAACTCCTCAGTGAAAATGGCACAAGCCTTTAAAAACTATTATGAGTGTCTATATCAGCTGGAGGGAGTGGGCAAGGGAGGAAAAAACAAAGAAAAGGAGGAAGCAGCCAGAGAATATCTCCGTTCATCAGAAATGCCCAAATTAACAGAAGAGGCCCTGAAGAACTTAGATAAGCCTATAACGGCAGAGGAGTTCAAGAAAGTCTTGAACTCTTTGCCCCTAGGTAAAGCGCCAGGCCCAGATGGGTATTCCCTGTCTTACTACAAAGCGTTCGAAGAGAAGTTGGTCATAAGGTTCTTGGCAGCATTCAATTCATTACAGGAAGGACAGAAACTACCAGAGGAGACACTGCTAGCACACATTGCAGTTATCCCGAAGGAGGGGAAGGATCCATCTCAGTGTTCCAGCTACCGGCCAATATCATTATTAAATGTGGACCTAAAGATCTTCTCCAAAATATTAGCTAACAGACTGGTCGAACATATCCCGGTACTTATTCATCCCGACCAAGTTGGGTTCACCCCAGGGAGGGAAGGCAGGGAGAATACACAAAGAGTAATAAACGCAATATATTGGTCCCAAAGTCAACATAAACCCTTAACAATAATTTCAGCAGATGCAGAAAAAGCTTTTGATAGAGTGGATTGGCTGTATCTGAGGGCTACACTACAACATATTGGCCTAGGGGAGGGAATGCTGAGATGGTTCCATAACCTTTACTCGGTACCGACGGCTAGAGTGAAGGTAAATGACAGACTTTCGGAACCTTTTAGAATTCAAAATGGAACACGTCAGGGATGCCCACTATCACCCCTTATTTTTGTCCTCACAATGGAACCATTTTTAAGGAAAATACGTTTAAATCAAGATATTAGAGGTATAAAAACAGACACTGAGGAACACAAACTAGCTGCCTTTGCGGATGACCTGATTTTTTTTATATCCTCTCCAGCCATATCCTTGCCTCCCCTCCTGGGGGAGCTACGGGAATTTGGGGACATAGCAAATTTTAAAGTGAACTATAATAAGTCCGAAGCCATGGGATTAGAAATGAGCGAGTCCTTGACCCACCAGATAACCTCCCAATTCAAATTTAGATGGACAGACTCACATATTGATTATTTAGGGACTAAGATACCTAAAATTTTAAGTAGGGTGTTTGAACTAAATTATGCCCCAATGTTAAAACAAATAAGGATAGACCTGAAAAGATGGGACAAAGAAATCTTTACGTGGTTTGGAAGGACGAATATAATAAAAATGAATGTAATGCCAAGGCTTCTATACTTATTTCAAACTATGCCAGTAAAGATCCCCCAAAGTTTTATGAAAGAACTTCGGTCAGGATTTTTGAGTTTAATATGGGCTGGAAAGCCTGCAAGACTACGAAGATCTATCCTGGCCCTCTCCAAAGAGAAAGGTGGTATTGGTTTTCCAGACCCATGTAAGTATCAGGAAGCCACACATTTAGTTAGAATAAAGGAGTGGTGCGCTAAAAAAAAGAAGCCATGGGTAATTATGGAACAAACGACGAGCAAAGCCCCCTTGGAGGGGTTGGCATGGATGGCTGGAAAGGATATTCCAATGGTAGTTAAAAAACACCCACTGATCGGGGCAACCCTAAATATAAGTAAAAAGATTTTTAATAAAAACAAGATATCAAGTGAACCAAGCCCTATGTTACCTATATTAGGTACATTCGACTTTGAGCCAGGCTTATCGGATCAGAAATTCTCTGACTTGAGAAGTAGGGGGTTAAATAGGATTATACATTTCTCAAAAGAAGGAAAAATAATGACAAGAGGGGAGATAGAAAACCAATATATCCCAGAACTAGACTACTTTAGAGCAATGCAGTTGGGTGCTTATATTCTCTCAAAAAGTAAAAAATACCCCGGAATCCGGGGGTTGTCGGAGTTTGAGCAGATGTGTCTGGATGGCGAGACTCTGAGACACCCCTTGTCATATTTTTATGAAATGATTACAAGACATGAAGCCCCCGAAAAGTTAAGTTACATATGCGCCTGGGAAAAAGATTTGAAGGTCACGTTCTCCCAAAAACAAAAAGAAAAAATACTGAGATCCGTGCACAAAACATCAATAGCAAGTAGATACCAGGAGGGGGGTTACAAGATCCTTACCCGGTGGTATAGGACCCCAAGTATGCTACATGATATATTCCCACAGATGCCAAATACATGCTGGCGATGCGGGAAATTAGAGGGTACAATGCTGCACATTTTTTGGGAATGCGATAAAATTAGAGAATATTGGAAGATGGTGGAGGAAACAGTTAAGCAAATTACAGGGGTGTCCCTTGGTGAAAACCCGGCGGCATTTTTACTAAACGATGTCCCAATGTCGGTTGAAAAATATAAAAAATCATTACTAAAGCATCTTCTCACGGCGGCGAGAGCCTGCATTCCTGCTCTCTGGAAAAAAGATGTACCTCCCACGAGGGCCCAATGGTGGGCCAAAGTGGGAGAAATTCAACAAATGGAAAACCTGACAATGACAATAAGAGACCAGGAGGAGAGGTATGGGGCCACATGGGCACCCTATTTCCTATATAGGGGAGAGGCGGGTGGGGGTGGGGTTGGGTGATGCCTGGGGGGGGGGGGGAGAGACGAGGGGGGAGATTAAACCCTTTTTTTGTTTTTTTTGTTTTTTTTGTTTGTTTTTCGTGTTTCAGAAGGGCAATTGGGGGATTAGAGGGAATCCCAAAGGAATAGTGGAAGTAGAATATAAGCCATAGAATATGTACTTGACAGATGTGATGTGACAAAATAAGTTAAATGTAAAAGATGAAATGTGTTGGTTAAAATGTTAAAATAAAGAGTTTAAAAAAAAAAAACCTAAAAGACCCTTTGATACTGAGTGATAATATTTGGAGAATATCAGAATGTTTTGGAGCCCAGGTGTAACTGTAGGTTACAGCTTATTAACTCATGACATCCAATTATATTTATTGTTATAAAACGTCAGTCATTTTTACTTTCTTTAAAGCCATTTTATTATTCGAGAAGTAAATGTACTGCGAATATCACTATTGTGCATTTATTTTTGTGTTATTTATGTTTTCCCACCTAATGTAGAACAACAAAAATTCCAGTTAGCTGTTAAAGGATATCAAAATCCAAGAAACAAAACGTAATATGCGTAACAATACTTACATGTGGCGGCAACATTCGTTTACTTTTTAAGTTTTTTTTTCCTCTTTATTTTCACTTAGTACACCTGTGAATAAGACACTTCCTGTCCTTGGATAGCTATGCTCATTCTTCCATTGTATCTAGAGAGGACTGGTAAGCTGCAATATGTTACATTTGTGTTTTGGGGTTCAGATGTCCTTTTAGTTAATGTGTAAGCATAAACAAAAAATGCATACACTTTACAGTCTGTCAACAGCATTATAGTACAAGTTATGGACTCAACCAAATCTGGACTGGGTCCCCCTAAACACACAAACCATATATATATATATATATATATATATATATATATATATATATATATATATATATATATATATATATATATATATATTTATTTACATGAGTTTTTGAGCCAAAGCGTTGAATCACTCCACTTTATTGTACACATAACATACAAATGTTAAAATACAAATCTAAAATCACCTCCATATTGCGCAAGCCATGTATAGATGCCCTTATAAATACTATATATCCTCATAAGAAATACAGCCGTACCTCTGATGTAGCCGGGAGAACCAGCAAAACTGGTCAGGATGGAGTATCTTCCTCCATCAGCCTCATTCTAGATGACCCTCTTGGTGGATGCTCAGCAGCGTTAATTATTCATCTGGCTTATGACTTTCATGGGAACAACTCTCTTCTTTGACTGGCGTAGCCCTGTGATGTTCAATGCATGACTCTGGGACCTTTGCACTATACTTGATACATGATCTTCCAATTATTTGTAAGACTATGGTGGTTAGCCTCAAGCATGTGAAGGAGGTAGAGAGACATACAATATAAAATGCTCCTCTGGATCACAATATTATATATATATTAATGCTCCAGATGAATACATGTGATTTGCATATTGGAGTTTATGGGTTAAAGCTTCAACTTGTCGGGACATACACAAGCCCATATCGGTCAAATTACAATGTGCGAGGGAAGTATAGTACTGTTTTTATGGTCTTTGAAAAGGCGACCTCCTCTAGACCATGTTTGAGACTACATCCTACAACAGTGGACTCTACCCTTAAACATTTACCATTCCATATAATTATTTCTATTTGGATGGGATTGGCTGTCTAATCAAAAACCTTCACCGTTTTACACTGGACTGAAAATGTATATACAGTAAAGCATATGAATGCATGGAAAATGCAGGTCCTATATCTAAATGAAGACATGCACGCTTCTTTCTTTTTTTTTTTTTTTTTCATTTTGATTTGACCAATAGATTGTTCTTCTATTTGATTAATAGACGTATGCGAAGGAATTGTACCTGTTATACACGCAAGCATATTTAGTCAGGTTGGGCTGCCTAACCACCAGAAATATTATTTGATATGAGGATATATAGTATTTATAAGGGCATCTATATTTTGCTTGAACAATATGGAAGTGATTTTAGATCTGTATTTTAACATTTGTATATTATGTGTACCATAAAGTGGAGTGATTCAATGCGTTGGCTCAAAAACTCATGTACTGTATATATATGTGTGTTTAGGGGGACCCAGTCCAGATTTGGTTGAGTCCATAATTAGTACTATAGTTCTTGGTTTTTCATACAATAATTATTATTATTATACAAAATTTATATAGCGCCAACAGTTTGCGCAGCGCTTAACAAAATAAAAGGCAGACATTACAATTACATTACAATTTTGTACAAGAAGAATCAGAGGACCCTGCTCGTTAGAGCTTACAATCTAAAAAGGAAGGGTCAATTGATACAAGAGGTAATAGCTGTGGGGGATGAGCTGATGGAGGAAGTAAAACAGTGTTAGTTAGAAGTAGGATAGGCTTCTTTAAAGAGAAGGGTTTTCAGGGATCGTCTAAAGATGGATAGATTAGGGGACAGTCGGACAGATTGGGGTAGAGAGTTCCAAAGGATGGGAGAAGCTCTGGAGAAATCCTGGAGGTGAGTATGGGAGAAGGTGACAAGGGAGCTAGAGAGCAGGAGGTCTTGGGAGGACCGAATGGAGCGGCTTGGTTGGTATTTTGGGACTAGGTTAGTGATGTAGCTGGGGGCAGAGTTATGGATGGCTTTGTAAATTATTGTTAGTACTTTAAATTTTAATAAGCTAATAATGACTAGGGACTCCCAAATTACTTATGTGCGAATTTAGCCTACCTTGATGGCCCTTGAGGACATTTTGTAAATGTTGCATTTTTGTTTTTCTTATTCCTCCAGTAACATAATTGTATTACCTGTTGATTCTGCCTGTAGATATATTATTTTTCTTCTTCATGAAACAGGCCAGGCTGTCCACAAACCCTGGCAGCAACAGAGTTCTGGAAAACCATATTACACTGGTGGGTTGAGAGGCTTACATTGGAGAGATTTTATTCATATGGCTTAAGCCTGCAATTTCCTAAAAAAGTGTTAGCTAGAGTTGGACTTTCTATGCTTATATACTTAAGACTACCCAGTCCACAGCGTGAAAAGGCTGACGTGCAATTTTGTGACATAACAAATAGTTTTGTCACTTTAATAATGAAAAAATAATGGAACTACTTTCAGGGTAGGTAGGTTTACAGGGAATAGACAGAAAAACATCTTATATATGTATCATATTATATGACACTACAATGGGTGGTTACAGCCTGGTCATCCTAGACTCCACCACAACTGAAACATACCTCGTTTAGGTGGTGGATTGTCATTTCCTGTCTGGCTGAAGAAAGTAATTTTGTTTGTTTTGGAAACAATGGCTATTTTACTTTTAAAAATGGCTGGCTGGTGATCCTGGGCTCTCCATATTACAACTGGTGCTCAGATGTGCGAAATCCAGCTATAAAAGCTGTTTAAGAGCAGCACAGGTGCTGAAAACCACTGATGGCGGCATGGAAGAGGTGATTGATGCCTTGGTTCAGAGCATAGTGGCCCATCAGGAGGTCACATGGGCACACATACAAGCCCAGCATCAGAACTCCATGAAAGCCAACTGAAGCTATGAGGAAAATCAGGCAAGACACAAGGAAACACAAACGCGCCATGAGGAGGTGATGGCTCAGCAGCAACAGGCCTTGACATATGCACTCACAGTGCAGCAGGAAAATACACACTTGCTGCCCACCCAGCTTTCAGCCCAGCAAGAAACCATGCAGCTGTTGAATCTGAGAACAGCAGAGAGCTGGCCCCAAGACCAATGGGCTGTTCTCATTGTCCCTTTGTTCACAGGGTATCTATATTTATAGGGCTATTTAGATCTATCATCTAGTGACGTCAGGAACTATGAACATCTGAAGGTGGAGATCCTGGCTCACCTTGAGATTATTACTAGTGTACAGATTCAAAGGGTACACCTTTGGAGGTACCACCCAGATTGGCCGCCCTGGTCTCAGATGTATGACATGGTTCAGCTGCTCAAGAAAGAACTGGAAGAACTGTCTAGTCTTGAAATGGTAGAAATGGTCATATTGGACTGGCACCTGAGGTCATAGAGATCCCAAGACAGCAGACCAACTTGTAGAAATGGTCGTGAGAGCTCTGTGGTGAATGACCTGCTAAGACCTGGTCCAAAGGAGCCCTACCAGTGAAGAAAGTAAAATTTGGGTACGAGCACTTAGGGGAGACAAGGAGTAACCACCTCAATGTCCCAGAGTTGTTCTCCAGCACGGATGAATGAGAATGTGCAGTGCTGGCAGTATCACTCCATGGGCCATGTCCAGGCTCAGTGTCCACTGCAGGAGGAACCCATCGAATTTGGGGCTACATGGAGGATGTCCTTCTATGCCCATAAGATATGTGCAGTCCACCTGGATCTGACCAAAGGGTGGTTTGAATGTGACATCTTAACACAAAGGCTCTCCTGGACTCAGGTAATATGGTAACTGTTGTTCATAATGGAAAAGTGAGTCCCCATAACCATGACCAGTGAAAATAAAGACTGCTTGTGGTACAGTTACCCAGGAGGTTGGAGAGGTACCCCACTTGATTCATGATATCATAGTGGAGTGGGACTGTCCTCTCTTTGTAGAACTATGGGACTATGTGAGCAGGGGACTGCCTGTACGAAGCGACCATATATTCCCTTTAAAGGACTAGACACTGTGAAAATATTGATAACGTTGCACCTGTGGTAGATGGACTACAGACAAAGGAAACCCGTGAGGGGGTGAACTTCCTCTTATCTTGGTCGTGGTTGGGGGAGACATACAGAAAACTTCCCCACTATAGGGTAAACAACAACTTCATTGCATCTGTGCCTATAAACATGGTACATAAACAATACTACTAAAATACAAAGTTTATTGTATTCATAAAAACATTACAATTTATAGTCTATTTCAGTCTATTTTAACATAATTTCTTTGTTTCCCTGCCAATGATTTATGCCCGGGACCTGTTGATTGGGTTAATGAATCACAGTACAGAGCCCTGTGTTTACTAACAACACAGGACTCCATACACAGAGCAGCAAGGAGAAAACACAACCACATCTATTAGTAAAAGCAGCACACATTACACATTGTTAGGCACACAGTTGACCCTTTGATTGCCTCTAGATGTGAACCCCTTGCCAGGCAGTGTCATTAGTACAGTGACAACGTATACTATTATCACTGATCACTGTATAGTGTCAGTTACTCCCACTCAGTGTCATTTTGTGTCAGATTGTCCACGCACTATAGTTACATAGTTGGTGAGGTTGAAAAAGACACAAGTCTTTCCAATTCAACCTGTGTGTGTGTGTGAGAGTGTGTTATCTCAATAGTACATTGTATATTCCTGTATCTTGTGGTTGTTAAGGTGCCCATCTAATAGTTTTTTGAAACTATCGATGCTCCCTGCTGATACCACTGCTTGTGGGAGGGCATTCCCCATCCTTACCGCTCTGACATTAAAGAACCCTCTAGGCAGTTTAAGGTTAAACTGCTTCTCCTCTAATTTTAGTGAATGGCCGCGTGTCTTTTTAAATTCCCTTTCACTGAATTTTTTTCCTATGCTAGGGTCACCAGTACAGTTTTTTACATCGATATAATATCCCCTCTCAAGTGTCTCCTCTCCAGAGAGAATAAGTCCAATGCCTGTAGTCTTCCCCCATAGCTGAGGTCCTCCAGTCCCTTTATTAGCTTTGTTGCCCTTCTTTGGACTCTCTCCAGCTCCAGCACATCCCTCCTGAGGACTGGTGCTCAGAACTGGATGGCATACTCAAGATGCGGGCCGGACCAGAGTCTTGTAGAGTGGGAGAATTAACATTTCTATCTCTGGAGTGAATCCCCTTTTTAATACATGCCAATATTCTGTTGGCTTTGCTTGCAGCCGCTTGGTATTGCATGCCATTGCTGAGCCTGTCATCTACTAGGACCCCCAGTTCCTTTTCCATCCTAGATTCCCCTAGTGAGGAACATGCATTCGTATTTTTGGCACCCAAATGCATTACCTTACATTTGTCAACATTAAACCTCTTTTGCCATGTAGTTACCCACCCCATTAATTTGTTTAGGTCTGCTTGTAAGGTTTCCACATCCCGTGTAGAAGTTATTGCCCTGCTTAGCTTTGTAAGGTCCCACTATAAGCTGCTGATCACCGCCATTAGTAGTATAAAGAAAAATACCAGTATATATACACCATAGTTTGTAGACGCTATTACATTCATGCAAACCAATCAATATATACTTATTGGGATTTTATTTTACGAAAGACCTAATACATTTTTGCCTACATTTTTGAAGACATTTTTTTTCTTATTGGATATGTTTTATTCCAGAAGTAAAAAATATTGTTTGTTTTTTTTTTTTTGAATTTTTCCACCCAATAGTCTTTTTCATTAGAAAGATAACAAGAGAAATAGTAGTTGAGTGAGAAAGTTGGCTACTAAGTGGGCTCTGGACATTCTACACTATTTCCAGCTTGGCAGGAAGTTTCGTCTGGGGCCATAACATGCCCCGCTGCCCTGGATGAGACAGAACAAGCACATGAATGCTAAGGTAACCAGATGGTTCTTGGCCCTACAAGAATCCAAATTCATAGTGGAAAACAAGCTAGAGAATCAACATCAGAACACTGATGCCCCGCTCTAGAGTACACTGTACGGTGTCTCACACCACCTCTGACACCTCCACATCGAGGCAGAGGGGAGATATGTGCAGGACTCCAGGGATGGGTCCTGGAAGGCAGGTATACTTCCCTGTTATTTGAGTTGTGGTCCCTTTAAGGGGAAGGGGTAATTTGAATGCAGTTTTGGAATACTCAGGGGTCTTAAAAGTGTTAAAAAGAGGAAGAATCAGACAGGTGTCTGTGAGGTAGAGTGTGAGGCAGGACACACTTGGAAGTCAGAGTGGTGGACTGCTGTGACTGAGACCCTGCTAAGTGATCTGCTGGTGACCTGGATTTTAAACCCCTGAGGAAGGTGAGGATGTAAGCCTGGTAAAGGACACGTTTTGCAGGCGGTGGGCTGAAAGTTAGATTTTTGTACCAGGAGTTTGGACTGTTTTGTTTCCTGTCTGGCTGAAGAAAGCGGTTTTGTTTTTCCTTTACAAATGGCTGGCTGGTAATGGCAGGCTTTCCACATTACGACATTTATTCTTTCCCCATAATGTTAGAGAAAGTGATAACAATGCAGTGAGGAAAGAAAGAAGATCAATAGTAGTATCTGACTCCCATCTAATAAAACATTTTCTATTTTATTCTTCTGACTTCAAAAATGAATTTTGGATTTCATAAATTCTCTCAATTTTTTTTAAAATCCTTTCTATATTGTTTGATTCATTTATTCCAATGAAAAATAATTATTTTGTGAATATATTTTTTTTGTGAATATATTTTGTGAATATATGCTGCATGTAGCAGCAAGTTTATCTCAATAACAGATGGCAGTTACATTTTCATAATAACTATTTGATATACTCAACGACAAAAATGTTTCAGGATATATAAAAGGATGTCATCATTTACTCCTGGGGTTTTTAGGGTAATATGATCTCTTAATACAGCCCTGAGGTAACCGTATGCAGGTGGTAAACACTAATGATCAAACAATCTGATCAATGGCAAAATTAAGTCATACAGTATAAACTTTAGGACATAGTATATGATTAGAACATCATATGTGTAAATTGTAAAAGGCAAAGAGAGCTAGCTAAAATTCCAGCCTGATGAACTCACCTATCTGCTTGGAAGTACATTGTTTATTATTCCTTTCCCTGTTTATAAGTACCATAATACATCCATGTAGATATTTATTTAATTAACTGTATACATTTACTGTTTCTTTTATCGCCCCTGCGTTACAGCAGCACAGTCCGATCATATAATGACCTACATATAAAACCTAGAAATTATTATGTATGTGTTAATAACATTACAGATTATTTTACCTGCACTTGTTTAGCTCTTTGAAACATTTCCAAAGAATGAATATATATATATATATATATATATATATATATATATATATATATTTTCCAATTTGACAAGTCAAGCTTCAACAGGAAATGTCATAAGACTGCTGAGGCAGGAATATTTCATGATGGATCCAGAAGTAGCTATCTTAACATTTTGGACCGGTTTGCTAAGAAAACAATCTTCAAACAGTGTATGTGTTTGTATAACAAAACTGAATTTCACCAAGGGAATAAGAGATGAACATGAGCAGTGTTTTTCCAACATGGCCAGTGGTGCAGCAGACAGATTAAATGCTACAGTTTAGAAAAATGAGGTTTCTTGTCCAGCTTTTCATAGTCATTGGGGTGAGAGAGGATTAACTGGAAAATCACAGCTGGCAATGGGCGACACGTGGCTGCTGTGATACAAAGATACATGATCCAAATCTTAAAGTTTATGCTCTTTTTTTTTGCTGCATTTTGAAAAATGAATGTAAATCAAAAAGGACACTTCATGTACATAAACATAAGCTATTTTTTGCACCCCCCTGCTGCTCTAAAACCTAAACTGGTACTGAAACCTTTTTTATTACTTATTCAGCAACAGGTCTTGGGTATCCCCCAGGCTCCTGTAAAATATTCACAGCAAGGGTCCATTGGTGCTGACAAAGCCTAGGATCTGGGCTTTGGCAGAGCCACTGATTGGCTGGTTCTGTGTGAACATACCCTGATATCCATGTTACCCTCTGCCCTGGCTGTGTTCCAAAACTGCTGATGGACAAGTATTGTAGATGTTTTTGAACAAGTTTAGGTTTTAGAGCAGAAAATGAGGATTGAGGTGGTGGAGAGAAGGGTGTCAGGATCCATAAAAACTCTGCAGCATATATTTCAGACCTTGTGATGCAAGAAGAGAAAAGGATCCTTTATTTTATAAAAAAAAAGACCATCTCAATTTTTTTAAGTAATTCTACTCTGGACACAAGACAATCTAGTGTATTTTATTTTCAATTTATGGGGCAAAAACATCCACCCAAATCTTAAAATAAAAATAGGAAAAAAGGAAAATATCAGTTTTATGCCTATTTTTTGGAAACGGCATACATGCTTTTTAGGAATATAAAGGTATATTTGATTTATAAAGGTAAGTTATTGTCTTGAGTCAGGGTATGTTATTAAAATGTCCTATTACAGTCTCCTTTCTATTGCAATACAGCTTACAGTTCGGAATATTGCATCCCTGTCTTCACTAGTCCACTTACTTACAGTAACTGGGTAACTGTAAAGACAGAAGCTTAGCTTTTGCTGTCTCTTGGGGTAGAAAGCTTCAAGTGGATTTTTTTTATACAGGTTGTGGAACAGCTTTTGAATATTCCACAACCAGCTTAACTGGACTTTCAGCATCACAAATGTATAAGCAACATTTCCTGAATCAAATAACTTAGGAATAGGGATGAGCCGAACACCCCCGGGTTCGGTTCGCACCAGAACCTGCGAACGGACCAAAAGTTTGCGCGAACATTCGAACCCTATTTATTACAATGGACGCGAACGTTCAAAATCAAAAGTGCTAATTTTAAAGGCTAATATGCATGTTTTTGTCATAAAAAGTGTTTGGGGACCTGGGTCCTGCCCCAGGGGACATGTATCAATGCAAAAAAAATGTTTAAAAACTGCCGTTTTTTCAGGAGCAGTGATTTTAATAATGCTTAATGTGAAACAATAAAAGTGTAATATTCATTTAAATTTCGTACCTGGGGGGTGTCTATAGTATGCCTGTGAAGGGGCGCATGTTTCCCGTGCTTAGAACTGTCCCTGCACAAAGTGTCATTTTTGCAGGAAAAAAAGCTATTTAAAATCACTCGCGGCTAATGAATTGCCGACTCCCGTAACACAGCGAACAGTCATTCATTGAAAGTCATTGATAAAAAAAAAGTCATTGATAAAAAAAAAAAAAAAGCGTGGGGTCCCCCCCCAAATTCAATTACCAGGCCCTTCAGGTCTGCTATGGATATTAAGGGGAACCCCGCTTCAAATTTAAAAAAAAAATGACGTAGGGGTCCCCCTTAATATCCATACCAGACCCTTCTCCGAGCACGCAACCTGGCAGGCCGCAGGAAAAGAGGGGGGCGAGAGCACCCCCCCTCCCTCCTGAACTGTACCAGGCCACATGCCCTCAACATTGGGAGGGTGCTTTGGGGGTCTGTGACCCCTCAAAGCACCTTGTCCCCATGTTGATGAGGACACGGGCCTCTTCCCCACAACCCTGGCCATTGGTTGTGGGGGTCTGCGGGAGGTCTTATCGGAATCTGGAAGCCCCCTTTAACAAAGGGACCACCAGATTCCGCCCCCCCCTGTGTGAAATGGTAAGGGGGTACAAAAGTACCCCTACCATTTCACCAAAAAGTGACAAAAATTGTAAAAATGACAGAGACGGTCTTTGACAATTCCTTTATTAAAATCTTCTTTCATCTTCTTTCTTCTGGTCTTCTTCCTTCTTCCTTTCTTCATCCTTCAGTTTCTTCATCTTCTCCTTCCAGCATCTTCTTCCATCTTCTTTTGGTGACCCCGCCCTCTGTTATAAAAGACTGTGGCCAATTATTGCTCTCCTCGCCGCTGGCTCTATGATTGGCCAAGCATATGGGGGCATATGGGGGCACACAATGCGGTGATCACAGCATGAACCACGAAGTGCTGATAAATGTCTTTCCTCGGTTCGCGCTTACAGGGAGAGCCAATCGGCGGCTCTCCCTGTCAGAGGGGGGTCTGTACTGATAATCAGCAATTGATTATCAGCACAGCCCCATCAGATGTGCCACCAACAATGCCAGTCAGTGCCCATCAGCTGCCCGTCAGTGCCCCATCAGAAACACATGTCAGTACCCATAACAGTGCCAATCAGTGCCCATCCCAGTGCCAATCAGTGGCCATCAGTAACACATGTCAGTACCTCATCATCAGTGCTGCCCATCAGTGACATCTATTAGTGTCCACCAGTGCCACCTGTCAGTGCCTCCTCATCAGTGCCCATCAGTGCCACCTTATCAGTGCTGCCTCATCAGTGCCAATCAGTTCCGCCTGTCAGTGCCAATCAGTGCCACCTGTTAGTGCCCATCAGTGCCACCTATCAGTGCCCATCAGTGCAGCCTATCAGTGCCCATCAATGCTGCATATCAGTGCCACCTATCGTTGCCCATCAGTGCTGCATATCAGTGCCTCCTCATCAGTGCCCATCAGTGCCACCTTATCAGTGCTGCCTCATCAGTGCCCATCAGTGCTGCCTCATCAGTGCCCATCAGTGCAGCCTCATTAGTGCCCGTCAGTGGAGGAGAATTTTTTTTTATAACAGAAACAAAGAAAAACTTTTTTTTCCCAAAGATTTTGGTCTTTTTTAGTTTGTTTAGCAAAAAATAAAAACCACAGTGGTGATCAAATACCACCAAAAGAAAGCTGTATTTCTGTGAAGAA
Organism: Lithobates sylvaticus; assembly: GCA_028564925.1. Classification (NCBI taxonomy): domain Eukaryota; kingdom Metazoa; phylum Chordata; class Amphibia; order Anura; family Ranidae; genus Lithobates; species Lithobates sylvaticus. The sequence continues at coordinate 502,959,017 of CM053026.1, forward strand.
AATGATAAAAATGTAGTTTGGGTACAGTGTTGCATGACCGTGCAATTTTCATTCAAAATGTGACAGCGATGAAAGCTGAAAATTGTCCTGGGCAGGAAGGGGGGAAAGTGCCCAGTATTGAAGTGGTTAATCTCAGTATAAATACAGCTGTTCTGTGAACCCCTCAGAGGTTTGTTAGAGAACCTTAGATAACAAGCAGCATCATGAAGGCTAAGGAACACACCAGACAGGTCAGGGATAAAGTTGTGGAGAAGTTTAACCGTTTCCCGACCGCCTAACGCAGATATACTGCAGCAAAATGGCACGGGCAGGCAAAATCACGTACCTGTACGTGATCGTGCATGTGCCTGCCTGTGGGTCGCGCGCGCGCCGCCAGCGGTGCGCTCGCGACCCGGTCGGGAGCTCCGTGACCCCGGCCGTGGGACCAGCGAACCCGATCGCCGCTGGTGTCCCACGATCGGGTTACGGAGCTGAAGAACGGGGAGAGGTTTGTGTAAACAAACCTCTCCCCGCGCTTCCTACTCTGCCTGTCATTGATCGGCTGTTCCCTGTCATCGGGAAAGCCGATCAATGACGTCAGACGTCAGCCCCGCCCCCTAATGTAAAAAAAAAAACACACACGTCACAGTCCATAACCCCTCCCCTCCCCCTAGTGGTTAACCCCTTCCCTACAACTGTCATTTATACAGGAACCAATGCATTTAAATAGCATTGATTGCTGTAGAAATGACAATGGTCCCAAAAATGTGTCAAAAATGTCCGATGTGTCCGCCATAATGTCGCAGTCACAATAAAAATCGCTGATCGCCGCCATTACTAGTAAAAAAAAAAATATTAATAAAAATGCTATAAAACTATCCCCTATTTTGTAAACGCTATAACTTTTGCGCAAACCAATCAATAATCGCTAATTGCGATTTTTTTTACCAAAAATATGTAGAAGAATACGTATCGGCCTAAACTGAGGAAAAAAAATTTTTTTTATATATTTTTTGGGGATATTTATTATAGCAAAAAGCAAAAAATATTGCATTGTTTTCAAAATTCTCTATTTTTGTTTATAGCGCAAAAAATAAAAACCGCAGGGGCGATCAAATACCACCAAAAGAAAGCTCTATTTGTGGGAAAAAAAGGACGGCAATTTTGTTTTGGAGCCACGTCGCACGACTGCGCAATTGTCAGTTAAAGCGACGCAGTGCCGAATCGCAAAAAGGGGCCTGGTCCTTTGGCTGCCAATTGGTCCGGGGCTGAAGTGGTTAAAGCAGGGTTAGGTTAAAAATATAGCCCAAGCTTTGAACATCTCACGGAGCACTGTTCAATCCATCATCCGGAAATAGAGTATGGCACAACTGAAAACCTACCAAGACATGGCTGTCCACCAAAACTGACGGGCCAGGCAAGTAGAGCATTAACCAATACCGATACCGTCCGGTATCGGTGCAACCATAGCAATTAAGTAATTCCTCTATCTTGAAAATGCATGGTACATATTTAGACTGTGGCTCAATCCTCTGAAATTCTGAACTCTGGAATTCCAAAACAGCCCTCACTAACCCCCCCCCCCCCCCTGCAATGGGAAACTGGCATATTCCTGAAAAACAGAAAAACTACAAATCTCTTCTCAGTTACAGAAGGTACTACAGTTACTAAAGTTGGCTTGATATAAAAAATATTTTGGAAAATGGGCAGGTAATAGGAAGAGATAATGCAGGTAATTTACAAATATCACAATTTAAATAGTAGGGAAGGGTTAATCCCACATATGTTTGTGTTTTGCTGTCTTTGTCCTGTTTGGGAGATTTCCCTTTATTTCCTGTCCTGAGATCAAACAGGGAGTGAAAGGAAATCTCTTCAAGGTAAGGGGAATTTCCCCTCTGTGTTGTCACTAGAGCAGGTGTCTCCATTGGAAGATTTCTTGTCTTCTCTTGTTATGATGACAACTCTATAATTTTGGATTTCCATCACTTTCTGTCTTGACAACAGTGTTCACCAGGATGAAAAGAAAGGACAAATCTACTAGTTTTGGCTATATAAAAATTGTACGTTTTAATAATCATGGCAATATTTTCCATGAGAGCTGGATCATTCACAAGTTTACTCAGGTAGGAGAATGTCCAGGGGGCTAGCTACAACCTTCCTGCTCCTGCAGTTAACCAGCGGCATTACATTTCTGTTAAAGCTGTGCACCTGCCTGTCACTTAACATGGGGAACTACACTTTTAGGCAGTTTGTGTCTGATAGGACAAACCATGCCACCACAGACAATGCAAAATAGTTGGCATCTATGCACCTATTGCAATCTATAGAAAGGCCAATATAAGGGAATTAAAGGTATCTTGTATCTTGTCTAGGGCTTCATCCTGCCTTAATCTATCTCTACTAGTTATCTCAATTGCACTTATGCCTCAGTGAGCAGGTCAGCAGGGTAAAGGGTGGCACCAAGTCTCAACATGAACAAATTGTGATCATATTTCATCTATTTTGTCGCCCTCTTCTGTCCTCCTCTAGACCATTGTGACTAGATTCAGCAAAAAACCTGTAGAGAGAATGGGGTTCAGAGGATATTTTGGGGAGTCAGAAGTCCCTTTATAGTTTAGAAAACATGAAACCATTACTTCTATTTCTTGTTTGGTGATCTTTACAGTTAAAAGGTAAATATGCCTCTCCCTGCTTTAGAGTATGCACTTCATTGTATATACTGTAGATTGCTTCTTCATATTCATAAGACATTGTTATAACACTGTATGTTTGTATACACCCATGTTTTGAGTGGATACATCTTCCTCCACTCTAGTTTGTAACCTGTGTTTTCCTATCTCAATAAAAACTTTTGAAAAAAAAAAAAAAAAAAGTAAATATGCATACACTGTAAAGCATACACCTATGCTTCCTCAAATAGTGCAGCTTTAGCATTACTTTTTAGTAAAAATAATTACATGACACAGCGTGCAGCTTGTACAAAAGTGTTTTTTTTTTTATGAATTAGGCATGGCAGTATGATTAAAAAAATTCCTTCCTGCTGATGATATCAGCATAAAATGCATTAAGCTTTTGAACCACTTTAATTTTATTTTCTGGCAAGCTTATATATATATGTTTTTTTTTTCTTTTCTTTATTTGATCCAAATTCTCATTTAAAACTGTTAAAGTATCTCTTTCTGTATGATGACATTCATATAAACTGTCAGACTTTGCCTACAGTCTCATACTTCACATGGACAGATGATTGCAATGCAGTGCTATAAAGGGGGTGATCTTGAAACTACACAGGAACAGCAAGCACACAATGCCAAGAAAGAGCCTTCCTTGTGTATACTATTGCTGGCAGCTAAGATATGTGCTTTGCTTGTTAACAGCTGACATCCAAAAGGCCGCTTTAGCTTCAACAACTTGTAAAGCAGACAGGGCCTTGGGAAAACGGCAGCCTGCTGCCCTCAACAAAAGACCCTGTTTATCACTTGGAGATGCAATAAAATTAACAAATGTCCAGAGTAAACCTAATTCACTGTGCTACTTAGTTTTTGAAATACATAAATATGTCAAGTGAAAGGCCTCTAATAGACCCTTTTATCCTGGTAATAGTGTACATATCATTTTCCTCTCATTAGTACAAAAACTACCTAGGGAACTATCGGCCCATCCTTCATCTATTTAATCTGCATTAGCTTCCTTTTACCTTGTGTTTAATCTGCTTTCCCTGAAGGTATTTTGAATAAATCAATAGGAATACATGATTGTTTAATGATTTTTAGAAGAGCTCCTTTCGACCACGGCTGCATGATTTAGAATGACTAATTCCACTTTTTACAATTGATTCTTTCCCTTGTGTGGACAATTCATTTGTACCGCAGCACACAAAGGAAACTAAAATAAAAATTAGGCAGAACCTACGGTGTTAACCCTTTATTACAGGAAATGGTTATGAATGGAATAGTAGTTCTTTCACCAGCATAATCATGTTGATGTTTTTTTGTTACTTCTTTAAAGAATTGAAAGAATGAATATATTACACTCTTAAAGAGCCACCATTATCAAACATATTGTATTTTGAGAGTAGTATGGGGTTAATATATGTAATTATACTATTCAAGTTAGTTATTCAATTTACTTCACGTGCCTTTAGATATACTTCTCTCCACGTTTACCCAAAGACCAGGAAAAAGTGAATATGACAGGTTTGGGATGAATAATAACACTGCTGGTAGTGCTTGAACAAATGCAGCAACAGTTTATTTTATAGATTCATACCACTCCTCACAATGTTATAAAAATAAATAAATAAATCATATATGGAATACTAGCATTATTGCATAGAGTTATGAGAACATATTATTTTTCAGGATAGTGGTCATTTATACGGACCTTACAGTCCATACGTTGTAAGTGATTTTGCACAATAAAAATTAACAACTTCAGCTCCGGACCAATTGGCAGCCAAAGGACCAGGCCCCTTTTTGCGATTCGGCACTGCGTCGCTTTAACTGACAATTGCGCGGTCGTGCGACGTGGCTCCAAAACAAAATTGGCGTCCTTTTTTTCCCACAAATAGAGATTTCTTTTGGTGGTATTCGATCGCCCCTGCGGTTTTTATTTTTTGCGCTATAAACAAAAATAGAGCGACAATTTGGAAAACAATGCAATATTTTTTGCTTTTTGCTATAATAAATATCCCCAAAAAATATATAAAAAAACTTTTTTTTCCTCAGTTTAGGCCGATACGCATTCTTCTACATATTTTTGGTAAAAAAAATCGCAATTAGCGATTATTGATTGGTTTGCGCAAAAGTTATAGCGTTTACAAAATAGGGGATAGTTTTATAGCATTTTTATTAATATTTTTTTTTTTTACTAGTAATGACGGCGTTCAGCGATTTTTATTGTGACTGCGACATTATGGCGGACACATCGGACATTTTTGACACATTTTTGGGACCATTGTCATTTATACAGCAATCAATGCTATTTAAATGCATTGATTCCTGTAGAAATGACAGTTGTAGTGAAAGAGTTAACCACTAGGGGGAGGGGAGGGGTTATGGGCTGTGACGTGTGTGTTTTTTTTTACATTAGGGGGCGGGGTTGACGTCTGACGTCATTGATCGGCTTTCCCGATGACCGGGAACAGCCAATCAATGACAGGCAGAGTAGGAAGCGCGGGGAGAGGTTTGTTTACACATACCTCTCCCCGTTCTTCAGCTCCGTGACCCGATCGCGGGACACCAGCGGCGATCAGGTCCGCTGGTCCCGCGGCCAGGGTCACGGAGCTCTCGACCGGGTCACGAGCGTGCCGCTGGCGGCGCGCGCGCGACCCAAAGGGCAGGCATTTAAAGGATCACGTACAGGTACGTGATTTTGCCTGCCCGTGCCATTTTGCCGCAGTATATCTGCGTTAAGCGGTCGGGAAGCGGTTAAGTAGGAGAAATCTATAGTTGCCAGGTGTTATTGATTTCTGAGGACTGTCACAGCTTTTGAAAATTCCCCGGGATTTGCCCTTAATTTTCAAAAGTTGCTATTTGTAACAACATTTCATTTGCTATTAGTTAGAATCAGTCTTAAGTATTAATGTTTCTTGGCTTTTTTAAGGTATTTGTTTGGAAAAGTCAGAAATGACATGTAAACATATTAATTTTCCAAGGAAAAAAGCATTTAATCTCCAAGTAATAATAGAGTCACAGCTTAGACTTACTTTTTGTAGCATCAGTATTGTAATAGCAATGCAAACAATTGTTATTATTGACAATCTAATATAAGCTTAACCCGGGTACACACTATTCGTTTTTTTTCATTCAACTAAAAAAAAACTGACACCTCCGGTCCGAGCCGCTGTACTAACCATGTGAGGTTAGTTCAGAGATCTCCCACACTGAGTAGTTGTGTTCTGACAGTAGGACAGCCACTCTACCAGAACACTTCTATCTGCTTCCTCTGCCATTTGCTGAGAGCGCTGATCAGGAGTCGGTCGGATGATGGTTTTCTAGCATGCACGTCCAACAGAAGCCGGTCGAATGGCCGGCATCTGTCAGACAGAGTGACATACACACAGGCTGACCATTTTTTTTTTTTAACCGGCCAATGTCACCTGACATTCGGGCCCTGTGTACCCAGCTTTACTTGAAAAATCTCCTATCATGTTGTGAATTCTGTTTGGCTGCCATCTTTACACAACTTCCCTGGATTTCCTGCTAATTTTACAACCATTCCTCTGTTGTTTACATTCTATTTCTAAGGACTACATATCCCATGGTGCCATGATGCCAGCAAGCAGTGATTTCAGAACTGACCCTCCTGAACCTATTCCTCATAGTACCTCTGTAGTTTAGAAGACAGGCTCTGTGAAATGTGTGACATAGAAGTCCCTACTCACAGGGCATGGTGAACATGTGTCACAAACTGGTCATTGTGGCCAAGGAATCCCATAAGGTTGATGACTCTCTTTATAATAACATTTAAATGAAAAGAAAATTCATATCAATATCGAAGGATCTACAATCTATTGAATATTCATGTGAATTCCTCTATCATTTGATATGTTATATACAACAGAAACGGTATGTATAATTGTTATGCTCAAATTTCACTTCAATAAAACTTTATTGTGAAAAAAACATGTGTCACAGAATTCAATTAATGTGTGGGAATATTCAGAATGTAGGTAAGTTTACAAACTTCAAGATAATTTAGATTAATAGAAGTAGGCTAGAAATAATTGATATACAAAAGTTTGACCATAGATATGCTTTAACTTCAACCCTCTAACATGATCAAGATACTGTTCTCCTTAACTTCTGGTCCAGTGTTACTTTTGGCACCAAACTGCAGGAAGAGTGTGGCACCATTGCTGAAACAAGCCCAGAACTGTATAAAGTGTTAAAATGTTTTTATCTTTTTTGGTGTAAAATGTCACATAGGCATAATAGGGTAGATTGAATCCTTCATCCCTATTGTCTATAAGCCGAACTTCCCAGTTCGAGACAGCTATGCCCCGTATACACGATCGGAAATTCCGCCAGCAAAAGTCTGATGAGAGCTTTTGGTTGGAAATTCCGACCGTGTGTATGCTCCATTGGACTTTTGCTGGTTGAATTCCCGCTAGCAAAAGATTGAGAGCATGTTCTCTATTTTTCGGTCGGAAAAAGTTCCGATCCGAAATTCCGCTTGTCTATACAAATTCCGACCTGCAAAATTCCTACGCATGCTCAGAAACACTTCAAATTATGCTTTGTAGCATTGACCTTTATTTTATCGGCTTGTCGTAGTGTTGTACGTCACTGCGTTCTTGGTGGTCGAAAGTTCATAGAACTTTTCTGTGACTGTGTGTATGCAAGCCAAGCTTGAGCGGAATTCCGTCAGAAAAACCCTCCAAGTCTTTTCCGGTGGAAAATCCGCTCGTGTGTATGGGGCATAACAGGGAACTTCAGAGAAGCCTGGATGTGAAAACTGAACCCAACTGAAATCAATAGGAGTTAAATATTTCAAATGACAAATGCCCATTTCCTGGGCAAAGGGATGTCAAAAAATAGCATGGGGTTGGGGACTGAGCACTGCCAAGGTGAACACGTACAAATGCAAAACATTTTTTTATAGAATCCATTAGGCAGGAGTACTGATTTCTTATGGGGGTCCGAATCCTGCCCACGAATGGGCACATATACATAAAGTGCTGTAGCAGCACTGACATTTACAAAGAAAAAAAAGGCATGGTGGAGGAACAAGCTCCAACAATACTGAACCCTGTCCTGTATTCTTCCCAGCTGCCAGTAGAGTTACCCAGTGTGCCGTGAAGGAAAGGTAATATCCCTGCCCATGCCTGCTGGACCATGAGTCAGCGGTAATACCGTAATATGCACCTTACTGCTGGCTGTCCTGTCCAACAAGGCCAAAACATTGCCTTCCACATGCCGGTAGAGAGCCGGAATGTCCTTCCGTTAAAAAAAGAAATGGACTTTTTGGAACCTGCCTTTGAGGTACAGCACATTCCACAAATTCACAAAAGGGGGCAGAGTCTACCAGCAGAAAAGGCAGCAGTTGCAGTGCTAGCAATTTGGCCAAGCTAGCATTCAGACGCTGAGCACCTGGATGGCTGGGACCAAATTTATTTTTACGGTTCAGCAACTGGGTTAGGGAAATTTGTCTGCTAAAATCAGATGGTGGTGTACTGCTAGCAGATTGGCTGCAAGTATTTGGGACACCTATTGCTATACCTTCATTCCTCTCAGTGCAGGTTTTTGAGAGGACTGGAGGTATAGTGGGGTTGGAGATCCCAGATGAGGAGCAAGGAGAAGTCCACCTTTTTCTTTCAAGTGCTGTTGCCAACGGACTGCATGGCAGGTCATCATATGTTTGGTCAAGCATGTGGTGCCCAGGCGGCTGCTGTTCTGGCCACGCTTGATTCTCTTCAGACATAGGTTGCAAACAGCAACTGTGCAATCTGCTGCACACATGTCGAAAAAGGCCCACACCAAGGATCTTTTAAAAGTCATCAGGGAGTCAGCAGCGCTCTGCACCTGCGGAGCTCTGCGGTGTGATGCAATAGGGTGGCTGCCCTTAAGCTGCCCCCTAGAGGACATCCTGCCTCGTTGGAGTTGTGCCTCCTCCTCCATCCTCCTCCTATCTTCTCACAGGCATTCAAGTAGAGTCAGTGACCTCATGATCTCCTCCCTCCTCATCACTGGAGAAAACTTGGCAGTATGCTGCAGCTGGGGGAACATGACTGCCAGTTTCTTGGGCACCCCCTCTCTCTAGGCTCATGTTACTACCTTCCTCAACCTGGGAACCAACATCGGAGCCTTCAAATCGCTGTGCATCATCAAGCAGCATGTACCTGACACTGGTTGAATAGTTCTGGGGACTCCTCCGTGCATGATGGTGGGGCTACGGAAGGAGTGACTGTTGACAAGGAGCCGGTGGAATAGGCCGCTTTGGCAGCTGCATTGGAAGGCAAACTACTCTGAGCCTGGGTGACAGAGGATTAGGAGGATGAGGACGGCTTTGTTATCCACTCCACCAACTCTTCTGCATGTTCTGGCTCAATAACACAGCCAGCAGCAGAAAAAAAGGACACGCATGCTCCACGGCCACCTGCAGAGGATGCGCAATGTCCACGACCAGCACTGTTGACTGTAGACACAGAGGCTGCTTGCCCTCTTTTAGTGGCCTGTGAGCGTCTGCCTCTCCTTGGTGGCCTATTTTGTTTAGCAATACCACACTACACTGTATTAGATACTGTGTACACCAGTACGCCTGCACTGTATTAGCAACTGTACTACGGCTGCACTGTATTTTATACTGTGTACACCACCAGAAGTGTAGTAGACACTGTACACACTGTATTAGACACTGTGTACACTGCCTGCACTGTATTAGCAACTGTGCTATGGGTGCACTGTATTTTTTACTGTGTACACCACCAGAAGTGTGGTAGAAACTGTACACACTGTGTTAGATACTGTGTACACCACCAGAAAAATAGTAGAAACTGTACTACGGCTGCACTGTATTGTGTACTGTGTACACCACCAGAAGTGTAGTAGAAACTGTGTACACCACCAGAAAAGTAGTAGAAACTGTACTACGACTGCACTGTATTGTGTACTGTGTACACCACCAGAAGTGTAGTACAAACTGTACACACTGTAGATACTGTGTACACCACCAGGAATGTAGTAGAAACTGTACTACGGCTGCACTGTATTGTGTACTGTGTAAACCACCAAAAGTGAAGTAGAAACTGTACACACTGTATTAGAAAATGTGTACACCACCTGCACTGTATTAGCAACTGTACTACGGATGCACTGTATTTTATACTCTGTACACCACCAGAAGTGTAGTAGACACTGTATTAGATACGGTGTACACCGCCTGCACTGTATTAACAACTGCACTATGTCTGTGCTGTATTGTGTACTGTGTACACCGCCAGAAGTGTAGTAGAAACTGTACATACTGTATTAGATACTGTGTACACCGCCTGCACTGTATTAACAACTGTATTATGGCTGCACTGTATTGTGTATTGTGTACAGCACCAGAAGTGTAGAAGACACTGTACACACTGTATTAAATACTGTGTACACCGCCTGCACTGTATTAACAACTGTACTACGGCTGCACTGTATTGTGTACTGTGTACACCACCAGAAGTGTAGTAGAAACTGTGCTATCTCTCCATCCACACCAACAACACTACACAGGGCCGCCGTGTAGGCAGCCTTA
>CM053026.1:503669256-503687542 GCA_028564925.1 Lithobates sylvaticus
AGGCGTACAAGGGGCTACACAAGCACTCAGGCAAAAAGATGCCAATGCAGTGCTTGAGTTGGTCTGCTTAGGGGACAGGAGCCACACTGGGGCAGTGATTCTGTCAGCTCTGCAGGGGCAGGCTCAGAGGTGGTTGACACCATGCCAGCATCAGCCAGGAATGGTTGTATGCGACAATGGCACCAACTTCCTCACCGCCCTCCGACAGGGAAACTTGATCCATGTTCCCGGTTTGACTCCTGTCCTGAATTTGGTGGTGCAGTGGCTCTTGAGCGAGTACCCTGGCACACAGGATCTCCTGAGGCAGGCCAGGAAAGTCTGTGGTCATTTCCGCCAGTCATATAATGCCAGTGCTCGGCTGGCTGACATTCAAAGGGAATGCAATCTGCCCAAGAACTGCCTCATTTGTGACATGCCCACCAGGTGGAACTCAATGTTGGCAATGCTGCAGCGGCTGCACACACAGCAGAGGGCCATCAATGAGTACCTGTGTGAGTATGGCACCAGGACAGGGTCAGGGGAGCGTGGCTACTGATCAAGGATGCATGCACTGTCCTGTCACCCTTTGAGGAGGCCACAAGGATGGTGAGCAGTGACAGTGTATGCATCAGTGATACTGTCCCTCTTGTTTTCCTGTTGGAGCACACGCTTCGTGGAATAATGGACAGGGCACTTGAGGCAGAACAGCGGGAGGAAGAGGAGGACTTCCTTACCTCTGAAGGCCCCCTTTATCCAGATACTAGTATTCCTGCAGGCCCGCCGATCACACAGGAGGAAGAAGAGGAGGAGGACTGTGTCAGCATGGAGGTGGAGGATAACACTCAGCATTAGCAGCAGCCTTCAAGGGATCGTTTGCAGTCCCCAGAAACCCATGGAGTTGTATGTGGATGGGAGGAGGTGGTTGAGGATCATGTGATCCTTAGTAACCCAGAGGACTCAGGATCGAATGCCTCTGAAAACTTACGCTGCATGGCCTTCCTGATCCTACAAAGCCTGCGAAAGGACCCTAGAATTTGTGATATCAAGGAGAGGGATCATTACTGGCTGGCAACCCTTCTTGATCCACATTACAAGGGTAAGGTTGCAGAACTTATCCAGCCTTCGCAGAGGGAGCAGAGAATGAAACATCTTCAGGAGGCCTTGCAGAAAGGTTTGTGCAATGCGTTTCCAGAGCCTGGGAGGTTACAATTTCCTGGTGCTGGACAATGTGTTGCTGAGACTTCGTTCAGTCACAGAAAGAGCGGTGGAGAAGGTGGCCGGCTGACCGATGCCTTCAGACAATTCTTCAGTCCTCAGCGCCAAGGTCTGATTGGTTCCAGCAACCATCTACATTACATGGTGCAGGAATATCTAGGGGCAAGATCAGACTTGGAGACCTTTCCACCAGAATATCCACTGGGTTACTGGGTCTTGAGGATGGACCACTGGCCAGAGCTTGCTCAATATGAAATTGAGCTACTGGCCTGTCCTGCATCCAGCGTTCTTTCAGAACGCACATTCAGTGCTACTGGAGGCTTTGTAACTGATCACAGAGTGCACCTGTCCACAGACTCTGTTGATCGGCTCACATTCATAAAAATGAATCAGTCGCCCTTGTCAGTATATGAACATATTATACCCAACCTCAAAACTCATCAATGGACAAAAGAAGGAATACAAACTTACAAAGAATTAACGCATAAATACCCACATCCTGCATCATTCGCACATATACAACTTAGCTACTTCCAAAGGAACAATCCCAATATATCTTATCATCTACATAGGGAATCTTGGTCACGCTTGCGGTCGGATCAAGACAGTACAAAAGGGCTGTCTTGGTTCTACAAGAAGCTACAATATTGTAAAATCTTTCAGAAATCCTCGAATATGCATAACTGGGAAAAAGAACTAGGAATCACATTTACCCAGCAAGAATGGCACCAGGCCTTGCAATCATATCATAGATAATCTCACTGTGTAAATCATTGGGACTTAATGCTTAAAGTGCTATATAGGACATATCTAACCCCCGTTAGGTTGGCACAGATCTACTCACAGTCCTCTCCTGATTGTTGGAGAGAGTGTGGGGGGAGAGGTGGCATCCTCCATATTTTATGGCATTGCAGCTGTTTAAAAAATTTTTGGAAAGATGTATCTTCCCTGTTAAGCAAGGTGATTGAGAAATCACTACTGCTTAAGCCCCAACTAGCAATCCTCAATATAGGGATGGGAACCATCCATAAACAACGTAGGGCACTTTCCTATTATCCTATTATCTCAGAGGTTATACAGAGGGTTCAAACCGAATACAGCTTTGAAAAATATTTTGCCATTAAACATAACTCGCTACACATATTTAACACCTACTGGGACACATGGACCAAACATTATCCTGCTTGACTATTGTCACTTGGTGGACAGAAGGGCATTCAATAAATAGTTATTTGTATAGAAGGTACATATCTTTAAAATGGCATGAAGATTGCTACCTGCTTTTTCTGTATTTAATTTTCTTTATTTTCTTTCTTGCTTTGTGTTAATTTATTTTATTTTTCTAAATATTACATGATAAGGTTCGACTTTTGGTATAACCTACTCACTCCATGGTCAAAGGTCACAGGTAAGATTTATTAGCATGGGGAGCCGACGCTGTGGGCACAGTGTGAACCCAAGGGGGTGCCGTGACGCCGGATCGCCGCCTATATGACATATAAAAGTACTTAGCAAGTGACCGAGCATCTACTAAATATCTATATAAAAAAACAGAGGTCTGTTTGAAGTGCACTTACCTTTTTCATTTTTGTACAACAACTCATTGTACAAGGTCAATGTTTACGACCTATTTGTTCTGTATTACCTGTTAAAACTTCAATAAAAAAAAAAAAAATGAATCAGTCTTGGATCACCAGCTACCAAGCACCTGATGCGGATGTAACCGATGGATTTTTCTATGGATGTGGGATCCCTTGAAGACTGAACATGCTGAGTGACTATCCTATTCCTCCTCAATTTTCATGATGATAGCTTCTAGGAATATTTTCGGTTCAGGGTACCACCACCACCACTGTCTAAGGCCCAATTTTTCTGCCCCTGTTCAACAGTATATACAGGCGGTCCCCTATTTTCAAACATCCGACTTACAAACGACTCCTACTTAGAAACGGAGGGAGACAACAGGAAGTGAGAGGAAATCTACCCCTAGGAAGGGAAATTCTCTCCTGTAAGAGTTAATATGGGAAAAAGGTGTCTCCACCGATGCTTTATCACCAATCCTTGTTTCCCTAATAACCCAAAATGTTTAAAATCCAATTGTCATTGGGACAGAAAGTGAGGTGAATTCTTCTGAACAGGGGCACAGACAGCAAAACAAATGTTACAGGGGTGCTGATAACCCTTCCCTATGTTATCCAAAAAGCTTAAAAATTTATTTTTTGGTTGGAGCTATACTTACAAAATGTACCTGTTCCAAATTACAAACAGATTCAACTTAAGAACAAACCTACAGTCCCTATCTTGTTTGTAACCCGAGGACCGCCTTTATACTGCTGCTGTTCAGAGTATATAGGGCCTGGGGGCCCCCCGTCTCTTTTTTTTTTAATTTGGGTGCAGGGTTCCCCTTAATATTCATATTCATCCAGACCCAAAGGGCCTGGTAATGGGCTGGGGTGGCAACATTACATTACAGCCGCAAGAAGTTTTAAATTACTTTTATTCCTTTAGAAATGTCATTTTGTGCAGGGACTGTTCTAAACACGGAATATGTGCCATTTTACAGGCATACTATAGTCACCCCCCCAGGCACGATATTTAAAGGAATATTTCACTTTTATTGTTTCACTTTAAGCATTATTAAAATTACTGCTCCCGAAAAAACATCAGTTTTTAAAACCTTTTTTTGCATTGATACATGTCCCCTGGGGCAGGACCCGGGTCCCCAAACACTTTTTATGACATATTAGCCATATTTAAAATTAGCACTTTAGATTTTTCACGTTCGAGTCCCATAGACTTTAACGGTGTTCGCGTATTCGCACACATTTTTTGCCTGTTCGCATGTTCTGCCGTGAACTGAACCGGGGGGTGTTCGACTCACCCTAATAGCTTTGAATCATAAAAATGCTATAAATCTATTCCCTATTTTGTAGACACTATAACTTTTGTGTAAACCAATCAAAAACCAATTTACCAAAAATATCTAGCAATACATATCAGCCTAAACTGAGAAAAAAAAATTGCTTTTTAAAAAAAAAAAAAAAAATGGGGATATTTATTATAGCAATAAGTACAAAATATTGATTTTTTTTTCAAAATTGTAGCTCTTTTTTTGTTTAAAGCACAGAAAATAAAACCTGCATAGGTAATCAAATACCACCAAAAGAAAGCTCTATTTGTGGGAAAAAAAGGGCGTCAATTTTGTTTGGGTGCAGCGTCGCGCGACTGCGGAATTGTCAGTTAAAGCGATGCAATGCCAAATCACAAAAAATGGCCTGGTCATTCAGCAGCCAAATCTTCCAGGGCTGAAGTGGTTAAACCTTGTGTGTGTGGTGCGATTACCGCTGGTCGACCGACCAGTGGTCTCAGGGGATGATTCAGACGCTGTAGCTGCCAAAGTATCATTAGGTGGTTCACCTTCAGTGTCAGAAAAACTGTCCCGTTTGTTTATTGAATGTTTGCGTGGTCGATTTGGAAAAAAACGTTTTTTTTGTCCATGTATAAACATTTTTGCTTTCATAGTCAATACGGTTTCTAGTCATTTTTTCTTTCTTTCCAGCAATAAGATCCCTCTCTAATTTATCAAGCTTCTTGTTTAACCTCCCTGGCAGTATGATTATTTCTGATTTTAGGTGCTGAAAGCTGTGCAATTATTTTGCATGAAAATTTGGCATTTTATATTGTAGGCCTGCAATTCTTAGGAATAACTCACTTAAATCTGTTCAAACCAGAGTCTAGTAGACATCCCGGGCATGATAAAGTATATAATATAATAAATAACTATAAATAATTATAACAAATAGAGTTGAGCAGACACCTGGTTGTTCGGGTTTGAGGGGTTCGCTGAACTTTGCAAAAAATTTTAGTTCGGGACCGAACTTGACCTCGAACCCTATTGAAGTCAAGTTACGGGGACGGGAGCCGACAATTTATTATAGCCATTCGGGTCGAATGGCTATAATAAATTGTCGGATCCCGTCCCCGTAATACAGAGAACAATCATTGAAAGTCATTGATTTTTAAAAAGTTATTGTCATAAAAAGTGTTTCGGGGCCTGGGTCCTGCCCAGGGAACATGTATCAATGCAAAAAAAAGTTTTAAAAACGGCCGTTTTTTCGGGAGCAGTGATTTTAATAATGCTTAAAGTGAAACAATAAAAGTGTAATATTCCTTTAAATTTCATACCTGGGGGGTGTGTATAGTATGCCTGTAAAGGGGCTCATGTTTCCCGTGCTTGTTCGGGTTTGGGTCCGAGACCCAAAACAGTGGGTCCCGGACAGTTCGGGTTCGCTCAACCCTAATAACAAATAATAATAAAAATTATTCAATAATGTAATCAAATCAAAAACACTGAAATTTGCTCAGTTGCAGAATTGTCGCTGTCATTAGATTTAGTTTTGATGACGAATTTCCCCAGAAATCACTATCGCTCAATTCTGCAAGTGATTCTAATTTATTATCGCTGTTTTCTAGCTGGTCTAAAACCGCTTTTGACATAAAGGGATACTTTTTGATTGCTATGGACAATCTCCAAATTGCAGGCAGAATTTTTTTTATTTATAATATAAAAGTGCATGCAGGGCACTGGACAGACCACTAGGGACAAAGGGGATGTGTATTTTTTTTATACAGTACTGTAATCTGTAAGATTACAGTACTGTATATGTTTCTACTTTTTTGAATTTAGCGCCGATCTCCACTCCCGTGTGCCGCAACGTCGCAGGGAACGGAGCTCAGCGGCACTTGGGCACTGTGTGAATCGAGCGGAGAAGCTCGCATACACAGGGGGAGACATCGCAGGATCCAGGGGACAAGGTAAGTAACTCTCCCTGTATCCTGCAGTTCCGAGTCTGGCTCTGGGTTACCGCTAATGGTACTGAAATTCCACCCCAAGCCAGACTCGGTAATACTGCCAGGGGGGTTAAGCGACTGTCCAGAGAATCCACTGTGACTTTGCAAAGTGGTTAAATCCTTCTGAATAGTGGACATTTCTCCCTGTATTTGTTCCAACTCTTTATTTTTAAGATACAATAATAATTTGCATTAGTTCAGATGAACAGATGGATAAAGTATCTATCCATTCCTTTTTAAGATTGTCATCAAATTAATAAAACGTCAGAAACTTTTTAATCCATGAGGGATGTGTTCTAAGGTAAGATATTCTGAAAGGGTACTCACATCCCAAAAGGCTTGTATTTCTTTAGCCATCAGATTTTTTAGTCTCCAAAAAAGCTGTTGTTCCGATGATTACAAGGTGTGGGTTTGTTTGCCCAAGCGGAGAGGATTATTTGATGGTGCTGTTAATGTTCTGATGAATCCAGTCTCTGATGCTGCTGTCACTGATGTAGAATCATCCATGATGAAAAAACATTTCCCAAAATTCAAATAGAATCAATTTGAATAGAATAGAAAAGAATAGATTAGAATAGAATAGAAAATAACAGAATATTGTAGTATAGAAAAGAACAACAGAATAGAATAGAATAGAAAGAATATAACCATCTTCTGAAATTCAAATTTTTAATAGAATGAATGTGAATAGAAAAGAATAGAATAGAAAATAAAATAATAGAATAGAAAAGAAAAGAATAGAATAGAATGAACAAATAGAAAAAGAATACGATCAAAAAAACTATAGAATAGAATAGAAAGAGTATAACCATTTCCCAAAATTCAAATAGAATCAATTAGAATTTGAATAGAATAGAAAATAATAGGTTAGAATACGAAGATAGTTATATTCATGCTATTATATTCTATTCTGTTTTTTTTTTTTTATACTATTGTTATTTTCTATTCTATTCTACTCTATTATTTTCTATTCTATTCAAATTTGAATTGATTCTATTTGAATTTTGGAAAATGGTTATGTTGTTTCTATTCTATTTTTTTCTATTCTAGTCGAATTTCAGAAGATGATTATAATCTATTTATTTCTAATCTTTTTCTTTATTCTATTTCTTTCTATTCTATTCCATTCTATTCTCTAATTTTATTTTATCCTATTTTGTTCTGTTTTACTCTATTATATTCTATTCTTTTATTATCTGTTATATTCTTTTCTGTTCTTATCTATTTTTTCTATGCTATTCATTTATTTTCTATTCTATTTTATTCTCTTTGGAAACTGGAAAACTATTTGAATTTGAAAACTATTCAAATTCAAAAACTTTTTGGATTCGAAAACTATTCGAATTCGAAAAATATTCTAAATTGATTCAAAAACGTCCAAATTCCAAAATTCAAATTGATTTGAATACGAATAAACAAAACAAGTTCTGAAAATGAATTAAACGGATTAAACAAATTTAACTAAATTAATTTATGTAAATAAAATTGAAACAAAACGATTTTTTTCATTCTGCACGTCTATTAGAAATAGGCAGAAGTTCACATAGTGTATGGCTGACTTTAGTAAATAGCTATTTTTTTATTTATCACTGGGCTATTTAACCCGGTGCTTATATTTTATTGGTATACTCCTAGCTCTGGCATTTACAAGTACTAAGTGAAACAAGAATCTGTTCAACTAAATGCATGCTAGTTTTGCTTCCATTGTAAATTAAATTACCAGATGCTGAATAGGAATGCCATATAACATTTTTAAACTAAATATAATAATGACGTGAATGTGCATACATAATATGTAGATGCAATCTGTTCCTATAACAAATGCTAAAAAAAAAAAAAAAATGACACTATGATTTACACACCACATGACACACAATTCATCAATCATAATTCAAGTCACATCTTAAGAGAATTACTATAGGTTTTTGCAGCATGAATGTGAACAATAATATGATTTTACATACAAACCGTTAAAAGTACTCAAAGAAAACAGCCCGCTGTTTAGTCATGCAAGCAGCTATTGTATTCTGGCATCTCATTTAATGAATGGTGGTAATCTAATTTTTATAATTGGCAAAGTGCTTTCGGTTTTAATTGTAATGACAAAATGATGGTAAAAGACTGCAAATGACAAAAGTCAGTTATTGCACTAACATGTATTTGTACTTTTAATTATATTTTTAAATTAGTATGCAAAGATAGATATTGAATTATAATCAAGAAAAATAAATATACAGCTATTAAATGAACATCTAATTACAGGAGCATTCCATTTTTCAAATTAGGGAAACACAAAAGTGATTAAAATTGACAAGTACACAGGAAGAAAGAAACACGACACAGAGAGATGAGAAATATAGATGAAAATACTCATGACAATAAAATAAGTGATCTGCCAGGGACGTGTCCACCATGTTGTTTAGGAAAAGCATTTATTTTTTATTTTTGAATAGATACATTAGGATCAGATTAACCACCAATTATCATATCTGTCATGAAATCCCCAATCGAGTTCCCTGCTCATGTCCTAGCATAGACATTATTATCTTGCTCAGTTTTAGGTCAAGTGAAAGCCTTGCTTAGTCCAAAGCCAGATGAGAAAAAAATGATCATGATGGAGGCTTAGACATAAACTCCAACAGGGATTATTATTATTATTATTATTATTAACTATTTATATAGCGCCAACAGTTTATGCAGCGCTTTACATTGTAGAGGGGGGACAGCACAATTACAGTACAATACAGAAGGGACAGGAGGGCCCTGCTCATAGAGCGTACATTCTAAAGGGAGGGGGTGTTGGTACAAAAGGTAATAGATCTGGGGAATGATTTGGTTGTTAGGTGGGTGTGGGATAGGCTTCCCTGAATAAGTGAGTTAAGGCGGCAAGGATTTAGCCAGTGATTGGATGTGGGGGCTGAAGGAGAGGTCAGAGTCAAGGATTAGACCCAGCACCCTGGCATGTGTGGAGGGACCAAGGGTTGTGCTGTTTATCTTAATGCTAAAGTCATGGGGGGGGGGGACTGGGAAGGAGGAAATATTACAAGCTCAGTTTTAGAAAGATTGAGTTTGAGAAAGGGATAGAAACAGGGATAGTTCATTGATAGGAGGTACAAGATTCTGTAGGGTTATTAAACTCTCAAGCATTTGTCCAAACCTGAAAGATTAGTATGTAAGTAGATCGCAGTGATTTTTAAGGTTTGCACTAAGAATCTAGTCATATATATATATATAAACATATAGTCTATTTTTGGAGAAAAAAAAAGGGGGGGGGGAGTGTTCATTGAATAAAATATGCATTTGTATTTTCCTTTAGACTGTAGAAGAGTGAAGAGAATAAGGAACCAGATTGAAACAAATAAAATAATACAAAGTCATACAGCGGTGCCCTTTACCAAGTAAACACAGAGCTTCCTATTGACTAAATATGGTAATTAGGAAAAAATTCATAGCAAGGGAATCTCTCCAGGTTTCTTGTGTCATGCAGAGCACTAAATTACCATGAGATTTATGGACTTAAAAAAAGCAGCTGTTATAAGGCTTAAAAAAGCAGGTGTTACAGTTGTTTAATGTGTCCATGCACACATAGGCATTTACAGGCGCATTATAAGAGGAGCTTTTAAAGGTTACAGGCTGAAAAAAAAGCATCACCAACATGTTCAGGAGAGGGGCTTTTGGCACAATAAAAGCCTTGACACCTATAAATGCATCTAAACATGCCTAAATGTTTAGCACTTGTGCGTTCATCTATTGCAATGCTTTAGTCAGTGTGTCCAGGCAGCACTTTCACCCGGACGGTACATTTCTTTGGACTCTCTAGGGGGTCATTTATCACCCCCGTGGTTTAAACTGCACAGGGACGCCATCTTGGAAGTTACATTAGGGGTTTATTTCTTTCCCTTGTTTCCACCCCGGGTGGTCTGTATCGTGACCATATTATCATGGAGGCTGTATGTTTGTCTCCTGACCAATAGGGAGAGTTATGCCGCGTACACACGTTCGGACTTTGTCCGCCGGACCTAGTCCGGCGGGACTTCCCCACAAACGCCCGGACTTCCGAGCGTGTGACTTCCCCACACACGCCAGGAAAATCCGCTGGACAAAGTCCGCGGGACTTTTGAAAATGAACGGACTTGCCCACACACGGAGCAGTCCGTTTATTTAGAACGTAACTGCAGGTAGACGGGACTAGCGAAGGCAGTGAATGCCGCCGCGCTAGCCCCGTCACCTGGCATGGATTTAAAGGGACTCCCCACGCCGAAAAAACGGCGTGGGGGTCCCCCCCAAATCCATGTCAGACCCTTATCCGAGCACGCAGCCCGGCAGGCCAGGAAAGGGGTGGGGACGAGCGAGCCGTGTGGCCCCCCACCCCCAAAGCACCTTGTGCCCATGTTGATGAGGACAAGGGCCTCTTCCCGACAACCCTGGCCGTTGCTGGCGAGAAGACCCCCCAAGACGGAAGAAGACCCCCGGAGCAGTGCAATAAAATATTTTTTCAAAATTGTGTAGTTTTTTACTTTACATTTTACATCTTAGGTGAATGGGTAGGGGTACATCGTCCCCTATACTCATTCACATAGGGTGGGGGGGGCCGGGATCTGAGGGCCCCCTTATAAAAGGGGGCTCCCAGATTCCGATAAGCCCCCCGCCCGCAGACCCCGACAACCAACGGCCAGGGTTGTCGGGAAGAGGCCCTTGTCCTCATCAACATGGGGACAAGGTGCTTTGGGGTGGGGGGGGCCGCACGGCCCCCCTTTCCCCAGGGCACCCCCCATGTTGAGGGCACGCGGCCTGGTATGGCTCAGGAGGGGGGGCGCTCGCTCGTCCCCACCCCTTTCCTGGCCTGCCGGGCTGCGTGCTCGGATAAGGGTCTGACATGGATTTGGGGGGGACCCCCACGCCGTTTTTTCGGCGTGGGGATTCCCTTTAAATCCATGCCAGGTGACGGGGCTAGCGCGGCGGCATTCACTGCCTTCGCTAGCTCCGTCTACCTGCAGTCACGTGCTAAATGAACGGACTTTCCGATGAGCGGCAAGTCCGTTCATTTCAAAAGTCCGGCGGACTAGCCTACTAACGGCGGGATTGTCCGCCGGACTGCCAAGTCCAGCGAACAATTTTAAAACAAAACTTAAAACCTAGTCCGCCGGACTTTTGGCGCCAAAAAGTCCGCCAGCGCCCACACACGAGGGGATTGTCCGGTGGACTTGAGTCCAGCGAACAATCCCGCTGGATAGCGCCTTCGTGTGTACGCGGCATTAGTTGTACTTGTTTTGGATAAACAAGTCTCTCTATCTGCTCCACACTGAAGTTCCAGGACTAAGGGTCCAGCTGCACCCACGATCATTTGTCATTTTCATCTCACGTCGAGTGTTTACTCCACCGCGAGTGATAATTGTAACATATCTCTACTTACTCTCTACCCCTGATGAAGGTTTTTTTTACCAAAGAAACTGGAAAAGCGTCAGGTTTCGGGAGACCTACAGACCCCATGAGAGCTTAAGTGCTACTTATTGTTACTTGTTTTATGTGTTTTATGTGTTTTTTGTATTTCATTATTTTGTGCATTATATTGCGTACTGTGCCCTGGACGCTAGTCGCCAATTTTTTACTATTTACAAATAAAATATTTTATTTTACATTTGTGTGATACATGGTGGTGGTCTGTCAAAGTCCCACTCAGGGGGTTCTTTTTTGATCTAGTCAGTATGTTGCTGCTGCCCAAATAATAAGTATGGAAAGAGTTTGATTTACTAAAGGCAATCAAGCTGTTCACTTTGCAATGGAAGTTGGACTTTGCAAGATAATTTCCCTTAGCTTAGTAAATGCGGTGAAATTTCACTTCACAGTGGTGGAAGTCACTAGAGCTTCACCTCATTTATATTGTTCTCGGGATAATTTTCTTGGAAAGAGCAACCTACCTTGCAAATTTAATAGTCTATTATGCTTTCCAAAAGTTTGTCTTTAAATGCTTAAACGTAAATCAATTTTTAAACTGTGTATTGCTAAGAAATCATATAGGTTTAATTTGCAGTAGGTAGAAAACCCCTATAGATGCCCAATCCCCCCTCCTGTTCGTGAGACGCACCAATGCTTTAAGGGGGGGGGGAGGGGTCTAACATTTTTGCAAAATTTTGCAAATTCTTCTTCAAGAACTGGAATTCAAATTAAAAATAAAATTCTGCCCTTGCATAGTATGTTTAAAAACTGAAACTTTTATATTATGCATTTTCTTAACGTCTCAAAGCGGTAGTAATCCACAAAAATAAAATAAACAAATTGGACCCCCTGCAGGTTTAAAGAGGCTGTAAACCTTGGAAAAAACAAAAACAAAACACAAATCCTACAAGACAAAGGCATAATGAGCTAGTATGCATCACATACTAGCTCATTATGAAATACTTTTTTTTAAGTATTTGTTTATTGATTTTCAATATAAATTTTTAACAGGCATTATGCAAAAGGTACATCATACATCCAACGGAGGGAAACTTCTTAGAACTGGACCCAAAACCAGTACGTTACAGTGTAAAAAAAGGTATAAAACTTCCATTCACCATTCACACACTAATACAACTAACATACAACCACCACTCAAACCTCACCGTCCCCTCGCTATCCATCAGATTGAAGAGTCATGGAGCCACCGACAGGATACCCAGCGAACTACAGGCACAAGGGCATGAACAGAAGTCAGCTACCCACTACTGTTGGGAGAGCGGAGTGTCTTTCCAAAAGGAGTCCGCAATATCAAGCCAAGGTTGCCAGACCTTGAAAAACTTTTTTGGGCAAGCCCTGCCATTATATATGAGTTTGAAGATGGGTAAAACTTTATTCCCCATGCTGTAAAAAGTTTGTATATCCGGAGCAGAGGCATGGAATAATAATATGCGTACAAGAGTATGAGCATGGGTCCTTTGTATAAAGTCATTTAGCACACCAAGTAGTCCAACTTCAGGAGTGTGAGGTACAGGTAAATGTAAAGTGTTTTCAAAAAAGGAAAATAAGTCCTTCCAATATGCAGCTAAAACTGGATAAGACCAAAACATATGCAAGTACTCTGCATCTTTAGACCCACACCTGGGACATGATACAGCAGAGTCAAAACCCATTCAGGCCAGCCTGGCAGGAGTATAATGAAACTGGTGTATGAATTTAAACTGTGTATATTGATAATTGGAACCAATAAGGTCCTGGAAACAATTTTCAGAGGCCTTCTCCCACCCCTCCTTGGACAGCCCAGGAATCACAACCTCCCAATTCCGTTCAGCCAGTCGGAAGAGGTTGACCCCAGCTGACTGGAAACGAGAGTAGACAGTCGTAACCAGTTTCTCAATATCTGGATATGATAGTAGCACCTCCAAGGGTGAGTCAGAGAGCTCCTGGGTTAAACCCACAAACTGTGCCCGGATGGCATGACATAACAGAAGATATTTGAAAAATAATTTATTAGTCACTCCGCACCGAGCCTTCAATTCCTCAAAGGAAGTGAATATGTTGTTAACAAAAATGTTGGAGGCATGGGTGACACACCGAGCGGTGTCCACCACAGGGAGTCCAGGTGACCCGGGAGCTCTGAGAAATTGGGATTGTGCCATAGGGGGGCTTTAGGAGACAACCCACCCGAATTTGATAACACTTTAATATCCTCATGCCGGATTCAGTAGGACAGCCAGTGAGCGGGCCCTGGGGAATGTTGGTGGTCAGGCCCCCGGGGGCCCATGCCTAAAGCTGTGTAAGGGGCCCCAAAATTTCTGATGGCTGCCCTGCATTTCACTAAGGGCCGGTTCGCACTAGAATATAGTGCGGGAAAGGCACGTTTCAGCACCAAATTTAAAACACACTGCCTTTGTGATCTGCTGCAGGTGCAAATACATTGCTAATGGCACACCAAATTCAAATCATAAATGAAGTGAATTTGCAGGCACCAGATTTGGTGCAGCACGTTTTTCAAAAGTAGTCAATGCACTTTTCAATTTGCAGCCAATTCAAATTAATGAGCTGCCAAATCGCACTGTGGGGGAATGTGCAGGAATCAAACAATAATGTGGACCATAATCCTGCGCAATTCTGGTGTGTACTGGTCCTAAGAGCAGATTGGTAGCAGGCCCTGGTAATCCTCTGGTATCAAAATTGTATCACACTTTTAACGTTGTATAGGGTTATGCAGACAAAATCCCCTCATCTCTTACATTATGCATCTTATAACACTAGTAGTATATATACTTTTTCTGATAAGGAAATATACTACTTTCTTATTAGAACAATGATGTCACACAGGGGATGCATGGTTTGCTAGACCACCATGCACTCTGTCTGCTAAAGCTGGTGTGCAGGTTCAAAATATTTGAAGCAGTCATTTTGGTGGTGGAAAATTGCATAGGGACTTGTCTGAGGTATGGTGTCCAACCTTGTGTGGTTGAGATGTAATTGTGATAATAACATATGCCTGTGGTCAATTATTGCAGTGCAGTTCTTACTATTGGTAGTAACGGCCTATCTATGGTGGTTCTTCAAAAACTTTAGTTTATGGTAAAGCAATTTCAAGGACCTCTGACCCAACTTATATTAACACTGTTATGCCTCGTACACACGCTCGGACTTTCCCGCGGGAATGTCCGCCGGACCTAGTCCGGCGGACATTCCGCCGGACCTTCCAGCGGGGCTTCGCCGGACTTTCCGAGCTGCGGACTTGCCCACACACGCCCGGACTTCTCCGGCGGACAATCCACGGGAAAAAGTCTGCGGGACTTTTGAAAATGAGCGGACTTGCCCACACACGGAGCAGTCCGTTCATTTAGAACGTAACTGCAGGTAGATGGGGCTAGCGAAGGCAGTGAATGCCGCCGCGCTAGCCCCGTCAACTGCCATGGATTTAAAGGGAATCCCTACGCCGAAAAAATGGCGTGGGGGTCCCCCCCAAATCCATCTCAGACCCTTATCCGAGCACGCAGCCCGGCCGGCCAGGAAAGAGGTGGGGACGAGCGAGCGCCCCCCTCCTGAGCCGTACTAGGCCGCGTGCCCTTAACATGGGGGGTGCCCTGGGGAAAGGGGGCCGTGCGCCCCCCCCACCCCAAAGCACCTTGTCCCCATGTTGATGAGGACAAGGGCCTCTTCCCGACAACCCTGGCCGTTGGTTGTCGGGGTCTGCGGGCGGGGGGCTTATCGGAATCCGGGAGCCCCCTTTAATAAGGGGCCCCCAGATCCCGGCCCCCCACCCTATGTGAATGAGTATGGGGTACGATGTACCCCTACCCATTCACCTAAGGTGTAAATAAAAAAAAAACACAATTTTTAAAAAATATTTTATTGCACTGCTCCGGGGGTCTTCTTCCGTCTTGGGGGGTCTTCTCGCCGGACTCCTCCGCTATTTTACCTAGCTCTTTTACCGAACAGAGGAGCCGGCTACCTTCTTCGTCGTCGCCGCCGTCGTCTGGGGGTCTCGATCCGCCTTCGGAGGTCTTCCGGGGTCTTCTGGGGTCTCTTCTGTTCTTGCCGCTGTCGGCGCTTTCTGCGCCGCCGCCGCCTTCTTCTTCCTCTTCTTCTTCTTCTTCCGATGTTGACTCGTCGCTCTCTCTGGCCGGAATGGCACGGACGCGCTGTGCTGGGACTTATATAGGGACAAGTAGGCGGGGTCACATGCTCATGTCACATGGTGACGCCACCCCCCTATGATGTCACAGTCCCAGCATCCTCCGGGACTGTGACTCATTCACATAGGGTGGGGGGCCGGGATCTGGGGGTCCCTTATTAAAGGGGGCTCCCGGATTCCGATAAGCCCCCCGCCCGCAGACCCCGACAACCAACAGCCAGGGTTGTTGGGAAGAGGCCCTTGTCCTCATCAACATGGGGACAAGGTGCTTCCCCAGGGCACCCCCCATGTTGAGGGCACGCGGCCTGGTATGGCTCAGGAGGGGGCACTCGATCGTCCCCACCCCTTTCCTGGCCGGCCGGGCTGCGTGCTCGGATAAGGGTCTGAGATGGATTTGGGGAGGACTTTAAATCCATGCCAGGTGACGGGGCTAGCGCGGCGGCATTCAATGCCTTCGCTAGCCCCGTCTACCTGCAGTTACGTTCTAAATGAATGGACTTTCCGATGATCGGCAAGTCCGTTCATTTCCAAAAGTCTGGCGGACTAGCATACTAACCGCGGGATTGTCCGCCAGACTGCCAAGTTCAGCGGACAATTTGAAAACAAAACTTCAGACTTAGTCCGCCGGACTTTTGGCGCCAGAAATTCCCGCGGGAAAGTCCGCTCGTGTGTACGAGGCATTACATTGTTCTTTATGTTTATCCATGTTGGAAGGTTTGAAAAAAAAACTGCTGTGGCCACTGACTACCATTCAGGCATACGTTGTCCTTATTAAATAGGTATTAAACCCCCCACAAAAAGTTGACCTGGGGCTGCCCCATTACTACCCGCTGCTTCCAACACGCACCAAGATACTCCCACAAATGGTGGCCTAGGTTCACACTGTGAACTACATGTGAATTGCACAAGAATCGCACTGCATTCTCTGTGTGGTGCGATGTGAGCCATTTTTGAATGGCTCAAATCGCACTGCATCTTCATCAAAAAGGTGCGAGCAGCTTTTTTTTATTCTCACTGAAACCAGATCACATGGGTGTTTATACCCATGAGATCTGGCTCAGACAAACACACTGTGTTTGCGACTTTCTTTTGGGGTGTCATTAACTTTCCTCTAACAACAGCAGCAGATCCCAGAACACAGTGCGATTGCTATGCTGTGCAGAAAATGCACAGGAATCGCTGCATTTTCCGTGCCACATCAGCCTAGGCATAGACTTCCAGATTCACATACAAACCCACCACTTTCACCTGGCAGCTCAGAGTGTGGTCTGCCTACCCCTACCTTGTGTGCATGTGCACAGTTGAGCAGGGCTGAGAAGGGCGGGGGGCTGATCAGAGAGTGTGCTGGAGGAGTGGGCTTGCCCTGTCACCCTGTGTAGGTGAAACTGGAATCTCAGAGGGCCTGGGACAGGACCTGCCCAGTCCAGGCTCTCTGAGAATATTAACTTACATATGCTTTTCCCCAGCAACATGGAGCATGGACGTGGTCATGATAGATAGATATAGTATCTCACAAAAATGAGTACACCCCTCACAATTTTGTAAATATTTTATTATATCTTTTTATGTGACAACACTAAAGAAATTACACTTTGCTACAATGTAAAGTAGTGAGTGTACAGCTTCTATAACAGTATAAATTTGCTGTCCTCTCAAAATAACTCAAAACATAGCCATTAATGTCTAAACCACTGGCAACATAAGTGAGTACACCCCTAAGTGAAAATGTCCAAATTAGTCCCAAAGTGTTAATATTTTGTGTGGCCACCATTATTTACCAGCACTGCCTTAACCCTCTTGGGCATGGAGTTCACCAGAGCTTCACAGGTTGCCACTGGAGTCCTCTTCCACTCCTCCATGACAACATCACAGAGCTGGTGGATGTTAGAGACCTTGCGCTCCTCCCCCTTCCATTTCAGGATGCCTCACAGATGCTCAATATGGTTTAAGTCTGGAGACATGCTTGGCCAGTCCATCACCTTTACCCTCAGCTTCTTTAGCAAGGCAGTGGTCGTCTTGGAGTTTGGGGTCTTTATCATGTTGGAATACTGCCCTGCGGCCCAGTCGCCAAAGGGAGGGGATCATGCTCTGCTTCAGTATGTCACAGTACCAGTGGCGGCTGGTGCTCAAAATTATTGAAACCCCCCCATCAATTGCAGCCTTACTGTTCCCATCAAATGCAGCCATTGTGCCCATCAAACGCAGCCACTTGTGCCCATCAAACACAGCTGCGTCCCCATTCACCCCCCGCGTGCGTATGTGGATCGAGGCTCTGGCACCCGAAGGGGGGTGCCGAAGCCTCGATCCGCGAGTGGGGGGTGGGGGGATGCAGCCAAGGGGACTTACCTCTCAGAGCGGTGGTGACCTCTGCTCCAGCCCGAGTTGGCCAATCAGGAAGCAGGTCTGACATCCTGCCTCCTGATTGGCGGGGGGGAAGATTAGTGTGAAAATAGCGAAAAATGAATTTGATATGGTCACACAATTGGGTGGGATCAGGGTGCATTCTCTGCGCCCCAAGCCCACCCTATTTTGAAACCTATTAGAGCCTCTGGCTCTAATCAGGTACTTCAAAAATTACCACCCCCTCCAACCCCCACCATAGGAATCCATGTGTCCGTTGTCCTGAAAGGGGTTGGGCGCATGGATGGGGGG
>CM053026.1:503688042-503973618 GCA_028564925.1 Lithobates sylvaticus
GGGATAATTTTCTTGGAAAGAGCAACCTACCTTGCAAATTTAATAGTCTATTATGCTTTCCAAAAGTTTGTCTTTAAATGCTTAAACGTAAATCAATTTTTAAACTGTGTATTGCTAAGAAATCATATAGGTTTAATTTGCAGTAGGTAGAAAACCCCTATAGATGCCCAATCCCCCCTCCTGTTCGTGAGACGCACCAATGCTTTAAGGGGGGGGAGGGGTCTAACATTTTTGCAAAATTTTGCAAATTCTTCTTCAAGAACTGGAATTCAAATTAAAAATAAAATTCTGCCCTTGCATAGTATGTTTAAAAACTGAAACTTTTATATTATGCATTTTCTTAACGTCTCAAAGCGGTAGTAATCCACAAAAATAAAATAAACAAATTGGACCCCCTGCAGGTTTAAAGAGGCTGTAAACCTTGGAAAAAACAAAAACAAAACACAAATCCTACAAGACAAAGGCATAATGAGCTAGTATGCATCACATACTAGCTCATTATGAAATACTTTTTTTTAAGTATTTGTTTATTGATTTTCAATATAAATTTTTAACAGGCATTATGCAAAAGGTACATCATACATCCAACGGAGGGAAACTTCTTAGAACTGGACCCAAAACCAGTACGTTACAGTGTAAAAAAAGGTATAAAACTTCCATTCACCATTCACACACTAATACAACTAACATACAACCACCACTCAAACCTCACCGCCCCCTCGCTATCCATCAGATTGAAGAGTCATGGAGCCACCGACAGGATACCCAGCGAACTACAGGCACAAGGGCATGAACAGAAGTCAGCTACCCACTACTGTTGGGAGAGCGGAGTGTCTTTCCAAAAGGAGTCCGCAATATCAAGCCAAGGTTGCCAGACCTTGAAAAACTTTTTTGGGCAAGCCCTGCCATTATATATGAGTTTGAAGATGGGTAAAACTTTATTCCCCATGCTGTAAAAAGTTTGTATATCCGGAGCAGAGGCATGGAATAATAATATGCGTACAAGAGTATGAGCATGGGTCCTTTGTATAAAGTCATTTAGCACACCAAGTAGTCCAACTTCAGGAGTGTGAGGTACAGGTAAATGTAAAGTGTTTTCAAAAAAGGAAAATAAGTCCTTCCAATATGCAGCTAAAACTGGATAAGACCAAAACATATGCAAGTACTCTGCATCTTTAGACCCACACCTGGGACATGATACAGCAGAGTCAAAACCCATTCAGGCCAGCCTGGCAGGAGTATAATGAAACTGGTGTATGAATTTAAACTGTGTATATTGATAATTGGAACCAATAAGGTCCTGGAAACAATTTTCAGAGGCCTTCTCCCATCCCTCCTTGGACAGCCCAGGAATCACAACCTCCCAATTCCGTTCAGCCAGTCGGAAGAGGTTGACCCCAGCTGACTGGAAACGAGAGTAGACAGTCGTAACCAGTTTCTCAATATCTGGATATGATAGTAGCACCTCCAAGGGTGAGTCAGAGAGCTCCTGGGTTAAACCCACAAACTGTGCCCGGATGGCATGACATAACAGAAGATATTTGAAAAATAATTTATTAGTCACTCCGCACCGAGCCTTCAATTCCTCAAAGGAAGTGAATATGTTGTTAACAAAAATGTTGGAGGCATGGGTGACACACCGAGCGGTGTCCACCACAGGGAGTCCAGGTGACCCGGGAGCTCTGAGAAATTGGGATTGTGCCATAGGGGGGCTTTAGGAGACAACCCACCCGAATTTGATAACACTTTAATATCCTCATGCCGGATTCAGTAGGACAGCCAGTGAGCGGGCCCTGGGGAATGTTGGTGGTCAGGCCCCCGGGGGCCCATGCCTAAAGCTGTGTAAGGGGCCCCAAAATTTCTGATGGCTGCCCTGCATTTCACTAAGGGCCGGTTCGCACTAGAATATAGTGCGGGAAAGGCACGTTTCAGCACCAAATTTAAAACACACTGCCTTTGTGATCTGCTGCAGGTGCAAATACATTGCTAATGGCACACCAAATTCAAATCATAAATGAAGTGAATTTGCAGGCACCAGATTTGGTGCAGCACGTTTTTCAAAAGTAGTCAATGCACTTTTCAATTTGCAGCCAATTCAAATTAATGAGCTGCCAAATCGCACTGTGGGGGAATGTGCAGGAATCAAACAATAATGTGGACCATAATCCTGCGCAATTCTGGTGTGTACTGGTCCTAAGAGCAGATTGGTAGCAGGCCCTGGTAATCCTCTGGTATCAAAATTGTATCACACTTTTAACGTTGTATAGGGTTATGCAGACAAAATCCCCTCATCTCTTACATTATGCATCTTATAACACTAGTAGTATATATACTTTTTCTGATAAGGAAATATACTACTTTCTTATTAGAACAATGATGTCACACAGGGGATGCATGGTTTGCTAGACCACCATGCACTCTGTCTGCTAAAGCTGGTGTGCAGGTTCAAAATATTTGAAGCAGTCATTTTGGTGGTGGAAAATTGCATAGGGACTTGTCTGAGGTATGGTGTCCAACCTTGTGTGGTTGAGATGTAATTGTGATAATAACATATGCCTGTGGTCAATTATTGCAGTGCAGTTCTTACTATTGGTAGTAACGGCCTATCTATGGTGGTTCTTCAAAAACTTTAGTTTATGGTAAAGCAATTTCAAGGACCTCTGACCCAACTTATATTAACACTGTTATGCCTCGTACACACGCTCGGACTTTCCCGCGGGAATGTCCGCCGGACCTAGTCCGGCGGACATTCCGCCGGACCTTCCAGCGGGGCTTCGCCGGACTTTCCGAGCTGCGGACTTGCCCACACACGCCCGGACTTCTCCGGCGGACAATCCACGGGAAAAAGTCTGCGGGACTTTTGAAAATGAGCGGACTTGCCCACACACGGAGCAGTCCGTTCATTTAGAACGTAACTGCAGGTAGATGGGGCTAGCGAAGGCAGTGAATGCCGCCGCGCTAGCCCCGTCAACTGCCATGGATTTAAAGGGAATCCCTACGCCGAAAAAATTGCGTGGGGGTCCCCCCCAAATCCATCTCAGACCCTTATCCGAGCACGCAGCCCGGCCGGCCAGGAAAGAGGTGGGGACGAGCGAGCGCCCCCCTCCTGAGCCGTACTAGGCCGCGTGCCCTTAACATGGGGGGTGCCCTGGGGAAAGGGGGCCGTGCGCCCCCCCCCCCCACCCCAAAGCACCTTGTCCCCATGTTGATGAGGACAAGGGCCTCTTCCCGACAACCCTGGCCGTTGGTTGTCGGGGTCTGCGGGCGGGGGGCTTATCGGAATCCGGGAGCCCCCTTTAATAAGGGGCCCCCAGATCCCGGCCCCCCACCCTATGTGAATGAGTATGGGGTACGATGTACCCCTACCCATTCACCTAAGGTGTAAATAAAAAAAAAACACAATTTTTAAAAAATATTTTATTGCACTGCTCCGGGGGTCTTCTTCCGTCTTGGGGGGTCTTCTCGCCGGACTCCTCCGCTATTTTACCTAGCTCTTTTACCGAACAGAGGAGCCGGCTACCTTCTTCGTCGTCGCCGCCGTCGTCTGGGGGTCTCGATCCGCCTTCGGAGGTCTTCCGGGGTCTTCTGGGGTCTCTTCTGTTCTTGCCGCTGTCGGCGCTTTCTGCGCCGCCGCCGCCTTCTTCTTCCTCTTCTTCTTCTTCTTCCGATGTTGACTCGTCGCTCTCTCTGGCCGGAATGGCACGGACGCGCTGTGCTGGGACTTATATAGGGACAAGTAGGCGGGGTCACATGCTCATGTCACATGGTGACGCCACCCCCCTATGATGTCACAGTCCCAGCATCCTCCGGGACTGTGACTCATTCACATAGGGTGGGGGGCCGGGATCTGGGGGTCCCTTATTAAAGGGGGCTCCCGGATTCCGATAAGCCCCCCGCCCGCAGACCTCGACAACCAACAGCCAGGGTTGTTGGGAAGAGGCCCTTGTCCTCATCAACATGGGGACAAGGTGCTTCCCCAGGGCACCCCCCATGTTGAGGGCACGCGGCCTGGTATGGCTCAGGAGGGGGCACTCGATCGTCCCCACCCCTTTCCTGGCCGGCCGGGCTGCGTGCTCGGATAAGGGTCTGAGATGGATTTGGGGAGGACTTTAAATCCATGCCAGGTGACGGGGCTAGCGCGGCGGCATTCAATGCCTTCGCTAGCCCCGTCTACCTGCAGTTACGTTCTAAATGAATGGACTTTCCGATGATCGGCAAGTCCGTTCATTTCCAAAAGTCTGGCGGACTAGCATACTAACCGCGGGATTGTCCGCCAGACTGCCAAGTTCAGCGGACAATTTGAAAACAAAACTTCAGACTTAGTCCGCCGGACTTTTGGCGCCAGAAATTCCCGCGGGAAAGTCCGCTCGTGTGTACGAGGCATTACATTGTTCTTTATGTTTATCCATGTTGGAAGGTTTGAAAAAAAAACTGCTGTGGCCACTGACTACCATTCAGGCATACGTTGTCCTTATTAAATAGGTATTAAACCCCCCACAAAAAGTTGACCTGGGGCTGCCCCATTACTACCCGCTGCTTCCAACACGCACCAAGATACTCCCACAAATGGTGGCCTAGGTTCACACTGTGAACTACATGTGAATTGCACAAGAATCGCACTGCATTCTCTGTGTGGTGCGATGTGAGCCATTTTTGAATGGCTCAAATCGCACTGCATCTTCATCAAAAAGGTGCGAGCAGCTTTTTTTTATTCTCACTGAAACCAGATCACATGGGTGTTTATACCCATGAGATCTGGCTCAGACAAACACACTGTGTTTGCGACTTTCTTTTGGGGTGTCATTAACTTTCCTCTAACAACAGCAGCAGATCCCAGAACACAGTGCGATTGCTATGCTGTGCAGAAAATGCACAGGAATCGCTGCATTTTCCGTGCCACATCAGCCTAGGCATAGACTTCCAGATTCACATACAAACCCACCACTTTCACCTGGCAGCTCAGAGTGTGGTCTGCCTACCCCTACCTTGTGTGCATGTGCACAGTTGAGCAGGGCTGAGAAGGGCGGGGGGCTGATCAGAGAGTGTGCTGGAGGAGTGGGCTTGCCCTGTCACCCTGTGTAGGTGAAACTGGAATCTCAGAGGGCCTGGGACAGGACCTGCCCAGTCCAGGCTCTCTGAGAATATTAACTTACATATGCTTTTCCCCAGCAACATGGAGCATGGACGTGGTCATGATAGATAGATATAGTATCTCACAAAAATGAGTACACCCCTCACAATTTTGTAAATATTTTATTATATCTTTTTATGTGACAACACTAAAGAAATTACACTTTGCTACAATGTAAAGTAGTGAGTGTACAGCTTCTATAACAGTATAAATTTGCTGTCCTCTCAAAATAACTCAAAACATAGCCATTAATGTCTAAACCACTGGCAACATAAGTGAGTACACCCCTAAGTGAAAATGTCCAAATTAGTCCCAAAGTGTTAATATTTTGTGTGGCCACCATTATTTACCAGCACTGCCTTAACCCTCTTGGGCATGGAGTTCACCAGAGCTTCACAGGTTGCCACTGGAGTCCTCTTCCACTCCTCCATGACAACATCACAGAGCTGGTGGATGTTAGAGACCTTGCGCTCCTCCCCCTTCCATTTCAGGATGCCTCACAGATGCTCAATATGGTTTAAGTCTGGAGACATGCTTGGCCAGTCCATCACCTTTACCCTCAGCTTCTTTAGCAAGGCAGTGGTCGTCTTGGAGTTTGGGGTCTTTATCATGTTGGAATACTGCCCTGCGGCCCAGTCGCCAAAGGGAGGGGATCATGCTCTGCTTCAGTATGTCACAGTACCAGTGGCGGCTGGTGCTCAAAATTATTGAAACCCCCCCATCAATTGCAGCCTTACTGTTCCCATCAAATGCAGCCATTGTGCCCATCAAACGCAGCCACTTGTGCCCATCAAACACAGCCACGTGTGCCCATCATATGCAACCATTGTGCCCATCAAACGCAGCCACGTGTGCCCATCATATGCAGCCACTGTGCCCATCAAATGCAGCCACTTGTGCCTATAAAATGCAGCCATGTGTGCCCATCATATGCAGTCATTGTGCCCATCAAACGCAGCCACGTGTGCCCATCATATGCAGCCACTTGTGCCCATCAAATGCAGCCACTTGTGCCCATCAAATGCAGCCACTATGACCACCGACCCACCCCCCACTCGCAGGGTTTGCGGCTCCGGCTGCATCACCCCCCACCCCCAGCATGTGCCCATCAAACACAGCCACTGTGCCCATCCAATGCAGCCACTTGTGCCCATTAAATGCAGCCACTTGTGCCCATCAAATGCAGCCACTTGTGCCCATCAAATGCAGCCACTTGTGCCCATCAAACGCAGCCACTTGTGCCCATCAAACGCAGACACTGTGCCCATCCAATGCAGCAGCCTGTGCCCATCAAATGCAGCCACTTGTGCCCATCAAATGAAGCCACTGTGTCCCCCCCACTCGCAGGGTTTGCGGCTCCAGCTGCGTCCCCATTCACCCCCCGCGTGCGTATGTGGATCGAGGCTCTGGCACCCGAAGGGGGGTGCCGAAGCCTCGATCCGCGAGCGGGGGGTGGGGGGATGCAGCCAAGGGGACTTACCTCTCAGAGCAGTGGTGACCTCTGCTCCAGCCCGAGTTGGCCAATCAGGAAGCAGGTCTGACATCCTGCCTCCTGATTGGCGGGGGGGAAGATTAGTGTGAAAATAGCGAAAAATGAATTTGATATGGTCACACAATTGGGTGGGATCAGGGTGCATTCTCTGCGCCCCAAGCCCACCCTATTTTGAAACCTATTAGAGCCTCTGGCTCTAATCAGGTACTTCAAAAATTACCACCCCCTCCAACCCCCACCATAGGAATCCATGTGTCCGTTGTCCTGAAAGGGGTTGGGCGCATGGATGGGGGGGCGGTGCCCATGCGCCCACAGTGCACGGGCCGCCACTGCACAGTACATGTTGACATGCATGGTTCCCTCAATAAACTGTAGCTTCCCAATGCCAGCAGCACTCATGCAGACCACAGTACATGGTTCCAGTAATCCATGTCCTTAGTCTGCTTGTCTTCATCAAACTGTTTGTGGATCATCTTTAGAAGAGGCTTCCTTCTGGGAAGACAGCCATGCAGACTAATTTGGTGCAGTGTGCGGCGTATGCTCTGAGCACTGACAAGCTGACCCTCCACCCTTTCAACCTCTGCAGAAATTCTGGCAGCACTCATGAGGTGCCATGTTGAACTTCCAGTGACCAGTATGAGAGAGTGAGAGCGATAACACCAAATTTAACACACCTGCTCCCCATTCACACCTGAGACCTTGTAACACTAACGAGTCACATGACACCGGGGAGGGAAAATGGCGTATTGGGCCCAATTTTGACATTTTGACTTAGGGGTGTACTTTGTTGCCAGCAGTTTAGACATTATGTGTTGAGTTATTTTGAGGGAACAGCACATTTACACTGTTATACAAGCTGTACACTCACTACTTTACATTGTAGCAAAGTGTTATTTCTTCAGTGTTGTCACATGAAAAGATATAATAAAATATTTCCAAAAATGTGAGGGGTGTACTCACTTTTGTGAGATACTGTATATAGATTATAGATAGATAGATAGATAGACTGATAGATATGGATTTATAGATAGAATAGGTAATAGACGGATCCTGTATGTTGGGTGCATTATATGTATAGTGTCCCCCCATATAATTGATATGGTTTGTAGAATAGAGAAGACAGAAGTCCACACATTGCATGCACTGGGGCCCCTTTCTCTCTCAGTGTGGCCCCTGGCCCCTCACTCTCAGTGTGGCCCCTCTCCCTGTCTCTCTCTCAGTAGGGCCCTTCTCTTTTAGTGTGGCCCCTCCCTCCTGCTCTCTCTCAGTGGGGCCCCTCCCTCTCTCTCTTTCAGTGTGGCACGGTTTCTCAGTATCACCCATGGTTTCTCTCTCTCTGTATCTCTCTAGGGCCCCTCATGTGCTGCCTCTCACCTCTTTGGTGCTCAGGTTGCCCCGCACAAATGTGGCTAAACAGATCCACAGGTACCCGGGAAAAGTATCAGCAAGCCCAGGGCCCATTGGAAGACCCATTCCTCGACTGAGGATGATAACTGAAGGACAAGAGTGCTGAGACACCACAGCACTGAGCAGGTGAGCACTAAGGAAGGGGGGTTGTTGGGGTCAGGAGGATCTGGCGATCAGCAGAGAAGAGGGTCCCAGACATTGACCAAAGGCAAGGACATGGAGCTGCATTAAAGGGGAGGGAGGCAGTACTGGGAGCACAGTGCAGGCACAGGACACAAGATACAGGAGAGGGGAGGGAGAGGGATCAGGAGAGGAGGGGATCTGAGGGTCCCTGTATATAGGAGGGAGTGAGACTGTGACAGGCAGGACACACGAGCCTCCAGGAGCATGGGCGAGGTCACCATTGCGACCCCTTTGGCTACATCAGTGTGTCTGGGGGAGAGGACACTCCGGCAGCTGCACATACCGACTCTGGGTCTTGTTTATCTGTGCAGCCTTTTTATGGGCCATCAAAGCAGCCCCTCTGACCTAATCTGCTCCTGCCCTTAGGATGCTTGGGCCCCCTACATGTGTATAGGCTGTCCCCCCTTGATGGCGACCCTATCAATTAAACAAAATCTGCAACAAGGGAACAGAGTTATGTGTATCTTGGCCATTGTTTCCTTCACGTATGCAAACATTTTAAGTACAACCTATAATATTCAACATGTATGATGTATTTTCTGCCATTGAATAAAAATTACATTATCTCTTTTCCGTCCACTTCATTTTGTACTATGTGTGCTTGCTCATGGCAGACCTAAGTCAGTTAGTGCTGTCATGAAAAGTCACAGAGACACTCATGGTGTTTGACTTTATTAACGCAGATGCCAAATCAAATGCACAGCGACTGCTTCCTGAGATGTCTATATTTCATTTAAACTGGGATAAAGCAAAGAAACTGGAATATTGTCTCATCATGCATTCTAAATCAGGCAGGCTAGAAAATAATGGGGAGTTAATCAGATCACTGAAACTCTAATTCACTTGGTATTGATCGGCAAGATTCCTAATGGGACGGCAGACCGATTTCAAATTACAGTAAGCTGACTTGTCCTAGAATACCAATGACCAACTTCAAAGTTCAACACAGCAGATGAAGGAGCTCTGTCTCTCTCTAAGTATGGCACTTTCTTAAAGCAGGACAGATGGATGTATAATATCGTTCAGCATTTAGCTAATTAATAGAGGATTGATGAAAGATAGTGAATCTGATAGAGCAGCAAGCCTGCTGCAGTAAAGCAAATTCCACAGGGGATATAGCTAGAATGCCATTGAAAATATGTATTAAAAATATATAAATATAAAAAATAAAGCAGAAGCTAATGGAATGGAAATTAAATTTAATCAGACTCTTAATTAAATTAATCAGTGAGTTTAACTGACCTTGAAATTTATATTGAAATTAACCCTTTCCTGAGGCATGTTAAGTCACACAGGTCATCTGTTCTGTCTATTGTTTTTAAAATGTGTTGGATTTAATTGAATAGAATGCGTCAAATGAGCAGTGACTAAAAAGGCTAAAGACCTTTACAAAGCTACATAACAACAGCATCAATACAACAATATAAAAGATTTCTAATTGCTCTATTAAAGTGAGATATCTTAGTTCAACAAGACACACAACAAACCTAAGATTTCACAGTTTCTTGGGATTCCCTGATCCCTTCTGGAAGATTGATATCTGGGCTGCTAGTTGGTTGTGTTTTTAATTGGAGTAGAGGTCTGCAGGGAATAGCTGAGGTAAAGCCGTTTTTCTACACCAGGCAAATGCATTTTGATTGCTTGGAAAGAAAAAAAGTATACATATGCTATATATATATATATATATATATATATATATATATATATATATATATATATATATATATATATATATATATATCAGAGCTTAAGAATGTTGTTGGGCTAACTGACTAGGAGATAAAAGTTCCAGACAAATTTGAAACCTGAGTGAGAACAAGCACAGCAGTTGGGTCATAAATTCAATTAAATTCATAGTGGCAAATGCAATGTTTGTCTCTACTTATTCCACAATCTAGAGTTTATAATTATTTTATAAATATACATATACTGTATATTTTAGCTTCTCTTTCTGTAATTTTAAATTGACCACCAGTACCACAATCTTGATCTACAGTTTTGTATCTTTAATAGCATGTAAACGATCATCTTGTAAAACAACCTATTCAGTCTAAAATGGAATAGAAAGGCAAAACATTTGTATATAGATAAAAAAACATTATAAACACTTTTTTTCCCCTTTTTTTTTATAAGTGATCACATTCCCTCTGTTCCTCAGTTGCATAAGAGCTAGGGGAGGAGAAACAAAAGTGCACTGATCTTCCCAGTAAATAGCTCTGCGGGAGGGGTGTCAAAACAAACAAAGACTTGGGGGGCACACCCTAACTATGCATTAAAGATGGTGCTGCTATAAGACTATACAAACAGAACAAAACATTATAGCGCACACATACAAAAATGTCATTTAAAATCCTACAAGACTATTTAAAGCACCTGAACATAATAAGCAAATATGGGGATTTGGTCACACCATATGGCCATACAGTGCTTAAGCCCACTACTACGTCAAAGTACCCCATTTTCAGTGTATCTTACACTATTCATAGAATGAAAGATCCAGCTTCTCAACCATGGGAGAAATACACTCCTCTTTATGGGAGAACTAAAAGGAATCCTCCTATAACTCAGGTGGACACTGATTAGAAGTACTGGTGGGGGATGATGGGGTGCTCCATCCCAAGGAGTCTGGTCAGGGCTCATATAATTTATATGTGGGAACAGTTTGGGGGTGGCTCCTTCCTGTTCCAACAGGACTGCGCACCAATGCACAAAGTAAGGTCCTTAAAGACATGGATGAGCGAGTTTGAGGGTGAAGGAACTTGACTGGCCTGCACAGAGTCCTGACCTCAACCTGATAGAACACCTTTGGGATGAATTAGAGCGAAGACTGCGAGCCAGGCCTTCTCACCCAACATCAGTGCCTGACCTCACAAATGCGCTTCTGGAAGAATGGTCAATCATTCCCATAGACAGACTCCTAAGGCTCTGTTTCCACTACTGCGAGTTGTTGTGCGACTTGACACATGTGAAGTCGCATGAAAAGTCAAAATCCATGGTCCCCGTTCTAATTGGTGCAACTCAAGTCGCAGCGACTCCAAAAAATGTTTTAGCACTACTTTGTTCCATCTTCGGTGCGACTTGTTCTCCATAGAAATTAATTAAGTCACAATGCAGTAGCATGTACATGTATGTCACCGTGACTTTGTTGCGACTTCCACGGAAGTCTGCGGAAGCACATGATCTCTGCTCCTCCCAAATACATCACTTCCTATATGGATGTACGTGAGTGTGGAAGACAGCAGGAAGCATGCCTAGGGCTAGAAAGAACAAGCGACAAGTTCATGACAATGAAGAAATCATTCAGCTTGTCAGACAACGTCTGGCAATATATGACCTCAGAGATCCATGTTACAAAGATCATCTAAAGAAGGAGCGAGCATGGTTGGAAGTGGCTTGCATATATTATGATACCTGGGACTCTTTATCAGCTACAGAACGGTCTGCAAAAAGTAAGTGGTTGAATGAATGGTTGATATATGCTTCTTTGCATTTTGCGGCTTGCACCTATGTAAATGTGCAGTAACCTCTAGCAACCAATGGGTGTGTGGTAATAATGTGCTGTAACCTCTAGCAACCAATGGGTGTGTGATACTAATGTACAACCTGTGGCTGCTGGAAAGTAAATCTGTGTGTGTGTGTGAGGCCCCAAATTATATTTTGCAGTGCACTTGTTACAAACTCGATGGAGAAGTCTCAAAGACTGTTACAACCGGTACCTATGAAAATTAAAAGGAGGAAGGAGTGGTTCCGGCTCAAAAAGATTATCCCCATATGCCCATGATGGGGATCTCAAATTTTTAAAACTGGTGTTGGAAATGCGAGAGTAAAGCCCTGTATACACACTATCAGATTTTCTGATGGGAAATGTTGGATGTCAGGCACCAAGCATGTGTATGCTCCATCGGACAATTGTTGTCGGACTTTCCGCCAACAAATGTTGGTTAGTATGTCTTCAATTTTCCGCCAACAAATGGGTGTTGTCGGATTTTCTGATCGTGTGTACACAAGTACATCGGACAAAACTCCAAAGTACAAACACGCATGCTCGGAAGCAGAAACGGTCAGTCTTGTAAACTTGCGTTTGTAATGGAGAATTAAGATTTGTGACGTGGCAAATTATGAAATCTCCAAATGCAGCGCACAATTCTCATCTTCTTTAATGGGATAATAATGAAGCTGCTTTGCTGGTGATACTGATGGAGTTATTGCAAACACATTTTCAGAAAGGCTTTTTTTCAGGGGTCAAGTCCTGGGGAAAAAAGTGAGGGAACTCCCACCCAAGATCCACTCGCCCACCAAAAAAAAAAAAAATGATACGCTCATATCCACGAACGCTTCAAAAGTGGTATTTTTCATCCAAATTTCGTATTGTGTGTATGAAGCTTAACTGTTAGTACATAAAAAAAAAACAATCCTCAATAAATATGGTAATTCTCTGAATAATCAGCATTCATTCAATTGTGCTTCCATGCAAATGTGAACATCATGTTCTGATCTTTATTGGGGAATGTTATTTTGTATATAGAGTGTTTATGTGGTGAGTTTACACTTTTCATTGAACAGACTTTGGATAACACAGGGTTAAACGGAAAGGTCATAAATGAACTGCACATTATCTGGACAGAATGCTTGGGGAGATAGTGATGTGTTCCTGCTTAGGAGATATATGTTAGCTCGGGGGGCTGCAAACTCTGCAAGGCTCCAACACACACTCGCTGCTATTCCAACCCTTCACATATTTCCACATAAACTTCCCTCCTGGCATTAAACTTTGCCAGGTACTGTGCTCAGCTTTCCACCCCAAACTGATGTTCCTCCCTCAGCTCACCTCTCTCCCTGCATGTCCTGTGAGCAGAATAGCTGTGCTCCTCCTCTGGGTTCTCTCATCATATGGCACTGAAGATAGAGGAGGGGGGGATTCAGCGGGACACACAGAGAAAGTATGCAGGAGACTGGGGGGGGGGAGATGAGGAGACAGAAAATCAGGAGGGGCCGGCGGGGAGTAGCGCATCACGAGAGGTCTGACTAAATACAATCTCTTAGCAGCAGGGACCTGATCTACCTGTCAGCTAGCTGTGATTGACAGGTAGATCGAAGCAGAAGCTGTCATGGGGCCCCCTACTGGCAATGCCTGAATGGTCAGGTGTGCGGCACTTACTATTGCGAGCTGTGTCAGCAGCTGCTGGTGTAGCACCTGCCACACAGCTTGCATACTTCAAAGTCTTGCGGGACACGGCTGCTAACGGGAATTAAGTTCCTGTTGTGGAAAAAGTACAGGAACTCCGTTCCCATGCGTTCCTGCAGGACTTGAGCCCTGCTTTTTTTTCTAGTGGTATCAAGAATAATATTATTATGTTTTTTTTTATTTTTTTGTTTTTTATGCAAGTTACCACAACACCATTATCCCGTAGTTTTTAAGATCAAAGATACAATTATGTTTGTGTCCCTTGTCAATTTTACATTGTATTTTTTTTAAATGTAACTGCCTACTCCCAAACTGTCATTTGAAGTAAAA
This sequence comes from Lithobates sylvaticus, assembly GCA_028564925.1. Classification (NCBI taxonomy): domain Eukaryota; kingdom Metazoa; phylum Chordata; class Amphibia; order Anura; family Ranidae; genus Lithobates; species Lithobates sylvaticus. The sequence goes on from CM053026.1 coordinate 503,701,771, forward strand.
CACCTATCCAAGTATTATTCGCCACCATTTATTTATTGTGCATTAAAAAAAAAGAAGAAAATTAGACATGTTATCTGCCAAAAGAACTTAACCAAAAAGTGCATTCTATGCAAAATAATGTCAAAGCAATAACTCCAAGGCCAATAATAAATAACACGTTATCTCCTCCCATTCCGCAACATGTTTGGTTAACGAACGGCCGTTCAAAAACGAACTGAAAAGCACGAAATGAAAAGCGTGAACTGAAAAGCGCTAAATGAAAAACTCAAAAAGAAAAGCACGAATCAACACTTACCAAACTTCTACTAACAAAAAAACATGTAGTACGTCTAGTACGTCACTACGTTCGTAATTGTTGGCCAACATTTGTGTGACCGTGTGTATGCAACACAAGTTTGAGCCAACACCCTTCGGACAAAATTCCCAAGTTTTGTTGTCGGAAAGTCTGATCGTGTGTACGGGGCTTTAGTTATCAGCAGGCATATTTGCAGAATTTGACATATAAAATTAAATTTAATTTAAAAAATTGTTATTCGTATTTCAGAACCCAAGCAAGCTCACAGCACACAGGGCTTGCCACCAGAAGATGAGTCAGAGGTGGCTGCTGCTGCGGAGGAGGAAGAACAATTCCAAGACATAGTTGACAAGGAACTGGTCGTGGATGAAAGAAGGTTATCAGCAAACTCCATGAATGAGGAGGGGGCTGAACCAGGGCCTAGCAATGTCTTTAGGCCTTTGCGAAGATCTACAAGGGGAAGTGCCAGGGCTGGGAAACCCATGGATAAAATTGTACATGTGGTCAGTGAGATGTCCACTAAAATGATTGAAAACCAGTGTGAAGACACAGCATTTCTGTAATTTTAGGCATATGTAAACAGGTCCCCCGAGAGAAAAAACTTGCACTCAAGATGGCTTTTATGTCAACTGCTCAATCCTTTGTCGGTGAGAAGCCAACAACATCCTCAGCATATATGCAACCCCCCCCCCATATCCCCCTTATCACGAGTACCCTTCCAAGTACACAGTATGCCTCACCAATAAACTGTCCATACTGTGACGGGTACGGTAATATGCTGAATCCTTCAATGCCACGCATGTTACATCCAATTCCTGCCCCCACTACCTCCACCCTTGGCCCCCCAACCACTCACCAACTTATGCAACCTACACCCAGTCAGGTTCCACCTATTCTGGAAAGGCAATACTACCCAGGAACATCAGTGGATTACCCTGGACCATCCACTAGTTCAGGTTTCCGGGACCACTGAAACAAAAACATACCAGAAATTGTAAGGTTGTGTTATTTTTGGTGTTGTTTTGATACCTGCTTATTTATGTTTCTTTGTTGTGGTTGCCAAAACAACAACCCAAAAATGGTGTAGTTCGCCGAAAAAAAACTTTTATTTTTGTTGCATTCTTGCAAAAAGTTTTTGCTGCTAAAAAATATTCTGATTCTATATTGTTATTTTTAGTATGCCTTTTTTTGGTGTTGTTCAAATTGATATATGCTAATTTATTTTTCTTTGTTGTGGTTGGCAAAAATAAACAACCAAAAAATGTTTGTAGTTCACTGAAAACAAACTTTATTTTTGGTGCATTCTTGCACGAAAATTTTGCAAATAAAAAATATTCTGGTTACATTATGTGTTTTTTAATTATCCCTTTTTTTTGGTTAAAGACCTGTTATTCAGCATTTGAATGCAATTACACATAACAGACATATAAATAATAATCAAAAATAAAATGCGTGACATACATTATGCAATAGCATTCTGCTGCCAGGGGACACAACCAACAGCAGACATGAAAAAGGAAGTGAAACCCTCACGCATAGTGGCACCATTGCTGGTGCCCCTACTGGCACTCCATTGTACAGCCACAATATCATGCATGAGGGAATCTTCAAAAAGGTACCCATCACATAATAGTTATGAAGCACACATGCTACTTTTAATATTGCATTCTGCATTTTCAAATTTATAGGTGTATGTAGGAACTGCCACTTAGATAAATTGCCAAAAGCACATTCGATAACTCGTCATGTCCTCGTTAAGCGGTAGTTGAAGATTCTCTTCAATCAGAGACCGATTTGAATAAGGCCTTAGTAGATGGTCACTGAGAGCAAGGGCCTCATCCCCAACATAGACAAATTGCAGTGGCGGCCCATTTGTCCCTGGCAGCGGACAGTCCTGTGGCAGGTCCAGGCCATTTCCCCTCAACATTCTTCAAAAAGATGATCGTGCAAAAATACTGGAGTCTGAGCTACTGCCGTACGATCCTATGCCTATGTATCTAAAACAATAATTGGTATGGCACTGCTAGTAAGACAAATGAAAAATATTTTTTATAGCTGAAGAATTTGGTTCCACTGCCAATGGGCATCACTACTCTTATATGTTTGCCATCAATTGCCCTGACACAATTCAAAAAATTGCATCGGTCCCAGAAAACATCCGCTATCTTGCACCAATCTTCGGGAGTGGGTTTCTCCAGGACCAAATCCCTAAGAACATTCCAGATGTCTCTGCAGGTATCATGTACAATATTGCTGGCAGTAGTTTTGCCAACTAAGAACTCAAAATGAAAACTGTCCAGTTGCCAGGTACCTAAAATGGCAGAGTAAATACAGTTTATTAGAATGATGCATATTAACAATGAACTACTTCTAAATTAGAACGAAAAACTAGCTTGGACGGAGGTGGAAGTGAAGGAAGAAGAGGAGCAGGAGAAAGACACTGGTGATGTACAGGGACAATTAATATAGCAAACACAATTACACCCACAATTACATGCTAGTATTTATTATTTCAATTCATGTAAAAAGGATCAAAGAATTATGTGGATCTCCAAATGCCACATATGAGGTAAGTAGAAGAAAAAGTTGGTATGAAAAGTTACCTCAATGTTATAATGTGTCTTTCAACAGCCAGAATACTCCTTCGGAAACTGGTGTTTTTTCACTCTAGATGGCTAGAGAGCAAAGCCAACAACTCATCAAAATTGTAAAGAGAAAATATATGGCTACTACCCTGTTTCCCCGAAAATAAGACCTAGCGTGATTGTCGGTGATGGCTGCAATATAAGCCCTACCCCCCAAATAAGCCCCACCCTGTTTCTCCAAAAATAAGCCCTACCCTGAAAATAAGACCTACAAGGACTTTAACTACGGTTTATTTGGAGGGTAGGGCTTATATTTCAGCCATCACCAACAATCACGCTAGGTCTTATTTTCGGGGAAACAGGGTAGCTACATTGACCATGTAAAAATTTACCAATTTTTACTCTATTTCCAATTTTTTTTCATTTGCTCAGGTTTTTTGGAACACTTCTAGCTACAGTAGGCGCCCGCGATATTGTGTCAATCTCGCCGCTTTTATTGCTGAGATTGACACCCTGCAAGCCCCGTCGCAGAAGCCAGCGCCGAGCTGGCTCACATCGGGAAAGGAAAAATTTGTTTTTTCCTTTCCCAATAAGCGACAAGCATTGCTGACATTGAGGCCGGGTTCACACTGGTGCGGGGATCCAACTTGGATCCCCACCAATACCAGGCACTGTCTGGCATGAATCTTGAGGGGGAACTCCACGCCAAATTTTAAATAAAAAACCGGCATGGGTTCCCCCTCCAAGAGCATACAAGGCCCTTAGGTCTGGTACAGATTTTAAGGGGAACCCCCTACGCCGAGAAAACGGCATGGGGGTCTCCCCAAAATCCATACCAGACCCTTATCCAAGCACGCAGCCTGGCCAATCAGGAAAGGGGGTGGGGACGAGCGAGCGGCGTGGGGGTCGTCTCCACCCCACCCCTACCCATTCACCTGGGGAAAAGAGTCAATAAAAAAACCCACTAGACAGGTTTTTAAAGTAATTTATTAGGCAACTCCAGGGGTCTTCTTCCGACCGGGGGTCTTCCTCCAGACCGGGGGTCTCTTTTGACTCCCTCACGCTCTCCGGCCTCTTCTCCACTCTCTCCGGTCTCTTCTCCCGCTCTCCGGCCTTTTCTCCCGCTCTCCGGTTTTTCTTCCGGGCTCCTCTGCTATCTTCTTCCAGCTCTATTATTAGCGGTGGCCAGGTCTCCTCTGTCATTCTTCCCTCTTCTCTCTTCTTCTGATGTTGACACGATGCTCTCTCCCGGTGAAATGTCGTGTGCGAGGTGTGCGGCGACTTATAAAGGCATGAGCGCGTTGTCACCGGGTGATCTCATGTGGTGACTCCGCCCCTTATTACATCACAGTCCAAGCATGCCAGGGGACTGTGATGTCATAAGGGGCGGGGCCACCGCGTGACATCACCTGGTGACCACGCCCCATGCCTATATAAGTCGTTGTGCACCTCGCACACAGCATTTCAGTGGGAGAGAGCGTCGTGTCAACATCGGAAGAAGAGAGAAGAGGGAAGAAGGACGGAGGAGACTGGGCCACCGCTAGTAAAAGAGCTGGAAGAAGATAGCGGAGGAGCCCGGAAGAAGAACCGGAGAGCGGGAAGAAAAGGCTGGGGAGCGGGAGAAGAGGCCGGAGAGAGCGGAGAAGAACCGGGGAGAGCGGAGAAGAGGCTGGAGAGCGCGAAGGAGTTGGAAGAGACCCCTAAAGTCCCATCATTCACATAGGATGGGGGCCGGGACCTGGGGGCCCCCTTATTAAAGGGGGCTCCCAAATTCCGATAAGCCTCCCACCCACAGACCCCGACAACCAACGGCCAGGGTTGTCGGGAAGAGGCCCTTGTCCTCATCAACATGGAGACAAGGTGCTTTGGGGTGGGGGGCGCCCCCCTTCCCCAAAGCACTCACCTCCCATGTTGAGGGCATGCGGCCGGGTACGGTTCAGGAGGGGGGCGCTCCCTCGTCCCCACCCCCTTTCCTGACCTGCCAGACTGCCTGCTTGGATAAGGGTCTGGTATGGATTTTGGGGGGACCCCCATGCTGTTTTTTCGGCGTAGGGGGTTCCCCTTAAAATCTGTATAAGACCTAAGGGCCTGGTATGCCCCTGAAGGCATACAGGTTTTATTATTAGAGAGGTGACATTGTCGCTTATTTCTTGCGCTCGCTGCTATAGGAAAATGTGACATTTTCCAATTGCAGCCAGTGCGAGATGTGCAGTACCCTATCACCGAGGACCAGCATGATGGGATCGCGCTGGAAACACAATCTCGCGGTCAGGTACTGTATTCAAAGCTAAAAACTAGAAAAAGAGTCATGGTGACCATGCATATACACGTTTTCCAAAATATATCTTGGAGCATTTGCAAGTTGACATAAACAAATGTTCTCACCTTCTAATTGACATCCGTATGTAGTTTTGTAGAATGTATGTAGAATTTGTCTCCATGAGCACGGAGGTCGTTATAAAGGACCCAAAACTGGCCTCTCCCTTCCCTTTGGGCAATGACGGGATGGATCCAAAACCTATGCTTTCTCCTCCTCCATGTATCCTCTTCTTCTTCATCTATTAATGCTGCTACAGCAGTCATAATGACTGCTGACCCAACATATTGCATAGATAACCTGTTTTGCTAAGCACTATACAACATTTGACAATGAAGAGGAAGGGAAAATGACTGAGCAGGATAAGGAATTACATCACTATGACTAAATTGCATAACATCAAAGTCGCACACCGTCGTTTGTAAAGTCGTGTCAAATCGCAACAAAGAATTGCATTTCAAAGTCGCACTGTAAATCGCAAGACTTTAAGGTCGCAATAGTGCAAACCTAGCCTAAATCTTGTGGACAGCCTTCCCAGAAGAGTTGAAGCTGTTATAGCTGGTGGGTGGGCCAGCTCAATATTGAACTCTACGGACTAAGACTGGGATGCCATTAAAGTTCATGTGCATGTAAAGGCAGGCATCCCAATACTCTTGTATCTGGTTGGTAGATATTCTCTAATAGCCGCTCCTAAAAAAATATCACACCCCACCGCGCCAATCCCTCCAACAATGAGTGGATAAGTGAGTGTGTCTGTGTACCACACCCCTATGTCCAAATTAAACTAATGAAAACTATCAGCCGCCACTCAAACAAAACAGAATAATTCTAATGAATAACACCACGTGAAATGATATTATATTAAAAAACAGCAAAAAAGTCCATATATAATAGTGTTGAAAAAAACCAAACAATCTTCAAAGGAAATAAGTCCACCACAGTACATCCAATAAATAATTGTCCAATCTTCCACCACACCGACGTGATTATTAAACCCTCTCCCAGTGAGACCGCACTCACCAGATGGTGTTGCCTCACACTCTCGTGTTTGGCAAATGATCAGTTTAACCACCCCTGGGTTGCTGGTACAGTCACTCCAAGGTATATCTTGCCATATGTGAAAATATAAAATAAACAGTGCTGCACATAGCGTAACTCTGTGAAAACAATTTATTCTAAAATCTCTGCACTCACACTTCAAAAATTACACTCACATGTTGACCAATAAAATTCAGCAAAACCACAGCAGAAATCCACAGCAAACTGGAGTAGAAAGATGTGCTGGCAAAGTACAGGTAGGTAAGTACAGGATGCCCAATTGTAAATGCAATATTTCTCACCACCCTCCCACGAACTGCTCCTGGTGTAGGCACTCCTCTCACCCGGATCACCAACGACCAAAGGAAACAGCAGTGAGCACAGATGGAAAAGTATTGCACGCCGGCCAGGTATAATAGAACTTTCAGTGTCTGTGTAGCCACGCCCCTTTGACATGTTTCGTCACTCGGACTTCTCCCTAAGGGATTGGCTACACGGGTAAAGCAGGCCCCTTAAATGATCCCCCCTAAGTGGTCACCTGACCACTCAATGGCCAATCGCACCCGCTTACCTTAAATCGCGTCATTTCCCCTCATGTGCGCCAGCTGGCTCTGCATCCAGAGCACGCTGTGATGTGCGTTTACCTCATCGGGGGTTGGCGCATGCGCGGTGCGTGTCCTCTGATTCGTCGCGCGCATTCACTGCGCGCGCACCCCTATTACGTCTGTTACGTCATCGCGCACAGCGCATCTGGGATTAGCGCATGCGCGGTGCGTATCATCCAAATCGTCGCGCGCATTCACTGCGCGCGCACTCCCGTCACGTCATCGCGCCCAGCGCATGACACACACCAGCTCTGCCTCATATTGCACAACGCTGATTCCCAACTCTGCAAAGGGCACACCTGTCAACTAATCTCTGGCAATAACAGAACGTACATTACTACGGGGTTGACAACAATCCCACATCAGGTTGCCCTGTGTGCCCCCACTGTATTTAGCCAACACATAGTGTCTCATCCAGCAACAATGTAAAACATATAAAAATATAGGTATACATTATAGCTAATGTGCATAAAAATATGAGTATACATTATAGCTGATGTGCGTGTTATGAATTAACACTATGCTGCATTTAAATCGATCGGGGCGTGGCTACACAGACACTGAAAGTTCCATTATACCTGGCCGGCGTGCAATACTTTTCCATCTGTGCTCACTGCTGTTTCCTTTGGTCGCTGGTGATCCGGGTGAGAGGAGTGCCTACACCAGGAGCAGTTCGTGGGAGGGTGGTGAGAAATATTGCATTTACAATTGGGCATCCTTGGTGACCCTACCTGTACTTTGCCAGTACATCTTTCTACTCCAGTTTGCTGTGGATTTCTGCTGTGGTTTTGCTGAATTTTATTGGTCAACATGTGAGTGTAATTTTTGAAGTGTAAGTGCGGAGATTTTAGAATAAATTGTTTTCACAGAGTTACGCTATGTGCAGCACTGTTTATTTTATATTTTCACATATGGCAAGATATACCTTGGAGTGACTGTACCAGCAACCCAGGGGTGGTTAAACTGATCATTTGCCAAACACGAGAGTGTGAGGCAACACCATCTGGTGAGTGCGGTCTCACTGGGAGAGGGTTTAATAATCACGTCGGTGTGGTGGAAGATTGGACAATTATTTATTGGATGTACTGTGGTGGACTTATTTCCTTTGAAGATTGTTTGGTTTTTTTCAACACTATTATATATGGACTTTTTTGCTGTTTTTTAATATAATATCATTTCACGTGGTGTTATTCATTAGAATTATTCTGTTTTCACATATTTTAGCACTTTTTTGTTTTAGCGCTGCTGGATTATATTCTCACATATTCATTTGTCACTAACACGTGTGATTATAATCTATTTTGTCATCCCAATACTCTTGGCTGTATAGTGTATTTGGATATTTATATACTGTATGTTAGGCTTGATTCACACCTATGCATTTTTAGTGCTTTTTGTATTTTGCAGATTTGCACTACAGTCCATTTAACATGGTTTCCTATGAAACACGTTCTGTAGAGCAAATCTGAAAAATGCAAAAAGCACTAAAAATGCATAGGTGTGAATCAAGCCGTAAAAGGGAAATACTTTATTTTGAGTTGTGCTACACAAAACTTATGACAATATAGTGTAAAGGAGATCCTTAGCCATTAATGTCTAAACCGCTGGCAACAAAAGTGAGTACACCCCTAACTGAAAATGTTTAAATTGGGTCCAATTAGAAAATTGTGACTCATTAGTGTTACAAGGTCTCAGGTGTGAATGGGGAGCAGGTGTGTTAAATTTGGTGTTATCGTTCTCTCACTCATTCATGCTGGTCACTGGAAGTTCAACATGGCACCTCATGGCAAAGAACTCTCTGAGGATCTGAAAAAAGAAATTGCTGCTCTACATAAAGTTGGCCGAGGATATAAGAACATTGCCAAGACCCTGAAACTGAGCTGCAGCATGGTGGCCAAGACCATACAGCGGTGTAACAGGACAGGATCCACTCAGAACAGGCCTCACCATGGTCGACCAAAGAAGTTTAGTGCATGTGCTCAGTGTCCTATCCAGAGGTTGTCTTTGGGAAATAGACATATGAGTGGTGCCAGCATTGCTGCAAACGTCGAAGGGGTGGGGGACAACCTGGTAGTGCTCAGACCATATGCAGCACACTGCATCAAATTGGTCTGCATGGTTGTCATCCCAGAAGGAAGCCTCTTCTAAAGATGATGCACAAGAAAGCCCATAAACAATTTGCTGAAGATAAGCAAACTATGGACATGGATTACTAGAACCATGTCCTGTGGTCTGATGAGACCAAGATAAACCTATTTGGTTCAGATTGTGTCAAGTGTGTGTGGTGGCAACCAGATGAGGAGTACAAAGACAAGTGTGTCTTGCCTACAGTCAAGCATGGTGGTGGGAGTGTCATGGTCTGGGGCTGCATGAGTGTTGCCAGCACTGGGGAGCTACAGTTTATTGAGGGAACCACAAATGCCAACATGTACTGTAACATACTGAAGCAGAGCATGATCCCCTCCCTTCGGAGACTGGGCAGTATAGCAACATGATAACGACCCCAAACACACCTCCAAGGCGACCACTGACTTGCTAATGAAGCTGAGGGTAAACGTGATGGACTGGTCAAGCATGTCTCCAAACCTAAACCTATTGCGAATCTGTGGAGCATCCTCAAATGGAAGGTGGAGGAGCACAAGGTCTCTAACATCCAGCAGATCCATGATATCATCATGGAGGAGTGGAAGGGGACTCCAGTGGCAACCTGTGAAGCTCTGGTGAACTCCATGCCCAAGAGGGTTAAGGCAGTGCTGGAAAATAATGGTAGCCACACAAAATATTGACATAAACATTATTGGCTGTGTGTTGAGTTATTTTGAGGGGACAGCAAATTTACACTGTTATACAAACTGTACACTCACCACTTTACATTGTAGAAAAGTGTAATTTCTTCAGTGTTGTCACATGAAAAGATATAATAAAATATTTACAAAAATGTGAGGGGTGTACTCACTTTTGTGAGATAATGTATATACGGTAAGAACTAGCATCAAAAAAGGACACAGCTGCTCATTTAGTCTCCTTTTTTTAGGGCTATTCTTGCCCACTTTTGCTAAATGAAAGTTTAACAATGTTCCAGAAAACAAAATCAATGAGTTCCCCTGCGGGGATGGGTTTACCAAACAATGGAATAAAACTTCAATCTATAACACATTGATATACAGATTTACACATGTACTTTCCTACCTACTTACCAAAAAACTACAACCATTTATTCTAAATGCCCAAACAGTGTGAACTAGAACGATTTACACTCTTCCAGTGTACCTTTCTTAGATGAATGATTTCCTTTCTATTTTTTTCATGGCTTACTGCAGTGCTTTGAACATATCTAAAGCTGGCTATAGATGGATAGAACTTCTAATGAAAATCATTAAGAAGGGTCTTAGGAAAGTTTGTATGAAAATTCTCAGAACATTCTCACATCAGTTGAAAGTTGATTAAAAAAGTTTGTTGGCTTTTAATGTTTGATTTTGGAATGAATAGAAAATCACATACATTGTTGTTATAAATTCATTTGTTCTCGAAAAATTTTCCATCCTGCTCCTTCAAATTTTCTTGCCACTGTGATCAAAAACAAACTTAGATTTGACCCAGCAATGATTAGATTAACGGGCAAACTTTCTTAGAACATTTCTTTCCTAGAAATGTTTGTTTGAAATTCTACCCATCTAAGGCCAGCTTAACTCACTTTTTCAGGCAGTGGTATTATATTCCCCTGCTGGTTTTTGGTATGGGTGAAACTGAAAAAACCCCAGCATGGGTCATGTGAAAACAATGGCTGGCTAAGGCCCCTTTCACATATCGTGTAGCAGGAACAAGCGCTCATGCTATGTGATTTTCAAAGAGCGATTCTCATGCGATTCTGCATGTCTTATAGGGCCAGTCTATTCACTTGAATTGGCTGCCCTATGTGTGTTTGTTGCCTGAAATTAAGCTCCCGTAATGTAAAGCACTGCATAAGCTATATATAAAACACTATATAAATACCTGTAATAAAAAATACGTTTATTTTCGTTATTTTCTGGTTTATTAATGCTTAAACAAGATGTTTTTAAAAAATCACTTTTACATATACAAACTTGTGAACATTTTTATATATCTATAAAAGAAATGATATGTTTAGATAGATAGAGTAGATAGATAGATAGATAGATAGATAGATAGATAGATAGATAGATAGATAGATAGATAGATAGATAGATAGATAGATAGATAGATAGATAGATAGATAGATAGATAGATAGATAGATAGATAGAAAGATAGATAGATAGATAGATAGATAGATAGATAGATAGATAGATAGATAGATAGATAGATAGATAGATAGATAGATAGATAGATAGATAGATAGTGTACTTACTTTGTAATTACTTCCCAGAAATATAGTTGTGATGTAATCAGTTTGCCTATATATTTTTCTTGGATGCTGGAAGATAGAATAAATACACAGGACTACAATACACAAAGCCATTTTAAAACTTTGTATAAATATTTTCACAGTAAAATTTGATTTTATCTACTGTTTATCCAGAAGGACAATAAATCTTTATAATTGGAAAAAAAATGTAATATTATTTTATGTGGAAAAAGACTTTAGTATTGTTTTTTTTACTGGATTATAATCACATTGTTCCAAATAAAATTTTCAGCAATAGTGTCCATGTTTATTCATGATTTAGCTGTTGGTATAAGAGGACCTGAACTGTAGAAGCTGTCAGAGTTGCCCTCCTGTATGAGTTTTACATGTTTCTCTCCATCAAGAACACTGAACAACACCCCAAATCTCACTCCAAATCTCATGAGACTAGCAGTCAAATGCACAATGTCTTAGATAAATGCACACTGGAGAAGGGCCTAGGCAAAGGAATTCAAGATAAAATGTACATATTTCAGGGTATTGTTTAGATACAGTTATGATTTTTAAATGTCCCCTATAAGATAACAGATTTTTACTTTTTGAGTTCAGGTTCATTGTGTATTAGTGTGGTACCCTGTTACAGGCAAGATTAAACTTCCAGAGTAGGCCTGTGCTAATCTTGACTCAGACTTTTTTGTGCCTCCACTGGTTAAATTATTATTATTATGGTTATATTTAATACAGCAACTGGCCTGCTGTTACTAGCATCTCTGTTAGTAGAAGAGCAGTCTTAAGCCCCATACACACGCTCAGATTATCCGAGGACCAGGTCCGTCGGATCTAGCATCTCTGTTAGTAGAAGAGCAGTTGATGATAGCTGGTTCGAGTCTTAGATGTTTCAATCTTGGTCAGGTTGTCCCAACATATTCTTCTAGTCAGGTAAATATTAGAATTTGGAAGTTAAATTGAGTTATGCAACCAAAGCAATCAGGATTAGGGATGATCTGCGGGATCAGGTCTGCTAATAAAGTTAGGCAATCCCCTGAATTCCATGTAAAATTGTGCCTAAACCATATTATTCTCTCTTTGAAGTGAGGGCCCCATGGGTTATTGGGTGTCCAGAGCTTGTACAATATGCTGTAATTTTTATTTCACAATAAAAACCTACCTGGTCTCTCTATCTGAAATTGTGACCTAATAAAACTGTTGAATTTTTTTGTGAAAACCTGCCTGGAATCTCCCCCTAAAACTGCAGTCTACTAAAGTTGCGTACATAGTGTGCAGCAAGTCTGTACAATTGTTGTGTTTTTTTTTTTTTTTTCAAATATTACATTCTAATTTTGAGTCTGTATAATTAGTATTTTCTATTTATTCTGTGAATTGCTGTACTCTAATTTTGAATTCTTGATTTAAAACTGACTGGTGTCTTCCTCTGAAACAGTGTCTTACTGTCTCTATGAAATAAGACTAATCTAATTTACAATTTTTGGTTAAAACCTGACCCCTTAGAATTTTCAAATTTTTCGGATTAAAATATATAAGGTCAGTGCAGCATGAATGGGAATATTTGACCCAGTTAAATCGCATAAGGCAGAAGACATATTTGTTGTGTTGTTGTTTATGAAATGAGGAATCTTGTTGATGTTTATAATTTTTTTTGTTTTTGGGATAAAAGGAGTCCATTCAGCAATTTGCAGAAAACATATGGGTTCAAAGGACTATTTTTTTTATGTTATTTATTGGAGATATATGTGTCTCATTATGTGTGACTATGGATTTTTTTCCTTTTTTTTTTTCTTTCTTAGTCATTGTATATTTGAGTTATTTTGGATATGTCTTTTTGTGAACCTCTATTGGTGCTACAAATATATTGCTATGTATTGTTATTTTGTGACACGTCTTATATTTTTTTTTTTAAAGTTTGCAAATAATTTTTTTTTTTTTAAAAAGCCTTTTGTCTCCTTCTGACATAGTGGCCTGTTAAAGCTGCTTTTATAGGGTGCATCAAGTCTGTACAATATTTCTGGCTTTTTCTGTGAAATAATATATTCAAATTTTGATCTCTTGATTAAAAGTTGTCTGGTTTGCCCCTCTGAAACTGCAGTCTACAAGATCTTCTTTCACACTGTGCATTGGGTCTATACAATATTTCTGGATTTTTTTTTATGAGAAACAATACATGCTAATTTTAATTTCTTGATTCAAAACTGCCTTGGTGTCTCCCTCTGAAACTGTGACCTACTGAACCTGCTTACATAATGTGTGTCAAGTCTGTACAGTTGTGGCTTTTTTGTGTGAAATAGTACATTTTAATTTTGATTTCTTGATAAAAAAACTGACTTGCGTCTCCCTCTGATACTGTGGCTTACTACAGCGGCTTACATTATTTGCATCAAGTCTGTATAATCTTTGTATTTTTTCAGTGAAATAACGCAGTGTAATTTTTATTTCTTGATTAAAAAATGCCTGGTGTCTCCCTCCACAGACTACAAAAGCTATTTACACAGTGTGTATCATGTCTGTACATGTTTTTGTGGCTTTTATGTCTAAAATAATACTCTAATTTTACATTTACCTGACTTTTGTCTCCCTCTGAAATGGTGGCCTCTAAAGCTGCTTACATATTGTACATTGAGCCTGTGAAATATTTATGGCTTTTTACTGTAAAATTATACATTCAAATTTGAATTTATGGATTAAAAGCTGCCTGGTGTCTCACTCAGAAACTGTGGCTCACTAATGCCACTTACATAGTGTGCATTGAGTTTTTCTTATTAAATGCTGTTAAGAGTCTCCCTAGGAAGCTGCATATATAGTATATATTGAGTTTGTACAATATTTCTCTATTTCTAAGTGAAATAGTGCACTATATGTTTTATTTCTTGATAATAAACCTGCCTGCCTTCTATCTCTGAAACTGTGACCTAGTTAAAGTGCTTACATACTGGTTAGAGATTCTGTAGAATTTTTCTGGCTGTTGACTCAAAAATAATATTATATTTTTAATTTCACTGTAAAACATGCCTGGTCTCTTGCTGTGAAACTGCAGCCTACTATAATTGTTTACATGGTGCCATAGTAGCTTTATGCCTAAAATTGCTTTTTTACATTTTCCTGCTGCTGCCTATTTTTTTTAAATTGACCTTTTACCTTGGAGTTATTTGACTATATAAGGCATTAGTTGCTGATAATCTGTTGAAAAAAAACACAGTGCACTCAAAACATCACACGCACTCTCAACCCAGGTTATTAAAATTCAGCTTTTCCATCACACATTTTCCTTGCTGTGGTTAAAGCCCTGACATGACACATGCAGTAAGGCAGACTAGTACCTCAGTGCATATTGGGCCATCCTTGATGCATTATAGTTCATTAATATGATAGCTAAAACTCAAAAACACCTCACTCTCATCACAGGGTATTAAAATTCAGTATCTTAGTCACAAATTAACCCCTCTGCAGTGAAGGCCCCCTCTTATATGACACATGCATCAGGGTGGGCATTTGTGTCAGTGGACACCATGTTTGCTTAACCAGGGCAAAGATGGCCTTTAAAAAAATGTAAAAAAAAAAAAGGATTTAAAATCATAAAAAAATGATAACAGAGCTATATGGCGACAAGGCGACTCAACTGCACCAGATCCCATACGAGGTACGTGATCTGACACTTCCGGGCAGGGGTAGTGCACGCGCCGCCAGCGTATGTTGATCAGCGGGTGCCAGTCAATAGATTACTTGGCGATTGCCCTGAATTTACACAGGATTTAAACAAGGCAGAGCCCTGTCCTGTCAGCGGGACAGTAATAGATTTTCTTTTCCCATAAAGCAGGCAATAAAATACATTACTTCCCCTAGTAAAAGCACCTCCCACAGTATACCAAAACACTGGCGATAAATAAAAAACAGAGTGGTGATCAAATATCACCAAAAGAAAGCTCTATTTGTGGGAAAAAGGACATACATTTTATTTAGGTACAGTGTTGCAAGATTGTGCAATTGTCAGTTAAAATAACAGTGCTGTATCACATAAAATGGCCTGGTCTTGAAGGAAGGTAAATCTTCTGGCGGTCAAGTCGTTAAAATAAAAATTATATAATATAAAAATCACTGTTGGCAGGTGGAAAATCGGTAAGAACCAGTGGCTTTTTGGCTTTCAGCACTACTGAAGATCATGTTTTTGCCCTGTAGATATGCCTACAGTGCAGTGAATCAAGACAACATTAGGAATTCAGTGTTCCCTCTCACTGCTTCCTCAGAGTTGGTAAGGAAGCTCTTGGATGATGGCAGTAGATCTCACCAAAATGTCTACCTTGTATTGAGAAGAGATGAAATGTTGCCCTTGAAGCTCCCATCGAAAAATACTCCCCTTACTCCCTGCCAGCAGCCCATCACTCCTTCTCCTCCTTATCACCAGCACCGAAACACTCAATAGACTCAGTATTTTTACTCCTCCATACAGATGCAAACAGAAAAAAAATATTTTTTTAGGCACCATCAAAGCAAACCCAAATTATAAAAATTATTAATTTTAATTACAAAGTTCATTAAAAGAATTTATAAAACAACATTACTGATAATTGTCAGAATTAGGCAGCAGTACCTGTTATATCATAACCACCTATCACCACCTAACATTGTCATACGTTTTATACAGTCAATGCATACAGCTTAGTCCATGCACTAATTTACATCACAATCTACTGTGGTGAATTATCAGTCCTCAAAATAAAATAATTGGTCTAAAGTTTGTGGATGACCCCAATAGTGTGTAAGAGGAAGAAGCACAAGGAGCACCAAGGATTCCCACACATGTGTAGGATGAAATGAAAGCTTTTTCACTAGATTACTGGAGGTGGCATCAATTACATAATTTTATAGGAAGTCTCTCAAAACCTCTGCATTCTTTGAAAGCTCTTTAGCCTGTAGAAAATGTATTTTTTTTCCTAGCAAATGACTGTATTTCTCTTTTGTATAAACTTTTACTTCCCCCTGTTCACATGAACCTTCCACTGTGTATAACAGAGTTGGAGGGAGAATTAGACCAAGACAAAATAAATAAGATTTTGTAATTATTACACTCATCTTTGATACATTTTACTCCTGCAGAGAGTAAATACAAATTAGTGACTAAATGGCTCCTATCCCAATGTTTTTAAAATTATCTAGCAAGTATATCTACTATGTTTGATATGTAATCAAGAATCGGGAACATTGGGGTCAATTCACCAACATTTATCATGCAATATTTGTGTTTTTTTTTCTGAAATAGTACATGCAATATTAAAAATATAAAAAATGTAAATTAGAAAGGGACTTTAACACCGTCAGTTTTTTCATTTTTTTTTTGCTGGCTGTGTTCCCAGAGACTGTCTCTGTTTACCATCACAAATCACAACGTTTTTTACCACTAGAACAGGAATAGAGAGTAACCATTCAAATAGAAACACTAGTTCTGATGACGCTGGTGACAACCAGAGATTCCCTCATTTTGAAGGGATTTCTTCTCACTTTTGTTTATGGGACAGGAAGTGAACGGAAATCCTTTCAATTGGACACAGAGCGCTACAAAACTCCCCTACTATATGAAATGAAAAAAAAAAAAAGTTTTGCATTTAGTTCTACTTTAAATACCACATTTGAAGTAAATATGTGTTGCATAATATACAAAAAGTATATTACCTTAATGTCAATTCACAAAATGAATTATCTCATGGTATAGCCACTCAGTTCTTAATGAATTGGAAACATGGGGAAAGGATACCAGATCGGTATCAAAATGGCGGACTTTTAAAGCCCCATACACACGCACGGATTATCCGAGGACCAGGTCCGTCGGATCATGTCCGTCGTACTTTGTCCGATGTTGGTTTTGCGTACACACGGTCAGACAAAGTTGTCGGAAAATCCGATCATTCTCAACGTGGTGACGTTTGTTGCGTATGACGGGACTACGTAGAGGCTAGTAGCCAATAGCTTTGGTCTTGTAATGTGATCTGAGCATGCGTGGCACTTTGTCCGTCAGGAATTCGATACACACGATCGGATTTGGTGTGATCGGACTTTGTTGTCGAAAAATCTATCCAGCAGGAGATAGGACTTTGTCCGTCGGACAATCCAATGGAAACTGTCCGATGGTGCCTACACACGGTCGGATTTTCCGACAACATTGTCCGATAGGACAGAATCCATGGGAAAATCCGACCGTGTGTATGGGGCTTAAGGCATGAAAACAATGAGGAAATAGAGAAAATATATATTTATTGAAAAAAGTACTTAGTATCGTCACACAGTGCTCAGACAGTTAAAAATCTTATAAAATAAAACAGTTTGTACATTGAGCCCTTAGACGCGACGTATAAGGGCTCAATGTACAAACTGTATCATGTTATATGATTTTTAACTGTCTGAACACTGACGATACTATGTACTTTTTTTTTAATAAATATATATTTTTTTCTCTATTTCCTCATTGTTTTCATGCCTTAAAAGTTCGCCATTTGGGTACCGATCTGGTATCCTTTCCCCATGTTTTCCTCGATATATACGGATGTGGCATTGTGAGTGCTTTTTTCCTTTTTCTATTTTCCATAATGAATTGGAACTCGTTACAGTGCCAAAAAAAAAGCATGAGTTCCCCCTTAAATTCCATACCAGACTCTTTGGCTTTGGTATGGATGCTAAATGTTTCACTTCCCACTTCAGCCTGAGGCTTGGTGTGTTATACATTAAAAGCTAAGTTCACCTTTTTTTTCTAAATTCCAGCTCCCCTATGCAAGAATATACCAGTAATGTACCTCTGTTGCAGAAAAATAAAAGCTCCTAAAGCCCCATACACACGGTCGGATTTTCCGATGGGATTCTGTCCTATCGGACAATGTTGTCGTAAATTCCGACCGTGTGTAGGCACCATCGGACAGTTTCCAATCGGATTTTCCGATGGATTCTGTCCTATCGGACAATGTTGTCGTAAATTCCGACCGTGTGTAGGCACCATCGGACAGTTCTATCTCCTGCTGGATAGATTTTTTGACAACAAAGTCCGATCACACCAAATCCGATCGTGTGTAGCGTAGTCCGACGGACAAAGTGCTACGCATGCTCAGAAGAAATTCTGTGACGGAAGCGCTCGGTCAGGTAAAACTACCTTTCCTAATCGACACAGCACATTCGTCACGCTGCAATGTTAAAATGTCTTTAATGCAGCGCATTCTCTTTTTCTTTACAATGCAAGAAGAATGACATGTTTTAGCTGCTCCTATTCACCCGCACTTCTCCCAAACTTAGTTCTTTATTAGTTTTCAGGATTTCTAGACTAGATGTTTATTTTTCCTCAGATCGTAAAAGAATCTTTGTTATATTTTTTGGATGATTTGTCATTTTTGTATTTTGTTTGGAATACATATTTTAAGGATAATTTTTTTTTTTTTTTTTTGAGGGGGGTGTGTGTCTCAACTTAGCAAAACAACATTATTAACATTTCTATTTGTTGCTTAAATTTACTAGGAGTTTGTTTGTTGTTGGTGCCCCTTGTTAATTATACTTTATGATTAGTGAAATGTACCTGCCTACTCACAAATAAACTGTCATTGTAGAAAAGTAAAACACATAGGCAATGATTCTTTCAAATCAAAAATACCTTTATTTAGGTCTCAGCAACAAACCAAAGAGGAACGCAGCGATGGAGAAACTTGGGGAATTTGCAAAGCCTTGGACCCCCACAGCAAACATAATTTTTGAAGCGTCTAAAATTGGGGGCCTGAGGAGTACCTATCTAAATAATAAGGGAGTACTATCTGGTCCTGAAGTCCAAAACATCCGGAACTGCAGCAGATGCCATCTAGGTCCCCAGGCTCTGGTCCTACGAGAGGCTCCATCTTCTCTCAGACCAGACTGAATCCAGGTCGTCACTCTCAGGTCTTCCTTCCACGCTTCCTTGCACGCTGTGGCTGTGGTGCTGGTGGGGTGGCAGAGGAGGAGGAGGAGGAGGCGGAGCATGGTCACTATCGCAAACATGTGTGAGTGGGGTCATCCCCCCAGCCATACCCTTATTTAGGACCTTGAGGATGACCCCCTCACACATGCTGCGTTGCCCCACCTCCATACCCTTCATTTTTGTGGCAACCAAGGAGCCAAAGGCCTCCTCGTAGGTGGGTGTGGCATATAGGGAGGCTGATGCATCTCTGATCAGCTGCCCTCCCCTCCGCCTTCTGTAGGGAAGGCGGAGGGGAGGGACTTGGGAGACAGTCAGGCTCCTACGCCTACCCCCCTGTTGGCTGCCACTACCCACCTCTTGGCTGCCACTAACCCCTGCCTCCTCCTGACTGCCACATTCCACAGCCACCTCCTGGCTGAGGCCTTCTTGTGTATGAAAAAGGGACATAGTTTGAGTTATTTGTTCATCAAACACACACAATTTTCATCTAGTGACTGTTGCAAAATGTTTACAAATAGAAAACCATACAATTCTCAGCCCTGCAGTTTATATTCTTGCCCCAAATGTCTCCAACACTACTGTCAGTTGATATGTCAATCACGTTAGGAACTAAGCAATTGGGGATCCTGAATTAAGTGAACATCATTCATTATTCCCAAAAATGGTTACAAAACTACTATACCTGCCACAAGCTGGGCTCCTCCACATCTTCCAGACTGGAAGGCCCAGGTTGCTCCTCGGAAGCCTCATCAGGGGTGGCGTGCATGGAAGGACGCGTGCAAGGAAGAGTCGAGAGTGACTTCCTGACATTAGCCTGGTCTTTGAGAAAGTGGAGCCTCTCATAGTACCAGAGCGTGGGGACATAGACCTGTGCTGCTCCAGCTCCAGATGTTTGGGACTTCAGGACCTTATTGCGCTCCCTGAAATAGGTACTCCTCGGGCTGCCAATTTTTAGTCTTAACTTATCCACGGTTGCCGTGGGGAACCTTGGCTTTACAAATGCCAGCAGTTTCTTCATGGCTGCGTACCTTTTTGGTCTGTTGCTGTAATCGCGGTGTTTCGCCTGCCATAATAGGGGCATTTCCCTATATTTATCAATGAAGAGGGAGAGAAAACTCACATAGTTGAAGCCGTCCATAATCTCTGCAAGACACAACACCACACAAAACACTATAAATAATGTCAGGCTAAACTCTCCTAATCTTCTCCATAAATAAGCCTCAAGGTCTAATCAGTCTAGGCTAGTTATGTACCAAGTTCAAATTGTACCTTCGTTATAGCGATCGTCTCGTGCGTGAGCTTTCTCTCCCCTCGTCTCACAGATCGTGGCTACGACACAGGCGTGTGACGTTTTATATACAGTGCACATGCGTCAAACTCCGCCCGCCCCTGACGATCTTTCTCGTCTATTCCCCACCCCTTCTCTTTGCGGCGCAGTGGGGAGAGCACATGGCGGGGACACAGCAGGTGCACCCGAAATATTGCAGCAACGAGAAGGAGGACGAGGAAAGGCCGGAGGCAGAAACGTCCCGATCCCGGAGCCTGAAATTCAAGGCCTCCAATATGTCATTTGGAGAAATGTTGGAGATGGTGGACATATTAAAGAGGAGCGACTATGATGGGAAGTATGGGCCTTACCTCAACCCCAATGTCCGCAAAGCCAAGATCATGTCTAAAGTTGTGAGGAGGCTGTACAATCATTTTGGGGTACAACGATCCAAGGAGCAACTGAGGAAACGCTGGTCAGACCTGAAACTGAGGGAGCCCGATCAGTACAGAAAGATCAAGCGAGTTCTTCATAAAAAGTAAGTAGTTGTGTTTTGTGTTTGATTTTTGTAGTTGTGTTTTGTGTTTGATTTTTGGCTTGCATACTGCTCCATGTGTTTGTATTTTTACAAAGTTGTACATTAGAAAATGGCCACTTTCATGTTCATCTGTGCATTCGATCGTACTCAACCTCGATCTTTCTGCCACTGTCATGTTCGTGTGTGTGTCCATTCGATCGTACTCAACCTCGATCGTTCGGCCACTTATAATACGATGTTTGGTGTTTTTTTTTTGGGAAAGGAAGTTTGTTCTCACTAGAGATGTCATCAAGAATGTAAAGCCAATTTATTCAATGTAAAGGAGAGGTCACCCAGTAGCTGTTTACCCATCTGGACTCTAGAGCACTAGTGCTGGGACACCCAAACCCCTTTTTATTATGCTTTTCCACACATGTGCTCCAGTGGATACTAGAGGGGGGTCTCCATCAGACAAACTTCTACCAAAAAGCTAGTAAGTATAGCACCTTTACAAAGTGAGTACATTCATGTTGTTGTCATTTGTAACTGGCCAACCAAAAATATTGTCCCTCACTTTCAAGCAATGTTTGTCATTTCCTATTTCTGCCCTGAATAGATTGTGTTGCTAAATCTTCCTTTTGTACATTCTCATAGGGGAGCGAAAACTCGGGACGTCTGAGGAAACCACAAAACCAACACCTCCCAAAGAAGGGGAAAGACCAGAAGCAGAGGAGGAGGAGGAGGAGGAAGGAGAGATCATAGAAATTGGAGAACTTGTCACCACAACAGGTGAGTGTGGGAGAACACAGCTACTGGTAAGCTAATCAATGTATGCCTGCCTCATTTCCAAGACACATTTTTGTTTTTTTTGGTTGTTTTTAGGTGACGTGGATGTTGTGGAAGAAGAATCGCACTTTACCACAGAGAGTGCCCATGTACTCACCGGGGAGATAATGGTCTGCAATCGAGATCTAGATGACATAAAGCAAAACATCAATGATGTTCAACAAAAATTGAAGAACATCATTGATGTTTTAGGAAAAATCTGAAAACGCACCAAGTAATTAACACACATTTGTGGCTGTTTCTGAACACATTTGCAACTTAAGAACTGTGTGAAATTTGGAACATGCACACATTGTGTCCACATGTGCTAGCTCCCATCATGGTGGATGAATGACAAAATTTTTTTGGGGGTGCAACCACTTTACGAACTACTAAAGTGGTTGTGGTGAAGGGGTTGCACCCCCAAAAAACGTCCATTCATCCCCATGATGGAAAATGGCACTTTTGAAGATTCTAGGCATGTGTTTTACCATCTAATGTCCATTTTCAGACCCAAATTGTGTGCATGTTCTAAATTTCCAGTTTCCAGGGGTGACCCCCCATGTGATGAAGGCAAGATCAAACACACTTTGAACATATAGTCATGTCTGATCTTGTCTTCACTTTAGAAAGTTGAACTTTCCTAGTTCCTATGTTCTGTTTTGCTCCATGCCTGGTTTTAACAAATGCGGAATGTTTGTAAACAATGTTGTAAAGAACCAAGATCTTGTCAGTTTTGCCAAGAAGTTTGTAAACGCACTTGTGAATGTGTTGCAAGTAAACTTTTTTAATTTTCTAAATGTGTGGCTTCCTTATTTAAAAACACAAAAGCATTATGTATGTCAAATGTAAAGGATTTGGGGGGCAATGGGTGTTATTTACTAAAGGCAAGTCCAGTTTGCACTGCAAGTTTCTTTTCCAGGGCACTTTTGCACTGCACTTGTAGAGCATAGTGGATTTGACTTATGTAAATGACACCCACAGTGATTTGTACGAAAACACGTAGCACACCATTTTTGGGAATACACACATTTCTGTCATGGTGATGAAAAGGGGTATTTTGGGTGTCAGTTATGCACTACAAACCTTCTCTAGACAAAAGATTAGGTATCAAACACACAACATGAGAAGAATCTTTTTGGGAAGAAGAGACTGTTACCTCCTTTTGCCCAGAAAGTGCATTCCCACTGTTGAAGCTAAAGGGCAAAAATGTATATCTCAAATAAGCTAGAATATGGAAATGACAAGAAATCATAGGTTTGGTTAAAAAAATATATATATATTTAAAAATGCCTCTCACACATCGTCAGGCAGAGCAATGGCCCCCCTACCCACAAAGTACTCCATATATTGCTCGCGGACCTCGCGGGCATTTAGAGGGGGCAAGCCTGGACGTGCCGCTTGAAGGGCTGTGAGGTCGGCATTGGAAGGGCCCTCCACATCTGGGCCAACGGTCACCACATAGTTGGTGTTGTGTCTTTTCAAAAAGTTGTGCAATATGCAACAGGCAAGAACTATGTGGTTCAGTTTGTATTCCGCCAAGTTAATAGCCGTCAAAAACAGGCGGAAGCGGCTGGCCAGGATCCCGAAGGTGTTCTCCACCACTCTGCGGGCTCTCGACAGCCTGTAATTGAAGACCCTCTGGTCTGGGGTGAGGGTCCTCATCGGGAAGGGCCTCATCAGATGGGGAGTCAACGCAAACGCTTCATCTGCGACAAAGACGAAGGGGAGTCCTTCAGCATTCTCCTCTGGAGGTGGCAAGCACAGACTGCCACTTTGGAGACACCAGTAGAACTCCGTGTGCGCAATGGCACCACCATCCGAGATCCGGCCGTTCATCCCCACGTCCACATACAAAAACTCGTATGTCGCCGACACCACCGCCAACATCACTACACTATTAAACCCCTTGTAATTATAATAGTAGGACCCCGAGTTGGGGGGTGGGACGATGCGGACGTGTTTCCCATCAATTGCACCTCCGCAGTTAGGAAAGTCCCAACGGCTGGCAAAGTGGGAGGCCACAGTCTGCCATTCCTGTGGCGTGGAAGGGAACTGTGGAGTGAAACAAGAAAAAAAAAATTAGTCACTTTGCACATAAACATTGCAAGCAGATTAGACACTAAACATCTTGGAACAAGATCAGACTTTTACATTTTAAGCTGGAAAGTATTTGCAACGCAAAGTAGAGGGTCCCCCTAGCAGATTACTCACCCCCCATCAATCCCCCCACTTCTGATGGGCCATTGACAATAACTAGGGGTTTGGGGGGGGGGGTTTGGACAGGTAACCCTCTGCACTTCATTGATTGCCAAATGGCTCAATAATGTGTGCTAGTTTGGCCAGACCCTCCTTACTTAACACTATTGGCAGCCCACAGGAAAGATAAAATAACATTCCAAATCCCCCCCCCCCCCCCCCCCCCCCCAAAAAAAAGGAACGCACATTTGGACATTCTGAAATTACCTAGCAAGCTAATAGGAGGGAAAGAACACAAAAAAAGAGGAAATGGAAAGTATGGAGCCAGCCCCTTGCACTACATGCTTTGCTGAATTCATCCCTAAAGATGCCCACTATAAAGAGGTAGGTATATAGTGTGTATTGACCTTTGGAAAGCCAGCAGATAGAGGATTGGTACCATCTGACAGAGCAGTTGGGGGAGGGGGTTCATAATGAGTTTGGCACCCCCCCCCCCACCACCAAAAAGGTAAAAAAAAAGGGGCTCTACATGAAGTAAAACACACAGCAAACATTTGTGCATATTTTAGGGGGTGTTTGGGGGAAAACAATACTATGCAGCAGACAAAATACATTGCTTAAGTGACTAGGCCATAGGTGTCTATTGGGCCAGAAGAGCATGCTGGGGAGGTAAGTGAAGGGAAAAATGCATGAAGGAGAAAAGGGGCACAGCATATTAGAGCATATTGCAATCATGGTAATTAGGGAAGGAGGTCAAAAATACAAGACATTAGCAAACAGAGCATACATAGAAGGGAATAGTAAAGGAGAAATGTTACCTTAATATAGTCCTCCTGCAGGACCTGGATGATGGCAGAACAGGTCTCTGGAATAATGATTCCCAGGGCCTGGGGAGAGATACCTGAGGAGAACTTCAAATCCTGAAGGCTTCTCCCTGTCGCCAAGTACCTCAACGTAGCAACAAGCCTCTGCTCCGGAGTGATGGCTTGTCTCATGCAGGTATCCTGCCGGCTGATAAAAGGGGTCAGCAAAGCCAAAAGACGGTGAAAAACGGGGTCCGTCATCCGGAGAAAGTTCCTGAAATCATCAGGATTATTCTCCCGGAACTCACGAAGCAAAGGCATGTGCGAGAACTGATCACACTGAAGCAACCAATTCTTGGTCCACATACTCCTCGTCACTCTGTTCATGGACGGGTCTTGGCTCAAAGCTAAAAGCCCGACACCAATTCCACGTACAGCACGAACTCGGCGACGAGTACGTATGGGAAACATCGCTCACAAACGGTCAGCTGGTCAGAACGGACAAACAGAAAGCACCGATAAACAGCAAGGCCTGAAAGAACGAAATGAATACCAGAAACGAGCAGACAATAAGCAGTGAAAATCAAAGCGTCCTATATCAAGATATAGGCCGCAATGACCAACAAATGCGAACTGACTACACGCACTAATAAACAGATACGCACGACAAGCACAAACTGAAGAGCAGTAACGATCCGAGTCAGAAAACTGAGAAGCGCGAATCGTAAGTCCCCAAACTTCGACTAACTCGCGATAAACACGGGATCAGCAGAAGGAGCCCAACGGTGCTGGACGTGGTGCTGAACTTCCCTTTTCTAGTCTCGTGGAAGACGACTTACGTCACGACGTTCTTGCAGACCGGAAATTCCGACAACGTTGTCCGACCGTGTGTACGCAAAACCAACATCGGACAAAGTACGACGGACATGATCCGACGGACCTGGTCCGACGGACCTGGTCCTCGGATAATCCGAGCGTGTGTATGGGGCTTTGCAGAAAAGCTCCAAAATCCCCCCCCCCCCCCCCAAAAAAAACATACAGAGATGCGAATAGGGCTTGACAGCTAAGCGTCTCTGTCCACTCCCTCCTATGTACATGTATAACGGTGGTCATACACTATCCAAAGTGATTGTACAATCTCTGTACAATTTCTTTTAGATTTTCCAAAAACTCTGAAATAGAAGTATCCTTTTACTCTGTATCCAATCAGGCGAACCCTTGCACTGCTCAGTAGTATCCAACCCACGGCCCATGGGCCACATACAACCCCAGAGAGTTTAGCATGCGGCCCATCTGGAGGTATGTCGGGGATGCCATGCAAACATAGCAGCCCGGCAGCCTCCATTGGCAAGACATGAAAATGGAGGGATGCCAGGGATGCTGTGAAAACATAGCTGATGGGTGCAGGGTGTGTGCTAATGAGGTCAGCTGGAGAATTAATCGTATATTGGTACATAGTGGAGATGGAATTTAGAAAAAAAAATGTGAACTTGGTTCAAGGAACCAAATAAAAACAAAATGAAGTGTTAAATACTGCAAAAAAGGTAATGCATGCGTTAGTCAACATTTTTTTTGTGTGAAATGACTACTTCTTAGGTATATATGGCAAGCAGTATTTTACCACAAAACTTCATGCAATATTTATCTTTTACTGAATGTACTATTCCCAGATTTTGGGTTAATACATTTTTATTGTATATTTCAAGAAGGAAAGTAACACAAACAAAGCATCATATAAAACAGTATGCATTATTGTGTACCAATTGAATGCCCAGAAATATAAACTATGGTTTTATAAAGAAAAGGGAAAAAAGAGAAAATGGGAGAAAGAGAGAAACAAAAAAAAAAAAGAGGAGAGGGAAAAAAAAGGGTGGGGGGTCGGATGCATACCTGTAAGTTGAGATACAACATTTATAATACAACATTTTTAAAAGGTAGGCTCTATGTAAATTCCCAGGCAGCCACTATTGTAAGGAAGCCATCATATGCCCAAGACAATATTGTTATATGATGCAGTAGTTTTAAACTCAAACCAGCAGGCCCATATTTTGGAGTGTTTAACAACAGTGTCTCTAGCCATATGTGTAAGTTCTTCTAAAAAACATAAATGATCTACTTTTTGTAGCCATTGGGCTAAAGTGGGTACAGTACATTGTTTCCAATCCAAGGGAATCAAAGATTTTGCGGCATTCAATAGATATGGTGTAACTGACCTCCTATATCGGCCTGATGATTCTGCTATACAATGGAATAGCATAGACCAAGGTTCTGACTTGATTTTGTTAATTTTTATAGGGAAAATTGTATCAATGACTACCTGACAATACACCTGGATAAGTGGGCATGTCCACCAAATGTGTATTCCCAGATTTTGGATGTTCCTAGATATTAGAGACATATAGCGGAACTTATTAATAAAATGTAATCATCCTTTCTGTCGTTAGACCCATGGGGGTTCTGTTTTATTCAATCTCATAATTAAAAAAAAATGGTGTCACCTCACCTACTGAATGAAATAAAATAATAGAATTTTAATAGAATTTTCACATTTTCTTTTCCACCTGGTTCGATATTAAAATTCAGACATTTACAGTGATCTGTTGGTAAATGTTTCTGCTAAAATACTATCAAGTGCATTACTCTGAGAATAAGATTAGATGTTGTCTACTTTGTTAGGTTCTTTTTTATAGAATGAGATTGTATATGAACAGTTAGACAAACGCCTGCTTATCTCTATTTACCCTTATACTATTTTTTTCTCTGTTTGGATTTTTGTTTAAACTGTGTTTGTGGATGCATTGCCTTGCCCATGTATTAGCACATGTACAGTGGTGTGAAAAAGTGTTTGCCCCCTTCCTCATTTCCTGTTCCTTTGCATGTTTGTCACACTTAAGTGTTTCGGAACATCAAACCAATTTAAACAATAGTCAAGGACAACACATGTAAACACAAAATGCAATTTGTAAATGAAGGTGTTTATTATTAAAGGTGAAAAAAAATCCAAACCATCATGGCCCTGTGTGAAAAAGTGATTGCCCCCTAAACCTAATAACTGGTTGGGCCACCCTTAGCAGCAACAACTGCAACCAAGCGTTTGCGATAACGTGCAATGAGGCTTTTACAGCGTCCTGGAGGAATTTTGGCCCACTCATCTTTGCAGAATTGTCCTAATTCAGTTACATTAGAGGGTTTTCGAGCATGAACGGCCTTTTTAAGGTCATACCACAACATCTCAATAGGATTCAGGTCAGGACTTTGGCTAGGCCACTCCAAAGTCTTCATTTTGTTTTTCTTCAGCCATTCGGTGGTGGACTTGCTGGTGTGTTTAGGATCATTGTCCTGCTGCAGAACCCAAGTTCGTTTCAGCTTGAGTACACGAACAGATGGTCGGACATTCTCCTTCAGGATCTCTTGGTAGACAGCAGAATTCATAGTTCCTTTTATCACGGCAAGTCTTCCAGGT
This sequence comes from Lithobates sylvaticus, assembly GCA_028564925.1. Lineage (NCBI taxonomy): Eukaryota > Metazoa > Chordata > Amphibia > Anura > Ranidae > Lithobates > Lithobates sylvaticus. The sequence continues at coordinate 503,729,982 of CM053026.1, forward strand.
CCTGAAGCAGCAAAACAGCCCCAGACCATCACACTACCACCACCATATTTTACTGTTGGTATAATGTTCTTTTTCTGAAATGCAGTGTTCCTTCTACGCCAGATATACTTGGACACACACCTTCCAAAGAGTTCCACTTTTGTCTCATCGGTCCACAGAATGTTGTCCCAAAAGTCTTGGGGATCATCAAGATGTGTTGTGGAGAAATTGAGACGAGCTTTGATGTTCTTTTTGCTCAGCAGTGGTTTTCTCCTTGGAACTCTGCCATGCAGGCCATTTTTGCCCAGTCTTTTCCTGATGGTGGAGGCATGAACGCTGACCTTAACTGAGGCAAGTGAGGCCTGCAGTTCCTTGGACGTTGTTGTGGGGTCTTTTGTGACCTCTTGGATGAGTCGTCGCTGCGCTCTTGGGGTAATTTTGGGCGGCCGGCCACTCCTGGGAAGGTTCACCACTGTCCCATGTCTTCGCCATTTGTGGATAATGGCTCTCACTGTGGTTCGCTGGATTCCCAAAGCTTTGGAAATGGCTTTATAACCCTTTCCAGACTGATAGATCTCAATTACTTTCTTTCTCAATTGTTCCTGAATTTCTTTGGGTCTCGGCATGATGTGTAGCTTTTAAGGATCTTCTGGTGGACCTTACTGTGTCAAGCAGCTCCTATTTAAGTGATGCCTTGATTGTGAACAGGTGTGGCAATAATCAGGCCTGGGTGTGGCTAGATAAATTGAACTCAGGTGTGGACAACCACAGTTATAGTATGTTTTAACAAGGGGGGCAATCACTTTTTCACACAGGGCCATGATGGTTTGGATTTTTTTTCACCTTTAATAATAAACACCTTCATTTACAAATTGCATTTTGTGTTTACTTGTGTTGTCCTTGACTATTGTTTAAATTGGTTTGATGTTCCGAAACACTTAAGTGTGACAAACATGCAAAGGAACAGGAAATGAGGAAGGGGGCAAACACTTTTTCACACCACTGTATCTGTATCTCACAGGATTGGCTGTTTAAAATTCCTGTTGTTTGCATAAAAAGAGGATAACTATGTGGCAATGAAAATATTCTATGCTGTTTGCAGTATTTTACACTGCAAGGAATACATTTCCTAAATTGTAGTGTACAGTATATGTATAAAAAGAAGGAAAGAAATGTATAAACTCTAATAAGTAGTGATGGACTTGATGTTCGAGTCAAACGTAAGTTTGACTCGAAAATGTGGGGCACTTCACGGCGGGCGAATGTCCTGCAAGTGCCCCATATGTTTGTTTGTTTGTGAGATCGCAGTGCATTAAAGGCTGCTAATTGGCCAAAGCATGCACCTGACCTGTATGCTTTGGTCAATCACAGCGTGATGTACAGTGAGAGCCATGATTGGTCAAAGGCAGGGTGCCTTTGGCCAATCATGGCTCAAGTCCACGCCCCACACACTATAAGGCTGCTTACATGGCGGCCGTGTATAGTGTGAATTAATGGAAATAGTTTAGACAGGGTAGTTAGTGGATTGAGCATGCAGTCAGTGTAGAATGTATAATACAGTGCAGTCAATGTAAAATATATAATAAAGTGCGGTCAGTGTTGTGTATATAATACAGTGTTGTGTAGTGTATATAATACAGTGCAGTCAGTGTAGTGTAGTGTATAATACAGTGTAGTCAGTGTAGTGTATATAATACAGTGCAGGCAGTGTAGAATATATAATACAGTGCCGTCAGTGTAGTGTATATAATACAGTGTAGTGTATATAATACAGTGCCATCAGTGTAGTGTATATAATACAGTGCAGAGTATATAGTGCAGTCAGTGTAGTGTATATAACGCAGTGTATAGTATATAGTGCAGTGCAGAGTATATAATACAGTGCATTGCAGAGTATATAATGCAGTGTATTGAAGTGGGTAAGGGGAACCCTATGACATAATTATGAAAACAGCATGGGGCCCCCCAAAACCCATTGGGTCTGGTATAGATTTTAAGGGGAACTCCCCGCCAAAAAAAAAAAATGGCGTGGGGGTCCCCCCAAATTTCATACCAGACCATTATCTGAGCATGGATCTGGCAGACCAGGAAAGGGGGCGTATGAGTGAGCACCCCCCCCCTGAACCATACCAGACCACTTGCCCTCAACATGGGGAGGGTGTTTTGAAGTGCCCCCCAAAGCACCTTGTCCCCATGTTGATGGGGATAAGGGCCTCTTCTCGACATCCCTGAGCTGTGGTTGTTGGGGTCTGCAGGTGGGGGGCTTATTGGAATCTGGAAGCCCCCTTTAACAAGGGGGCCCCTAGATTCCCCCCATGTGAATGGGTATCGGGTACATCGTACCCCTACCATTCACCAAAAAAGTATCAAAAAGTGTCAAAAAGTAAAAACAGCAAGAGACAGTTTTTGACAAATACTTTATTAAGAAAAAAAAAAAGTGTCCCACAATGTAAATCCACCACCAATCACGCCGCCCAACAGACCCAAAAAATAACAAAAAATTAAAAACGCTCCACCTCCATGGGTGCACTGCTCTCTTTCTCTTTGACAGCTCTTATATAGGCAAGGGCGGGGCCATCCGGTGATGTAACCGTGTGACCCTACCTTCTTCTGACATCATGTCGGATAAGGGTCTGGTATGGATTTTGCCAATTTTTCTTTTTCATTTTGGTGTGGGGTTCCCCTTAAAATCCATACTAGATCCAAAGGTAGGGATTGTCATTATTGCTCCAGCATGTGCTATACATCGCACAGATGCGCCACTTTACAGGCAGAATAAGGGACCCCCACGCACGATCTTTAAAGGAATATTTTATTTTAGGGTTTTACTTTAAGCATCATTAAAATCACTTCTCTTTTAAAAACAATTGTTTTAAAAACTTTTTTTTGTATTGAAACATGTCCTCTAGGGCAGTACACAGGTCCCCATACACTTTTTATGGCAATAACTTTCATATAAGCCTTTAAAATGAGGACTTTTGATTTTTCATGTTCATGTCCCATAGACTTTAATAGGGTTCACATGTTCGCTAGAACTTTTTGCCAGTTCGAGATGTTCTGGTGCGAACCGAACCGGGGGTGTTCAGCCCATCCCTACTAATACGCAATTTTTGAAAGCACAGGTGAATATATCTAAAGCATAACTGAACAGCATTTTTTTTCTAAAGCATGCCATATCATAAACAAATAATTACCTTTTTTCAATTAAATGTTGTTTTTACCCATCATCATCCTTATTTGCATTTGAGTGCTGCTGATTTTCTCCAGGCTCCTCCAGCCACTTCCAGTCTACTTGCACCTGCTCCCTTGTTGGCTGCATATTTTTGTCTGGAGTGGCTTCCTGATAGGGACAATGGTGAACCATTCTTGCACAAAGTGTTTCAGCATGGCCAACCCCACACCAGGAAATGCCTGAATAAAGGTAATTTCTCAACCCAAAACGTGCACCATCTTTGTATGCCCCAATCCATTTAAAACAGTTGCCCAGTCTCCTGTGAAAACTTAAAAGTCAGCAGCTACAAAAACTGTAGCTGCTGACATTTAAAAATCAACCATTAACCTGTCCCATGATGCAGCAATGTGCTCACTCCAGCCATTTTCACCTGCTGTCTTTTTTCTTTGGCAAAGGCATATTAACTGTGGGCATTAAGCTGTGACAGGTATTCAGTACTGTATCGAGTAGTCTTTGGTCAGGTCTTACCACAAGTCATCAAATATGCCAGAGGTGCCTACGAATGACAGCATGGCTATTGAAATGCACGCCATAGTACTATATATGTGCCAGTGGCAAGTGAAATACAGCACTCTGTATCTCTGGAGTATGTGACCTCAAACATGAGACTAGGTGGAGCTTGACAGGACTGCAGCTGTCAGTGTGTAGCACATGAACGCAGAGCTGGCTCTGGTTGCATAGCTGAATAGGTACAAGGAGAATATCAACACCTCACTTGTGGTCTCTAGCCTCAAAACACCAACTTTCAGGGCACATAGGTTCATATAGACTTTAGGTGGGAAAGAACCTCCAAACCCTGATTACAGAGACATTGGTCCTGAAAGAGATAAGCCGCCTGCAAGGTTGTCTTGAAAAGCAGCAGTAAGGAATCAGCACTTGTCTGTGAGGTAGTGTGTGAAATGATTCACAGCGGTGGACAAGTGTGAACTGGAGAAGGAGACTACTTCTTGCTGAGCTCCTGTGGTTTGGCATGTGGCTCAAAACAGGAGGAACCCCGAAACCCCAGTGTGGAACCGATATACTGGCAGAGAGCCAAGCATTTGACTTTGGTATACCAGAAGTTATGGACTGTTTATATTGCTTATACTGAGTAGAAGCTTTTTTATTTTTTTGCTTGTTTTTAAAAATAATTTGTTTTTACAAAGTTGGCAGGCTGGTGACCCTTGACTCATGTCACATGTCTTGTGCTTTCATTTGCAGTGGCACATCTACTGGAAAGTGGTATGTCTACCTTGAGCAATTCAATATTATTATTAACTAACAGATAAATGTAGAGGTGTACCCAAAAAGCTTTAGATGCATGGGCACCTTCAGTAGATAATATTTATCCTTTTAATGTGTGTTATTTCAGAAAGAAACATTGCTCCAAACTGAGATAATTGCTTTTAACCTAATTGTTCCATAGCTCTCTCTAAACCTTGACTTGATGCATTGTATCTTATATTAATCTAGAAAATAAGTGCAATATATTTTAGGTCGTGGGACTCAATGCTCTTTCTCAATTTTATCATTAAGAATAATGAATAAATGACTACAAAAGTTGTAGCATTTGGATTTGGATGTTTGCTGCTGGATTAATGAGAAGAAAATATAGTACACTATTGGACTAAAGGTTCTTTCTTGGCAGTTTATAATGCATTAAAAAAGCTTCAGTCAGCAGGATAACTTAATCTGACGTGACCTTTTGAACAGTTTCAGTCTGCTGTGTCCTATAAGATTACATTTTTAAATCCTTTTAACCAGTATTACCTAGATATTTCTTGTACCTCTGCTCTGAAAGAGTTCTAAAAAAGAAAATCAATCACAAAATTTTATTTGTGACTATTATTGTCCAAGTAATGATTGGTTAACATGGTACTTTTAGTTTTAGTAGTCCTTTGTCTACAGTAGTAATCTAATACTGTCAGTTTAGATACAAGTATTGTCAAGTACAAGTAATCTTACCAAACGTTCATAGTTACCTGTCATCATTGCTCATGCATCTTATTTTATTAGAATGTATATATATATATATATATATATATATATATATATATATATATAGAATTTCTTTGTAATTTCTTTGCTTGTACTTAAAGTCAATGTATTAGCAAGTATAAACTTTCAAAAATAAAAGTTCCTCCTAAGACACTGTGAAATGCCTTCTATTACTAGGAAGTGAAGAGAGTCAACTGGGTATCAATACACCTAATTCTAGGCTATGAACTATGAGTGGAACATTACCAAATATTATGAATGAGGATTTAATTTTTGCTTCTTTCTTCCTCTTTTCTCTCCCTTTTTTTTCTATATCCACCTCCTCTCCCTAATTCCCAGCCCTCCCACTATTACACCTTCACCTTTTATTTTCCTTCCCAGCACCCCTCCCCTTATTTGGATTAAGATAGCTAGATAGGTATATGTATAGAACATAGGCAAGCCTGCATATACATGAATTCACAGTTTTCTGCTGATCTGAGGCCTGTAAATTTTGGTTGGAAACACACTCCTTTCCCACTTCCTACCACAATTTTCTCATCATATTCCTGCCCATGCATTTTACATGGAATTTGCCTGAAGACCTAGCTGCTTGTGGGCTGGACCAGGAGCTGGAGTACCCAATACAGGGAGAGCACATACACAGAGACCAATAAGAGATATCAGTTCCTGTATTTGGAAGAGTAGTATGGCAAAAGTTGACAGTAGTACTTGCAGAAATACTGCTGTTATTATGGGTATTAACACTTGCAGTAAGAGTTGCAGTGACGTTTATGATTAGTACTTCACTCTGACACAGTACAGTCCCAGACAGTGTGCTGGCATTACAGGCATTAATGGCGCGTAAGATATTGCTAATTTGTACCAGCATGTAACAAAGCATCAACACAAGTATGCAGAAGTGGTTTTATAGTCTTTTTTTCCTTAAAGCTTTGCATTCGTGGATTATCCACAGAGGGCTTTTGTAAAATTTAATTACAAGTATTAATGTAAAGGGAGACATTTCCTCTCAGAAATGGGTCTGCATCATAGGAAACCTTAATGGAAATAAAATAGATATTGCTCTTTTACAAGAGAATAACTGTCTGATTTTGGTTTAGAAAAACAAGGACTGGATATTCAAATCAGAGAAAATAACAAGTAAAGCCATAAACAACTATTTTGAGAGTATGAAAGCTTATGAACAAAAAATAAAAATAAAATTGACCCAAAACCTTTCCTGCTTTCTTTAACACAATAGTTCATGGAAAGGTGTAAGGTTTTTTTTTTTTTTTTTAACATTTTTCAAAACTAACCACTTTAAAGGTTACAAGAAAAATTTGCATGTGACATGGTTTCTTTTCAATCATAAATTACTGTACATAGCAAAAAATGTAAATAAATTGTCACTAATTTACAGTGCTCACTTCTTCATAGATGTTCTAGTATCAAGTTCTCAAGTGCAAATGTATTAATACATCATTAAAATATAATATAAAAAATATCAATCAAGTGGTCTCTTATATATTCATAAAAGTATATTTTTTTCATAGTAATAAGTCCCTGGTGAGGTGTTTCATAAACTGTGATAAGTCAGGTAAAAAAACAATGAATATCACGTCCCTGCTCTTCACCATGGATTCTTAGTTATAAGTACACAGAAAGTAAGAGAAATATACCTGTTTAATAAATGGTGATAGGCACAAAAGTGCCTTATCACCTTTATAAATGGGGAGAGAGGTATTCTAGATCTTTCAATAAGTCAGAATTGGTGATAAAGGTCTTATGCGGTTGAATTAATGAGAAATGTTGTCATCTTACATTACTAGCCTTGTTAGTGAGGGGAATTTTAATTTAGGAGTAGAAGCTCCCAATGATGTTTCCCTGCCACTACAATGACCCGTAGCCCAACTATGTTTCCCTACTCCTCCCCAGTCACAGGAGCCTGGGTGATGTCACTGCCCATATAAGGTGACGACAGACAGAAACTTGCTTTGCACCTTCATTGACAATCTCTGCATTCCTTTCTCTGCTTATCACGGTGATGTCATACTGCTGTTTATCGCAGTTCTTCATTGAGATAACATTGCAACTCACAGTTTATTGTTCAGCCTTGAAAATTTTCACAGGCAGTGGTGAGATGCCACTGAAATAAACAGAAAATATAAACTGCAAGTGGCCTAATGGTTATCACTTCTGTCTTACAGCACTGGGGCCTTGGTTTTAATCCCATCCAAGATGATAACTAAATGGAATTTGCATGTTCCTTCTCACTCTCATATTCTAAAGACATGCCAGTAAGTTAATTGGCTCTTGTCTAGATTGGCCCTAGAAAATATGCATATGAGATAGAAACCGTAGATTGTAAGCTTCCTGAAGGCAGATAAAAATGTGAATGCACAATATGTATAATGTTATGTAAATTGTTGGCATTTCATATATAGCAACACTCTGCACGCTGAAGTGCTTATTTTATCTCATGTGAATGAGCAATGATTATGACTTACCAAAGTAAGTTAGTTTTTTTCCAATAACTGTATCTTTTACCCTCGACATTATGATTCCCATTAGAAGATTGCAATTTAGAAAAAAAAAGGTCTGCTGCTGAATGCCACTTATCATTCTTTGGTTGTCAATCACATGTGGAATCCTGTGGGATTCAAAGTAAGCTCTGTGCTCACTATTACCCATCTAGGTTATATTAGAATATCTGTTCCTAATAGCTCATACAGTGTTCCATTTTTTTCCCCATGGTCTCCTCTTTTTAATTCAAATATTAGAGATCAAATGTTTCTGCTTCCTATAGGAGTTGAATCGCATTTGTTCTGGCATCACTGGCTTTCTCAAGGGGTTGTGTGTGGAAGATGTAAGTTCCCTATTTTTGGTTTGAAAAAGCTTGCAAGAAGCTTGACCAATTCTTCACTTTAAAAAAAAAATTTCCCTAGTTATATCCATCAATTTAAGAAAAAGTCCAAGAACAAGTGATTTTAGGTTCAAATTTTTAAATGGTTTGTACCAGAATTGTCTCCCTACTTTCCCCCAAAACCTAATAAGGAGGCTACTTTTCTGGCATCATTCTCTGTATTTTAGTTATGTTGCTACCTAAGATCTCACTGTGGGCTATAGGCCCATTGCCCCAAATATATTGGATAAGTCTCTTCCAAATTGCTTGCAAACATATTGCAAAAAGATACACTCCCTGAGCATATATGAGTAGTTCACAACTTTTGGGATGGAGGGTTGTCATAAACAGGTGTGAACAGAACTGTGTGGACTGCAACAGAGGGAACCAAACGCATGTAAAGTGAAGTAATTACTTTTATTTAAGATTAGTGAATATAGATATAAAACACCTCCGATACAGCACAGTGTGCAACAATCCAACAACCAGACAGTGACCCACAAATAACAGTCAAACAGGTATGTACAATAGATGGGCAATACCAAAATCATAAACATAGCCAGGCCAGGGTCATAAACGGGAGATAAGCAGATGGGGGCAAGGAGCAAGACAGGACAGGGAGACAGTGGAAGGGATCAGGCTGCCGGGAAGGGGTACAGGAATACAGGAACACAGGCACACAGAATGGACAGGAACAGTTACAAATACAGGTTCAGGTTCGGGTTCTCAGGATCACAGGATACAGGTCAGGGCTCAAGGACTATACCAAGGCAAGTGTGTGAGTGCTTGCCAGGTATAAGTACACATCTCCTGCAATTAGCCTCAGGTGACGCCTGATTGCAGGAGATAATGTCGGCTCCACACTGCCAGGAGACACGCGCTGGTGGACACCAGTACTGCGGCCCAAAGATCATGTGAATAGTAAGTGCAGCGCTCAGAATAGATCTCAGAATAAACTGAAAAATAATATATATGCATAAAGTGCACATAAATTATCTACGAAGAAACTCAAACAACATATATATGCAGACAATGTGTATAAACATTAAAATATACATGTATAATAGACCAAAAAATGTATGTACTATGTGACAATCAAAATATGAGCGAATAATGTCCAATAATCTGAAGAAAAAAATTATTTTAAAATAAAATTATAGTCCTTAGTGTTTGGACAGGCGAACCAAACAATAAGTTGTATATGTAGATGCTAAGTTAATCCCTCAGATGACAAAGACAAAAAAGTACCCCTAATAAAGAGCGTTGGATCTTTTAACTGTGAACATGGGAAGGGGGCTTACACAAGAATTAGTAGTCCAGCACACTGCAATCCACAGTAATTTAGCACAATAAAGCAAAATATAGTACTGTATAGCAATTAACTCTACCTACAGAGACTCTCAGCTCTCCATAAATGACGCCAACACACACTGACAAATGGCTGCTGGGAAAATCACTATTTTATAGTAAGGAGGCTGGCACATAAAAAAGCCCCAGTATTAGCCCTTCTAAGCCAGCTGACCTTCAGAGGCCATGCAGTGTGCATAAAGAAATCACCACAAACCAACGGTAGTGCCAAAACCAAATTCCATCCCTAACTGCTTACTATTTTCTAAGTGTTTTTTAACTGCTTGCGGACCAGCCGCTGCAGTTTTACTGCAGCAGGTTGGCTCCGCTGCGCGAAATCACGTTATTGTACGTGATCTTGCAAGGTTCGGATAGCAGTCGGGCGCGCGTGCCTGCCGCGAGCTCCGTGAATCAGACTGTAGGTCCCGCGGACTCGATGTCCGCAGGGATACCCGCGATCATGTCACTGAGAGGAAGAACAGGGAAATGCTGATGTAAACAAGCATTTCCCCGTTCTGCCTAGTGACACTGACACTGATCACAGCTCTCTGTGATCGGGAGAGGTGATCAGTGTCGTGCCACACATAGCCCCTCCCCCCACAGTTAGAACAACTCCCTAGGATACATTTAACCCCTGCAGCGCCCCTCCTGGTTAACCCATTCACTGCCAGTCAAATTTACACAGTAATCAGTGCATTTTTAATCGCACTGATAGCTATATAAATGTGAATGGTTCCAAATGCCGCAGTCACAAAAAAAATTGCAGATCGCCGCCTTTACTAGTAAAAAAAAACATTATTAATAAAAATGCCATAAAACTATCCCCTATTTTCTAGACGCTATAACTTTTGCGCAAACCAATCAATAAACGCTTATTGCGATTTTTTTACCTAAAATATGTAGAAGAATACGTATCAGCCTAAACTGAGTAAAAAATATTTTTATATATTTTTTGGGGGTATTTATTATAGCAAAACATAAATTTTGTCTATAGCGCAAAAAATAAAAACCGCAGAGGTGATCAAATAATTCAAGCTACAAGCTATCCCTGGAGGCAGCAGTAAGGCATAATAATATCCCTCATGCCTTCCAAAAGCATCAGAAGCTGTGGCTAAGGTAAGTATTGTTCTTTTTAGTAAAAATGCATTTTAAATCACCATGAGGGACATTCAGTAGAGCAGACCTTCCATTTTCATGCAGGACATTAACAGCACTAAAATGAATGAAAAAAAGTTAAAAACTGTTTGCCCCCTCCACCCCCAAATTCTCCAAGATAAACAGTATTTTGCCATCTACAAGACATTCAGTAAGGGTTTACATCTACTTTAATAGACCTAACAGAGCCTACAAGACCTACACTAATCTCTCCCTATGCACATTATCAGCAGCACTCCCTATGCTTTCCCTAACGCAGCTAAAGTACATTTTCAATACGACTACTGGGAACCCTCTTTGAAAAAATTGAAATGCTGATTGGGAGCCTTGCTCCTAAAATCAGTGCCTTACCACACAAATGTTTTTATGACTGAATGAGGACAATTTGACACAGACACATTCCAAAATTCTTTGGAAAACCTTTCCAGAAGAGTGGTGGTAATTATGGATGCAAAAGGCGGGGGGAGGGGGGGAGCTCCATATTAATGCCCATGATTTTAGAATTTTGTAATGTTAAGTACAACAAGCTGATAGAGGTGTGGTGGTCTGGTGTCCACAAATTTTGGCCATATATTGTACAAACCGGGTAAAGTCAGTTCCCTGAAGGTGGTTGAAGTCAACAATACCTAAGATGATATAAGGGTCTATTCATAGATCAAAGTAAATTATTTCACATGAACTTTTAAGTTGCATTCAAACACAAAATATAGCACAGATAAGTAGGTATACAAAGCTAAAAATACTGTAACTAAATGTTGTGCGTTTTCTTTAACTCTCTTAACTAAAACAATGTTTGAATAATGCTTCTAGGAACAAATTTATTTCACAGAGAATTGTAAAAGAAAAGATAAAAAGAATTAGCATTAGGTTACATTTAGCACATCTTTATATGTCTTCTTAAAACAAAATTATTATCTGAGCTCTGGTACAAAATGTAAGGAGCAGACATAGGGATAGCTCTTTGTAGACTGCCATAATTTATTTTTAGTTCATTATTTACTGGAAATACAAGAACAAGACAGGCATCGATTACTAGGTCCGAAGATTTATTATTCCACTGCATGCTATGCATCCTTAGTAGTTCAAACATCTGTAGAGATATTAAATGCATGAAATTGAAGCAGACACTTGCTGTCTCATAATAACAAGTTTTTTTCCTACATTAAAGAGGCTCACATATTTGTAATGTTTATTTTTGTAGATGAAGTAAATAATTGCTTTAATAAATTTGTTCTGGTAAACATAGTGTGTAATAAGGAGACTTTAGCACTTATTATACAGCACCCTTGCCATTTGATCTGCTATAATTTCTCTGCCATCAACAAGTGTTCAAATTTATTTTTTGTAGTCTAGTTTTGTATGTATAACAGCTTTGGATAACATTAAAATTGTCAGTATTTTAAAGCACCCTATAGCCTTTCAGAGAAGACAAATTAGTTTTGCTTTGAAGAAGGACACAATGGGCGAGACATGTTAGCTATATTGTGCCGCTTTTAATGTAACCTAATAAAGAATTTGGAACTTGGAACACACCAGATTGCTTGCTAACTTCTTTTACGGTTTGATGCCATTGGGAGCACACACTCCAGTCTTGAGCATGGACACTCTGCAATCTATGAGGTAACTGACCTGTCAAGCGTGGGTAACGTTTTTTGAGTTCATCAATATTTTAAAGCACCCCCATAGCACTTCAGAGAGGGCAAATTCGTGTTTAACAACAACACTACTTTGTCTTCTCTAGAAGATTAGGAGTGCTTTAAAATATGGAAAAAAGGTAAAAATCCTTCCCACTTCCCACCTCAAATTCACCAAGATACAAAGAACGAGCAAATCTTAAGTGTACAGCTTAATCCGGTTATCAAGGACACCAACTTCCCAGGAATAGATCATTTTTGGAGACAACAACAATGTGGGATTTTAAAAGCTTCTTTAGGATCTAGCAAAGCATTACATGTATAGTCACAACTATAAAGATACGAATACAGTATATTAGAACACAATTTTTCAATTATTCACATATGATATATATGATCACGGTATTTAAATCTACAAAACAATAAAACAACTAAATAAAGTGAAAGAAAGAATACTACATGCAATACTGTGTGCAACATGACCACATATGTGATGGTGAAAATGTCCAGGGAACTGTTACCATCGATATTACAAGAAGTGATTGGCCAGACTTTTAATATGAATGACTAATGCTCAAAAATATAAGGAGCCAACCCCATCTGTATGTATCAGCGATAGGGGGAACAGAATGAAGGCCAGAAGGATTCCACCAAACACTGTAGGTATAAAAAGGCATGAATCCCATAGGGTGGAAAGACACATTTCCCCCTAGAAAAGATCCTTCTCCAGTGGGAGTATACTTCCACAAGGAGAAGACATTTATATATGCATATGCAAATCTCAATATACCCTAGAAATCCCACAGAATATTTGCATTCAATAATTTGATGGTGGTATTCAAAAGGAAAGAAGCAATGGTCTTAACAGGAAGTTTTGCACGTGCGCATGTGCAGAGTTTCCAAGATGGCCGTTTGAGCCAGGAGCTCTGTACCACCCAGCCCAAACGGCGCCCACAGCAGCCCACAGAGCACCTCAGGACATGCTTTACTCGGCGATCCAGACCCCTAATCCTCCAGGGACATCCCCATATATCCAGGAGCTCGGCTCACAGAGACCTGGGGCCACAGTTTGGAGTGGACGGTGCAGACTGGGTATACCAAGATGGTCGTCGCGTCCCAGCAGCATGTGCCAGGCGTGGAGGGACAGACAGGATCAAGGTAAGTGATCACCCCTGCTTCCCTCACATACACCCCGGCAAGCCAGAACAGTAACCAAAAGCTTCTCACACCCTCCCTGGCATCCACTGTGTCACTGCTAGACCATGGTTTTGGGGACAGGGCCTTTCCTCTGGCTGGGCCTTCCTTTGCAACACACCGGAGGGTCTCCGTCCCTACCACCCCTGCTCAGGACACTTACATCCAGGCAGGAGATCTATACCTTAAACTTTCTGAATTACTGGAGAGGGGCTTAGCCTCCACAGTGGCAAAAATAACAGCGGACATCAAGCCGACTTCCAAAACCTGGTATCCAAGATGGAATCTATTGAGAACAAGCTGGACATGACGGTTGCAGCCATTAATCAAAACTTGGACCATATTCAGATACTACATTTATCTTAGGTGGCCAGATAACTCTGTAATACTAAGTACATGTTCCCTTAGAAGGTCCCTTGGACATGAGAGCCGCAATAAGCTGATGGGTCTACTTAGACAGCAAAAAACATTTCGGGTTTAAGACAAGCTGATTAGTACCTTGTTATTCCCTATTGGGGAGGGGGAGGAGGATCTGATACAAAGAGTCTCCTGGGGGAACAAAGCAATTCCTACTTAAAGAAAGTCTACTCTCTGTGTTCAATTTTTCAGTTTTCTTTTTTGTTAAAAGGGCACCTTGGTTATGGGTGCAGGGCATGTGCCTCCACCTATTCCTCAAACTACCTATTCCGCTATTGACTCTGCGGGATAGGTAGTCTGATCCTAGTGGACATGACAATTATTTTTTTGGTGCAGACCCTGGGGTTGTTTTTCCCCCAAGGCTCCAGTCTAACCCTACTGAAGATGCATTCTATAGCTTCTTAATTTTACCTTACTTTCATTTTTGCTCGGTTGTCCTTTCCTCTGTCCCTTTCTATTGTACATCTTTACGCTTCAGGGAAATTAATATACATTTTGTTCTCAGTCATTCACCAGGTTCAACTCAAAATTCCCATGTGGGAGGTAGTCAAGCTTGATTGGTCCTTAATTTCTAGCAATTGGTCCAATGTCCTTTTTAAGGTAAGTGACGCAATGTATGACAGGGTCAGAAACCATGAAATCAGACCGAGACAGAAGTACAGTTAAATCACACTTGTTTAATAATAAAAGTAAAAAGAACAAATGTAGTCAAACCACAGTCAAAGTTCAGTAACCAGAACCAGAACCAGAACGGATAGAACCAGAATCAGAACGGATAGTAAGCCAAGCTAGAAGTCAGGGATCAAAGTAGTGGAACAGCAAGCAGGATCTGGAGCCAGAATGGATGTCAGCAAAGCAACAGAAACGCAGGCGATAGTTTCTTGTGATGTGACCAAGGCGAAGGCAGAGCTCCTCTAGACTGGACGGCTTAAGTAGGCAGGACTGATGAGCAGGATCATCAATAGCTGAGCAACTGTGGAGAGAGATGGGAGCTGGCAATTAGCTGACAGCTGAGCGGCCAGCTCAGAGAAGGAAGGGCTGAGCCCAGCCCTGACAGACAGCTTCCACCTACACCTGCTCCATGGCTAATGCTACAAGACCCACGCTCCATTTAGCCACACACAATGCTCAAGGCCTAAACTCCCATCTCAAAAGGAGAAATATTTTTGATAATTACAGATCTCTCAATCTAGATATCATTATGGCACAGGCGACCTATTTCCCTCAATGGTACAGCCCCAAATTTCTCCACCATCATTATCCCTTGTTCTACCTGGCGAAGGCAGAAGGAAAGTCTAAGGCCCCTTTCACACTGGGGTGGTTTTCAGGCGCTATTGCGCTAAAAATAGCGCCTGCAAACCGACCCGAAACAACTGTTGCTGTGTCTTCAGTGTGAAAGCCCGAGGGCTTTCACACTGAAGCGGTGTGCTTGCAGGACGCTGAAAAATGTCCTGCAAGCCACATCTTTGGTGCGCTGTAGGAGCGGTATATTTACCGCTCCTATAGCGCCCCTTCCCATTGAAAACAATGGGGCAGCGCTCCGAACCCGCCCGCAAAACGCCGGTGCAGCGGCGGTTTGCGGGCGGTATTAACCCTTTTCGGTCGCTCGCGGGAGGTAAAACCGCCCCGCTAGCGGCCGAAATGCGCCGCTAAAACGACGGTAAAGCGGTGCTAAATATAGCGCCGCTTTACCGCCAGTGCCCCCAACGCCCCAGTGTGAAACCGGCCTAAGAGTGTCACTATACTATTTTCCAAAACTTGTAATTTCACCTATAAAGACCCGGAAGGCAGATTCATTTTAGTCAAAGGGTTCATAGAAGGTCACTTAGTGTCTTTTATCTCCTATTACGCTCCCAACAAGGGCCAATTTAAATTTTGTGGGCTACGCTGAACCTTTTGGAGGGGACTCCCATTCTAGGAGGGGATTCCAATGTGGCGTTTGATCAAGGATTGGACAAGCCCAATCCGTCCAAGACTCTTTTGACCTGTCCCACCAGGGCTAGCCTTAAAATAGCTAGACTGGTCCACTCTCAAGGTCTGGTGGATGTTTGGCGAGAGATGAACCCATTGAAAATGGATTATACTAATTTCTCTAGCCTCCACCATTCTTATGCAAGGATTGACCACATTCTAATAGCCACACACCAACTGCCCAGTGTTTCCAGCTCAAAGATTATAGACACCACACTCTCAGACAACTCAATAGTGACTGTCTTTACTGTAATCCTGAAACCTGATAAACCTGAGGAGGTAGGAAATTACCACTTAATATCACTCATTAATAATGATCTGAAAATCCTTACCAAAATCCTAGCTAACTAACTAGCCTCTTTCATAAGTTCATATATTCATAAGGACCAGGTGGGATTTATCCCAGGGAGAAAGGACCTGGACCAAACCAGAAGAGCCATTGATATAATATCCATTCTACAATCCAATTGGCCTGGGGGCACTAAACAACAGGGTTTTATGCTTTCACTTGATATACATAAAGTGTTTGATTCAGTGTCCTGGCCCTATATTATAATGCTGTTGGAGCATTGGGGTTTTGGTTTATCTCTTCTTAGGCATCATGAGGGCCGTTTATTCCTGCCCCAGAGCCCTAATACGCCTACAGGGCTATTACCCCCCCCCCCCCCCCCCCATCCATATTCCTAGACATACAAAATAGGGCTGCCCTTTAACACCACAAATTTTTGCCATAGCCATAGAGACACTTGCAAAAGCAATACTGGAAAATCCTGACATCAAAGGGTTTTTCTGAGGCCCCCAGACCCACAAATACGGTCTTTTCGCCAATGACCTAATTTTATTCATTAGCTCGCCTATTACCTCTCTTCCCAATCTCTGTCAGACTCTTATGCACTGTACACACGGTCGGAATTTCTGACGCAAAATGTGTGATCGGATCGTGTTGTCGGAAAATCTGATCGTGTGTGGGCTCCATCTGACTTTTTCCATTGGAATTTCCGACACACAAAGTTTGGGAGCTGAACCTAAAATTTTCTGACAACAAAATCTGATAGTTTACATTCCGATCGTGTGTAGACAATTCCGACGGACAAAGTGCCACGCATGCTCAGAATAATTTAAGAGACGAAAGATAATGGCTACTGGCCCGTTTATAGTCACGACGTATGTGTTGTACGTCACCTCGTTCAGAACGATCAGATTTTCCGACAACTTTGTGCGACCGTGTGTATGCAAGACAAGTTTGGCCCAAAATCTGTCTGAAAAAATCTGACGGATTTTGTTGTCAGAATGTCCGACTGTGTGTACAGGGCATTACGCCGCATACACACGATCGGATTTTCCAACGGGAAATGTGTGATGACAGGCTGTTGGCGGAAAATCCGACCGTTTGTATGATCCATCGGATAATTGTTGTCGGATTTTCCGCAGACAAATGTTGGATGGCAGGCTTTAACATTTTCCACGGACAAATCTCTGTTGTCGGATTTTCCGAGCATGTGTACACAAGTCCGTCGGACAAAAGTCCAAAGTACAAACACGCATGCTTGGAAGCAAGGATGAGCCAGAATCGGTCGGTCTTGTAAACTAGCGTTCATAATGGAGAATTAACATTTGTGATGCAGCATATTATGAAATCTCAAAATGCAGCGCACATTCTCTTCTTCTTTAATGGGATAGTAATGAAGCTGTTTTACTGGTGATACTTTTTTTTTTCTAGTGATATCAAGAATAATATTATTATGCTTTTTTTTTTTTTTTTTGGGCAAGTTACCACAACACCATTATCCCGTAGTTTTTAAGATCAAAGATACAACTATGTTGGTGTCCCTTGTCAATTTTACATTGTATTTTTTTAAATGTAACTGCCTACTCCCAAACTGTCATTTGATGTAAAACACATAGCCAAGTATTATTCTGAACAATTTTTTCATTGTGCATTAAAAAAAGAAAACAAATAAAATTAGATATGCTATCTGCCAATAGAACTTAACCAAAAAGTGCATTCTATGCATCCAAAAATATAGAAAATATAACAAATCAAATCATTATTATTCAACCCAAAAATGTAATAAAAGTCTCATGCATGTGTCCTGCTTCTTAATATAGGGGGTCAGAAATGCCAAGTGTTGGTGAAAGCAGGGGTCCGTTATCCAGAGATAATTACGAAAATCATCCAGATTATTCTCCTGAAGCTCCCACAGCAAAGGCATATGACATAATTGGTTGGTCAAGATTAACCACTTGACATCCGGCCATAGCCGAATGACGGCTTCGGCACGGATGTCAATTCCCGGGAGGACATCATATGACGTCCTCCCCTTTCCTCGCTCCCTGTGCGCGCTCACGAGCGAGCAGCAGGGAAATTCTGTGTTGGCCGTGTCCCTTGGACACAGCCAATCACAGATCGCTGTAAACGGCCAATCACATCGGCCGTTTACAGCGAGATCGGCGTGTCCAATGGGAGATGATCTCAGGTGGGTTTAAGTGCGCAAGTGGTTAATAAAGCAAAAATGTTTGGTCCAAGAAATCCTCCTCTTCCTGTTATGGACTCCTGTTCTGGACTGGACTTGGGACAAAACAATAACTCCAAGGCCAATAATAAATAACACGTTATTTACTCCGATTCTGCAACATGGCTGGTTGACGAACAGGCGTTCAGAAACAAATTGAAAAGCATGAAATGAAAAGCGCAAACTGAAAAGCGGGAAATGAAAAGTGCAAAATGAAAATCGAGAACTTCTACTAACATGAAATTAGCAGAAGGAGCCCAAGAGGTGGCGCTAAAGAGCTGAAAAACCACGTAGTACGTCACTACGTTTGTGTTTGTTGGTCGACAATTCCTTGCCATTTGTATGCAAGACAAAATCCAGGCACACGCCTTTGGACAAAAGTCTGAGGTTTTGTCTGCGGAAAAACCGTTCACGTGTACGAGGCTTAACTTCTTTTGCGAACATCTCATGTTAAGTATAACAAATCTTAAGCCCTGAACATCTCCCTTGCCCCCCGAAACGGTTTCACTGCTGAAACAGAGCTTCAAATTTGACTGGAACAAATCCTTCATCAAATACCTAGGCATTTCCCTCACTTTTAAATTTGACACGTTATACACCAGAAATGACCCTCCTAAGTACCACAAACTTGAACAAGACTTAAAGTCTTGGTCCAAACAACCTCTCATGGATAGGGAGAATAAATGCTATCCAAATGACACTGTTACCTAAAATACTATACCTTTTCCATTCCCACCCCATCCCAGACCAACTCAGGTCCTTGCAAAGCAAAATACTTAAATTTATCTCAGGAGGCTCCGGATATAGGATCCAACATCCATTTACACAGATACTACCAAGCTTCCAGACTAGCCCAGCTCTCCACAGTCTACTCTAATAGGGAAAAAACAGACTGGGTCCAGATAGAACGTCAGGCTGTGTGGCGATAGACATTAGACTTTCTCCTCTGGAGTCCACCTAGAAGCCGCCCACCTATCCTAGCCCCCGCACTCTCTCACTCCTTTGCTTTGTAGGGACAAGACAAGTTAAGTCATAACTCATTTCAGAAGTGAATCCCCTGGTACCCCTCTCCTGCAATCTGATTTTTCCTCCAGGGCCGGACATAAAGGCCTTTCAATGGTGGCTGGACAAGGATCTGTACCGAATAGGACACTTCTATACATCAATGGGCCCCTTCTCACTGCCCATTATGTTAGAAAACTGGAACTCCCACAATTGGAACGATCCAGGTTCAGAAAAATCTCACATTTCCTTCACAGCATCTGGAAGGATAAACCCGAACCCCCAAAATTCACAGCTTATGAGCTTTGGTGCGGTCAAGCCAAGAAGCAGAGGGGTGGCATTTTGGTCATCTACTCGTCACTTTCCCAGCTGTCTCAGAAATCTCCATATATGTTAGCCTGGTAAGAAGATATTCAATTTCATTGGAACCTGGGGACTAGGAATGGGCGAACGGTTTGGCCCGAGCATAAGTTAACAGCCGTACAAACGGGTCTTTCTACCATTTGTTCGCCCCCCTGAACCGACCACAATGCATTGCAGGGCTGAACAGTGCATTGCAAGCCCTGATTGGCTGAAGCAGTTAAAGCTTCAGCCATTCAGGGTACAGAGCACTGTCAGAGTCATGATTGGACACTGTCATCATGACTTTATCCAATCATGGCTCATTCCCGCCCCACAGTATAAAAGTATTCTTTCAATGGCAGCCATTTTCAGTGTGATTTTGGCATGGAGAGAGATAGAACAGGGCTCTGTTCAGTACTATTTGTTAGTGTGCTATACTGTGCTATTTTGCTTCAATTGTCAGTGTAAAATATTAATTTAGTGTCAGTCTAGGGATAGTGTGAGTGTAGTGAGGAAGACCATCATTCAGCTTTGCATAGTATGCAGATAGAGTAGGGACAGCTCCGATAGCTTCACTGTAGTGAGACATTGTCATTCATACAAACATTAGTGTAGAGTAGGGACACCTCAGATAGTTTCAGTGTAGTGTAGTAAGATTGTGTCAGTAATTTTGACATTAGTGTATAGCTAGAATAGTGATGGTTGAACACCATCTATTTCATTGTGTTACTGCCAGTTTAATGCCATATAGCTTTGTGTGCATTACTGCAAGTTTAACGCCATTTACTTCTGTGTACTTTACTGCAATATTAATGGCGTATAGTTCTGTGCGTCACTGTATGTTTGGCACATTATATTGCAGTATATTATAGTGTATCCGTGGAGTGTCTGTATAGTGTGAGTACTCAAATTAAAGAGCACCAAATACCACTTTACATTGATTAAAGTGCATCTACGTACTGATTTCCACTTCTTCTTTACATATGCTCATAAGCACTGCCCCCTCCCTCCCAATAATGTCTGGGAGGACAACAAGGAGAGGCAGACGTTCCCTTGGCACTGTAAGGGGGCCAACAACAAATGTGTCCTCAGGCAGGACATCATTTCCTCTGTTTAGTGAGTTTGCCCATGCTACCCAGCATGCAGAGGAGAAGGTGGACTGGCTTCCTAAACCTTCCTCATCCTCCTCATCTTCTGTCACGCAAGCAGAGACAAGTGTGCAGTCCCCTGCAGTTGCCAGAGTGGATAAACCTGCCTCCTTGTCCACATCTATTCCTACCATAGCCCCAAAATCAGCCATGGAGGAGTCAGCTGAGTTATTGATGCCCAGCCATTACTGGATACAGATGTTGGTTCTGAAGTTTTTGAATGACAGGAACATGAGCCTAGAGAGAGGGGAGAACACTGGTAAACAAATTGGCATTCATGTTCCCCCAGCCCCAGCATATTGCGAAGTTGTCTCCAGTGGTAATGATGATGATGGAGGAGATGGAGATGATGATGATGAGGTCACTGATGCAACTTGGGTGCCAGATAGAGGAAACCCCAAGGAGGCTGACATCAAGAAAGAGTAGAGAGCAGCCACCCTATTCCATCACATTCTGCAGCTGTTATTTCCTGGCCTACTCCAGCCTTTTTCAGCACATTTGCAGCAGATTGCACTGTTGCTATCTGAAAACTATGTCTCAGGCACATCAAACGTGGCAAAAACACCAGTCATTTGGGTACCACATGCTTAACAAGGCATTTACCGTCCAACCACTCAGCCCGTTGGCAAGAGCACCTAAAAGCCACACAAAAGGGGCAAAAATTTGTCCCTCCTCCTTACCCATTTCAGTCTGCCCCTGCTATACCGCTTACCCTCTGCAGGGACAGGCCCAGAGGTGGTTCATACCACGCCAGCTGGAGCCAGGAATGGTGGTGTGTGATAATGGCTCAAACCTCCTGTCCACCCTTAGACAGGGAAAGTTGACACATGTGCCATGCCTGGCACATGTCCTCAGTTTGGTGGTGCAGCATTTCCTAAATACGTACCCAAGTTTGCAAGATGTGCTAAAGCTGGCCAGAAGAGTCTGTAGCCATTTCAGGCAGTCATACACAGCCAGTGCTTGGTTGGCTGAAATTCAGCGGGAAATCCTCTTGCCTGATTTGTGACATGCCCACCAGGTGGAACTCGACTTTGTCAATGCAGCAGAGGGTCGTCAAGGAGTACCTGTGCGAATACATCACGATGACAGGCTCAGGCCGCCTCAGCTTATTTTCCCCCCACTATTGAATGAATGGCTGATCATTAACAATTCATGCACGGTATTGTCACCATTTGAGGAGGCCACAAGGATGGTGAGCCGTGACAGCATTAGTGACACAATCCCTGTTGTGTTACTGCTGGAGCAGACTCTGCATGGCATTATGGACAGGGCACTGGAGGCAGAGAAGCAGTAGGAAGAGGAGGACTTCCTTTCCTCTCAAGGCCCACTTTATCCAGACACCATCATTCCTATGTCACAGAACACTCAGGAGGAGAGAGGGGAGGAGGATGAGGAAGAGGATTCTGGCACTTTTATAGGCTTTGAAGAAGAGGAAGACGTAAGCGATGTAAGCGATGGCTTTCCAACCCCAGGACCCTTGGGAGTAGTACGTGGCTGAGAGGAGGAAGTTCCAGATGCTGTCATCCTGAGTGACCCAGAGGAGTCTGCTTCTCAAGCCTCAGCAAATTTGAGATGCATGGACAACCTCATGATTCAAAGCCTGCGAAAGGACCCAAGAATACGTGGCATAAAGGAGAAGGATGATTACTGGTTGGCAACCCTCCTTGATCACCGTTATAAGGGGAAGGTCTCAGAACTCATTCCGTCCCCAGAGAGAGTGCAAAAGATAAAATCTCTTAAGGACACATTAAAGAGGATTTTATTGAACGTTTTTCCTGACTCTAGTAGGTTAGTGTCTTGTTTTGAGTTTCAAGAGGTCAAGAGAGGAGCATTGGAGAAGGCGTCCACCTAAGTGAGGCATTTATGCACCTGTGATATGCACCTGTTTTTTTTTTTTTCCACAAAAAATTTTTTATTGAGTATTGTACAGAACATGTTATGCAACAAGCAAGAGATACAAAGCAAATTAACATACATGTGAACTTCCACAGTAATGGGGGATAGTTACAAAAACGACAATGTCTCCATGTTTATTGGAAGTTTCATCAAACAGGTTTAGAACAGGTTAATGTTTAATTCTGAATCTGACCAAAGAGAGGTATCTCTGAGCAGAGTAAAGATAGAGAGGGTTGCCCCGGAGCAGGTCCCTAGAGGACCCGCACCTGGGCCGAAAAGAAACGGGAGAGGGGGGGGGGGGGGGGGGGAAGGGAGGGAAAAAAAAGGGGGGGGGTTCCAGAATGGGGCAGGTGGGGCTGTTTGGTATGCATTTGGGATCAGGATCCACAGGATCATGGATCATTGGGGCCCAGCCACCTCGGTACGTTCATTCTGCTTAATTTAAAGGACAATTCGCCATTTGAGCATGAATCAGGGTGAATGTTCTAAGAAGCGCTGTGTGGTCTTAAAGTAAGTCCAGCAAGCCCATGTTGTCGTAAACTTCTGGATACGTTCCTGTGAAATGTGTACCAGTTCTTCCATTTCTTCAATTTTGGAGATTCTCGAGAACCATTCCCTAATTGTTGGGATGTGTGTAGACCGCCAATTAACCGGAATGCACAACCTGGCGGCGTTTACCATATGCATGGCAAGAGATTTAAAATATTCCGACCTAGTCAGATGAGTATGGTGCAGGAGGTATTGGGCTGGGGAGTAGGTTAGAGTGTAGGTGGTGACCTGTGCAATAATGTCATGTACCTCCTTCCAAAATGGCTGGAGTTTCTCGCATTCCCACCAAATGTGGAGCATCGTTCCTCTGTCTGAATTACATCTCCAGCATATGTCGGGGGTTGATGGGGAAAATTTGTGCAGTAGGTGTGGGGTTCTGTACCACCTTGTTTTGATTTTGTAGCAGTTCTCTTGGATCGCCACATTAAGGGAGCCCTTATGGGCGTACTCGTTAATAAGCGCCCAGTCCTCTTCTGTGAGAGAGAGTTGAAGTTCGGTTTCCCATGCAGTGCGGGAGGAGTCTGGTAGGTTGGGTGTTTCTTCTAGGAGCATATTGTATATAGTGGAAATTAAGTGTCTTTGTGGGGGATGGCTTGTACTTAGTTTCTCAAATGGAGTTAGGGGTCTGGACCATGTGTCGTTTGTGGCTTTCGTGGATAAGAAGTGCCTAATCTGCCTGAATGACCAAAACGAGAAAGAGTTGGATAGTGATGTCGCCACCAGATCTTCATAGGTTCGGGGGACACCCTGTGAAAAGAAATGGTGTGCCAAGACTCTTCTATGTGGCCAGTCATGTAGGAGGTAGTTGGCCGACAGACCTGGCGTGAAGTCGGGGTTTCCCCTTAAGGGAGTCGAGGGCCCTGGGGTTGAGGAAAATACTGCTGATCTAATCGTTCTCCTAAAAGTTTCAAGGGAGGGAAGAACAGTGGGGTGTGTCTTGGTCTCTAGGGGCCAGGAGCCAGACGGTACCCAAGGGAGGGAGTCCAGCGGTGGGCCTATGTCTGCTTTCTCTAGTGTGACCCAGACCTTTCCGGGTTCATGAATGTTCCAATCAATCAGGCGGGTCAAATGACAGGCTGAGTAATATTTGTGAAGGTCCGGCAATCCAATGCCACCCTTCAGTTTAGAACACGTTAGGCGTGAGTACTTAATACGGGGTGGGGAATTCTTCCAGATGAAAAGCGAGGACGCCCTCTTATATGTAGCAAAGAATGATGGCGGGAGGCTAATGGGGATACACTGAAAAAGATACAGAAGTCTCGGCATTACTATCATTTTTAAGAGGGCCGCCCGACCAAACCAGGATACATTAAGATTGCTCCAGTCACTCATGTCTTGCTGGGCTTTCTTTAATGCCTTTAAGAAATTTTCATTGTACATCTGAGCTAGGTTTGTAGTGATTTGTATGCCAAGATAAGTGATGGCTTTCTGACTCCAAAGGAAAGGGAGGGATTTTTGACATAGGTCTACCTCATTTTTGGGGAGAGAAATGTTTAGGGCGTGGGATTTTGTGTAATTGATCTTTAAATTTGATAAGGACCCAAAGTGTTCCAGGTCTTTTAAGAGGTTGGGTATGGAGGTGAGGGGGGAGCAGAGGGATAGGAGTATGTCGTCTGCGAAAGCAGCCACTTTGTATTCCTTGTCTTGTATTAGGATGCCTTTTATATCGGGGTTGTCCCTTAGTCTGTTGAGAAAAGGTTCCAGTGTAATGACAAAGATTAAGGGAGACAAGGGACATCCCTGGCGAGTTCCATTTCCTATAGGGAAGGCGTCCGATAGGTGGCCGTTAACCCTGACCCTTGCCTTGGGAGAGGAGTACAAGGCCGAGATATGTGAGAGCATACGGGTGTTGAGACCCAGTACTTTCAGGGTCTCGTACATGTAATCCCAGGCCACTCTATCGAACGCCTTCTCAGCGTCTAGAGAAAGGAAAAAACCTCTGGCTGCGGAATTCGTAAGCCTGTGGTGTAGATTCAGCACTCTGATGGTGTTGTCCCTTGCCTCCCTTCCGGGTATGAAGCCCACCTGGTCCAGTGAAATAAGGCTGGGTAGGATTGGGGATAATCTGTTGGCTAGAATTTTTGAGTACAGTTTGATATCAACATTTAAAAGGGATATGGGCCTGTAGTTCTGTACTAGGGTCGCATCTTTCCCCTCTTTAGGGATGACAGCAATGTGGGCTTCCAACATGTGGCCTAATGAGGCTTGTGGGGTTGCCATGGCATTGAAGACAGTTATTAATTTTGGGGACAGGATATTGGAGAAGAGCTTAAAGTACTGCAAGGTGAACCCGTCGGGGCCAGGGCTTTTGCCCGGTTTCATCTGCTTTATTGCGGATTGTAGTTCTTCTAATGAGAGGGGCTTTTCCATTTCTTGGGTTTGGTCTTTCGTGAGGGATTTCGGGCAGTATTGTGCAAGGAAGTCCTTAATAGCTTCTGTCCTTTGTTCTGCCTGTTCTTTATTTTGTGTGGTAGGTTTCAGGTTGTATAGTTGCCTATAATATTTCTCAAATCTGTCTGCTATTTCTGCATTTTTAAAAAGGGGCCTACCATGTGAGCCTTGTATCTGATGTATCGTATTGGAGGGTTTAGATGCTTTCACTGCTCTCGCCAATAGCCTCCCACATTTATTGCCTTGCTCGTAGAAAATTCTCTGATGCAAGACATAACGGCGTCTTGTCTGTTTACCTAACTCCTCCAACAGCAAGGAGCGGGAAAGAGACAATTCCTGCAGGGAGTTTTGCGATTGTGAGAGTTTGTGTGAGGACTCTAGACGTTTAATCTTATCTATCAATTTAATTATAGTGTCCTGACGTGCTCTTTTCATTTTACCCGCTTGCTTCATCAGTTCACCCCGTATAACACATTTGTGTGCCTCCCATACTGAGATGGGTGAGATGTCATCAGTGGTGTTAGTTATAAAATATTCTCGCATTATAGTTGCTAGGCGTGTGGTAAACTCTACGTCTTTTAGCAGGGCCGAGTTAAGTCTCCAGGTTTT
Source organism: Lithobates sylvaticus (assembly GCA_028564925.1). Lineage (NCBI taxonomy): Eukaryota > Metazoa > Chordata > Amphibia > Anura > Ranidae > Lithobates > Lithobates sylvaticus. The sequence continues at coordinate 503,756,219 of CM053026.1, forward strand.
AGATTTCTGTACTGAATCTGGAAAGGTTAGGGAAATTGAGATGGGATGGTGATCTGATAAGTACATGGGCTCTATTGTGGCCCGTGTAAGGTATGGCAGGTCGGGTTGGGAGAGGAAGAAATAGTCTATACGTGAGTATTTTTGGAATGGTGCAGAGTAAAATGTATAGTCTTTTACCGTAGGAAACAAGGTGCGCCATGTATCGTGCAGGTTGAGGTCCTGGAGCTGCAGTTTAATCTGTCGGAGTGCCCGGAATGCTAGAGTAGAGGAGCCTGTGGACGTGTCTATGGCGGGGTGTAGTGGGGTGTTGAAATCTCCTCCGAGAAGGACAATACCCTCTTTGAAGGAAAGGAGGAGTTCTTTGATTTTTCTGAAAAATGTAACTTGGTGCTCGTTTGGGGCGTAGATGTTTGCTAATGTCAAGGGTTTGGATGCATAGTGGCCTTTGAGGAATACAAACCTGCCGTCAGGGTCTATCAGGGAGTCTGATATTTGGAAAGGGGCATGTTTGGATATTAGGATTGAGGTGCCCTTGGTTTTTGCCAGGGGGTTTGTGGAGTGGAAGGCAGTGTGATAAATATGGTTGGTAATCTTAGGGATGGCGTTTGAGCGGAAATGGGTCTCTTGGAGAAAAAGAAACTGGGCTTTCTGTTTGGTAAGGGCTGCTAGTACCTGTGAGCGTTTTTCGGGGAGGTTCAAGCCTTTAACATTAAGTGACACACATTTCAGCTGTAGGGGGTCATGGTTCAGCGGATCATTGGCCATTGTATTATCAAGCCTGGGGTCTTACTTGAGAGGGGTCAGATGCGGCTTACACCCGCGGATATGTCCTTAACGCGTTCCGAGGTGGCTGGGCTGGGGGGGCGGTTTGGGGCGATCCGAGGGGTATAAGGGTGTGGGCGAAGGAGGGGAAGTTAAGGATAGTGCTGTTAGGTAGGAGGCAGAGGAGGGTAAGGGAGGGCGAGGGTGAGGGGGGCAGGAGGCGAGTGGGTCTGGGGAGGTAGGGAGGGGGAAGGGAGGAAGAGGATAGGGGTAAGGAGGAGAGGCAGATAGAGGTGTGTAGGTAGAGCTGCCGAGGGGTAGGGGCAGCAGATAGATGGATGAAACTGTGAGGATCAGAGGTCTCACAGGGGGGGAAAATTACCAGAGGTGGGAGGGAAGTTCCCTACCACCTGGAGGGTGGGAGGCCGGATGTTCAGCAGGCTTACTAGGTAGGACTGCTGTGGGGGTATAGTGAGAATGCCCGGGATTAACGAGAGCTGCATTTTGGAGGATCTGGTTAGTTTTAGTTGAGAGGGGAGGTGGGTGCCATTGATGGGTAAGAGTAAGCTCAACTTGTCGTTGAGGTGCTGCAATACAATCAGATAACCTTAACGTAAAAGTACAAGAACAACAGTACTAGAATGTTTGAAAATTACAATAACCATTAATTGTGTATCGGCCTGCAAGTCTGATAAAGCGGATTTACTTACATCCAAGAGAAAAAAAAAAGAAAAAAAAAAAACAAAAACAAGAGAAATCAAAAAAAAAAAAAAAAAAAAAAAAAAAAAAAAAAAAAAAAAAAACATAAGTTTGTACATTAAGCATATAACCATAAGAACCTTCTGGTTCAACACTATTAGGTGATGTAGTATTCTAAAGGCCCTGTCGGTTCATGAGGGTAGAGAGGGGGGGGGGGAGAGGGGACCACCCAACTGCCCGTCTCCCCCCTCCCTCCTCCTGGAAGCATCCGACGTCACCCTTCTCGTGGGTTTTGGTCCGTGGGTGTTGAGGGACACCCTTCATTATTTGCTAGGTAAAAGATGGGGACACCCCCAGTTCCGTGGCATTCGTCTTGTCTATTGGGAGGTGTTAGATTCTGAATGGTAGTGTCCTCAGTAAAACAATGCATTTTAGTTAGATAGCTAGACAGGACGGGCGTCGCCACAGGGACCGATGGGACCAGTGCGTTTCAGGTATGCGTTTAAAGTGTGGGTATTTATGGCTGCAATTTGAGGTTAGGTTTCCCCGGGCGCTTAAGCCGGTGGTTCGACTCTGGTCTCTCCAATGAGTTTGGATTTCTCAGGAGGGGGACGACCCCGGGTGTGGGGTCGGGGAGAGTACAAAGCACTGGTTGAGCCTCGGTCCCAGGGACAAAACCCGCCAGGGCTGTAGCACAATGCGGAGTTGTTCTCCTGGAGGGGTAAGAGAAGCTCAAGTAATGTGTCATGGTCTCCAGGGATAAAGTAGACTCAATCGGGGGGATAGGGGGGAAAAGTCTACGTTTGCAGCACAGGTGCTCTGGCAAGATGCGTTAGTAATATAGTGAGCGTAGGGAGTTCATGGTGAGTGCTCTGAGTCCTTAGTAATGCTCAGCGTTGAGGAATGGATATAGTTCTCCTGGTAATCTGTTATGAGTCTCACCTGGTTTCACTTTGTAGCAAAGCTTGCATGTGGGTGCCTCCTTCAATAAGCCTTGGAGATTGCGATGTGGCTGGGTAGTTGTGTCTGTATACCATCGCTGGGGGGAGTCCACATCCTTCTGGGGTGTTCCGCTGATCGCGCCTTCTGGGTGTCCAGGGTTGCGGTCGGGTAGGGAGTACCTTCTTGGGCCTAGTAGAGCTGGAGGTGGATCAAGAGTGTCAGCGTGGGGGGTAGTAGGTATAGGAGGGCCTTAAAAGGCATGCGGGGTATAAGCGAGGCAATGAGGAAGTAAGTAAAATGAAAACTGAAAAAAAAAAAAAAAAAAGGAGGAAACGTAGTCCTTGGACGTTACTCACAGGCCGGTGCATCGTACTTCAAGGGGTGTTTTAGGCGTCCGGATGGTCTCTGCGTGGAGTGACAGGAGGACCCGGCGTACGCTGTTGAGAGTCGCGGCGGGGAGGACGAGCTTCGGGTGACTGACGGCTCGATCCTCTTCTCCTTGAGCGGTGACGTTGGGTTTTCGGTGAGAGATTATGCGATGTCGGTCGCCAGGGTTCCGACGGGAAGTGGAAAGGGCACCAGTCCGGAAGCTCTATCAAGGGGATATCAAGTTGCTCGCAGAAGGATGGTAAGTCGTCAGGCGAGCGCAGGAGTGCAGTGCGACCTCTAGCGGAGGCGGACAGGCAGAACGGGAACTTCCACCGGTATTGGATGTTGTGGGTCCTCAATTGGTCCAGTAGGGGGCGAAGGGCTCTTCTGCTCTGTAGTGTGGTTGGGGAAAGGTCCTGAAAGAGCTTTATTTCGGCTCCATTGTATAACACACGGCCCCTGTCCCTTGCCTTTCTCAGGATAGCTTCCTTTAACGGGAAGTTAACTATGCAGCAAATTACATCCCTTGGAGGCTCGTTGTCTCGGGGTGGCGGTCTCAGTGCCCTATGCGCCCTTTCCATTTCGATTGGCGAGTCGGCTGGTCTCTCCAATAAGTCATTAAAAATGGCGCAGATGGTCTGGGGCAGGGCGCCCGCGTCCAGGCCCTCGGGCACTCCGCGGACTCTAACGTTGTGCCTGCGGCCTCTATTGTCAAGGTCTTCCACTTGACGGTGGAGGTCAAATAAGTAGGCCAATTGTGAATCATGGGCTCGTTGTACTTGCCTTATGGCCGCCGTATGCAGCTGTGTTGTCTGTTCCACGTCCGCGAGGCGTGTGGCCACCAATTGTATGTCCGTTTTCAGGTCGAGGATAGCTGCCGACAGAGTGCTAGTTATGTTGCTAGTGATGTCGGTAGCTACTCTGTGAAGGTCAGCTAGGCTCACAGCATGGGTTGGTGGTCCGTCCGTGTGGGCGCTTCCATCCGAGTGTGATTCGGATCTGTTCTCTGGGGAGTAAGGCCCTGCGGCCTGCATCGCCTCGTGGTTGTCGTCAGACCGGAGGGAGCGAAACAGCTCGGGGATATTACGGCCGTGCTGCGACCCGTTGTCCCTCGGTGTTCGGGAGGCTGAGATGCTTCTGTTGGATTTACCCATTGCGGAAAAGTAGGGCAATTTCCCCAGAAAAGAGGATATTTCGTCCTCGATATGCAGGAGCTCTAAGCTTAAGCAGCCATCTTCGGTCCCGGCCAAGCCACGCCCCTTCCTAATATCTAAATCCTGTCATTAAAATCTCACATAAACCTATAATCTCATATAAATTTCACATTATCATGGTAATGCAATTCCAAAAGTTGTTTTCAATCCTTTTAAATGTGCATCTTTCTTTAAAATTATAGTTGGTGATCCTACTATGAAGGTCCTTGTTCAAGCATTGCTCCTGCTTTTCCACCCTAGACAAACAAAGATTTGGGGGTACACCCTAAAAAACGCATAAGAGATGGTGCAGCCATAAGACCATACAGACAGAAAAAAAGAGATTACAGCGCACACATACAAAAATGACATTTATCCTGCAAGGCTAGTTAAAAACACCTGAACACATTCAAAACATACAGGGCTTTGGTCACACTATTTGGTCATATAGTGCTAAGCCCCCTTACTGCGACAAAGTACTCCGAATTAGTGGGTCCTACGCTATCCATAGATAGATAGTCCACCTGTGTTATAGGAGGAGTCCTTGAAATTCTCCCATTTAAAGGAGTGTATGTTCCCATGGTTCAGAGAAGCAGGATCTTTCATTCTATTACTAGGGTAGGACCCACTAATTTGGGGTACTTTGTCGCAGTAAGTGGGTTTTAGCACTATATGACCATATATTGTGACCAAACCTCCATATTTTTTGAATATGTCCAGGTGTTTTTAAATAGCCTTGCAGGATAAATGTCATTTTTGTATGTGTGCGCTGTAATCTCTTTTTTTTTCTGCCTTTCCACCCTGGCACATGTGCCCCTGTTGAGAACTAGAAAATGGCCATGCCAACACAAATTAGGCATGACTAGTCACAGTCACTATCAGAAAGCTGGTCCAGAGCAATGATGTGCAGCTGACAATTGAGCAAGTCCAGAAAAGATCAACAGCACAAAAGTAATTAAAATGGCAATTACAATGCAGACTACTAAATATGACTTCCCTGTGAAAACCACATCTAAACCCAAAATTAAAAAAAAAAAAATGTATATATTACAGCTTACCAGTCCTTATATGCGGTGGTTGCATTAGTTTTTATTTTTTATGTCAAGAATATTTTCAGCAAGTATAGAAAATACCTGTTGATCTTGCCAGAATGGGACTGTCCTTATCATTTTCTGTGAGATGAACTGGAAGCACAAAAACAATCTAGCTACTAGCTCCATCAATTCACATATAATGGAGATGAACAAAGACAGACATGTTTGACAACCAGCCTGTGCAACAGTCATAGCTGCTTACATAGATTAAGTGGAGAAAAGAGTGCAGCCACCCAAGGTTAGAAAGTGTGCTATTTGCATGGTTACCAGGTAAAAAAAAGGGGGGGGGGGGGGCTGGAAAAAGAGAAAGCTGCTGCAGTCACCACATTTATGGACTGGTAAGACGCAATATATTGCATTTTTATTTTTAAGTTTAGATACACTAACTGAAATACTTTTTTTGTCACTGACCTGGAACACATATGTAGATTACAGGTTTTGTCTTTTTTCTGACTTGTGCTATACAAGACTAGCATGTGCAGGTGGAGATCAGCAAGCCAATAGAAAAAAAATAATAGATAAATAGAAAACTTCAGTATACAGAACCCTATACCCATAGCAGATCCAAAGGAAGGTAAAAAAAAAAAAAAAACAATAAAGCATGGTCCAATGTGCTCCAGTGGGGGAAAAATTACTTCCTGATCCTCTAAAGCAGGGGTGTCAAAAGTCCTCAAAAGGGCTGGTTGTATCTGTAAGATTAGATGGCCAGCACATCCCCTCCCATTACATTAGATGTCCAGAGCCACCCCACCATCAGAAATTGAGTCCCCTACCCTCCCTAACATCACAATGCACCCCCTTTCCTTATGCTGCTGCTGGGAAAAAGCTGGATGCATTGCTTGAAAGCAGAAAGTAAGGGTCTGGAGGAGGACCAGAAGAGGGCTGGAGCTCTCCTACAGCTGCTGGAGAGGTGCGAGGGCCACATGAAATGGCCTGGAGGGCCAGATTCGACCCCCGGGCCTTGTGTTTGACACCTGTGCTCTAAAGCAATTGGATATTCTTTGGATCAACAATCTCTGGTGTTATTATCCAGTTATATGCTGTGCATTTAGGAATGCATCTGGCACTTGCTGCTTCCTTATGAACTTTTGACAGGGTAGAATCTGGCACATATAGTAGCAGTAGAAATATGCTCTGGTTTTCTGACAAATGCCAAAACAAGCAAGCTTCTGTCCAAATTTGTGTTCTAAGGGGCTATTTCAAATATTTTTTTTTACATGTTTTACTAAGAAAAATTCTATATAACATAGGGAAGTGAAGAATTTTGAGTAACTACATTCCTGGAAATGTCTTTAAAATGTATCACTGTTTATTATTTACTGTTTGATGGTAGAATGTTTTTTATTAAGTCTGTTGGGACTCATTTTATTGTAATAAGTTAGGTCAAGCATAGTAGCTTGACCATAATTCCAGGCATAAGAAAGTGAGAACACAGAGTGCAAATTAACACATGTAATAATTCAGTGACAAGGATAGCAAAGAAACAAATTTCCGTTGGTTAGAAGAGTTCAAAATATTACAAATACAAGGGAAAAATAGTATTATGTGGGCAGAAGCAGTTATCAAAAAAGAAAGTGAATGTATAAAAGAGTTAGAGAAGTTGTATGTAAATACAGATAGAAAAGAGACTGGAATAACAAAGAGATGGATAAGGAGAAAAAATGGATGAAAGGGAAGGTATAGACCAGGGGTCTCAAACTGGTGGCCCTCCAGCTGTTGCAGAACTACAAGTCCCATCATGCCTCTGCCCATGGGAGTCCAGCTTGTAACCATCAGCCTTGCAATGCCTCATGGGAATTGTAGTTCTGCAACAGCTGGAGGGCCACCAGTTTGAGACCCCTGGAATAGACTCTAGGAAGGGTCCAGGGTCTAGACGAACAGTGCAAGACTATTCAAAGTGATAACAAATATACATTCATTCAGCCTACTTTTGTAAAGAATAAGCTTGTTCACAGTCCCATTGATTAGACCAAACCTAACAACCAAAATGTATTCTTAATTATTTACTACAAGGACAACATGCTCATGCATTAGTAAAGGATGATGGGCTTCAGTTGGCAAATGCAGCATGCTTTTGCCATCAATTTGAGACACTTCTGGACTCACATTTAACGTTAGGTATAGTTGACCTGCTTTATGCCACTTTTGCATTCACATAGACTTGAATTGAGAGAGAAGCAATTTTGAAGAAAACAAAAGTGGGAATGGCCCCAAGGTAACTGTTGTAAATAAGCCATGTGTATGATTTGGGGTGGGTAACTCAGTGGATATACTAGTGCATGTACACAATTTCTTAAACTATTACTTGCATGCTGTAACAATAAATACTCATTTTCCAGGGCATAGTGAGGTTGATTTACTAAAACTGGAGAGTGCAAAATCTGGTGCAGCTCCAGGTTTTTTTTTACATCAAAGCCTGAACAAGCTGAAGTTAGAAGCTGATTGGCTACCATGCACAGCTACACCATATTTTACACTTTCCAGGTTTAGTAAATCAACCCCTATGTGTTTTGCATCCTGAGCATTGTCACTTTGGTACACTGAGCACTATGTTACCCCTGAAGAAGCCATACATTTAATGTCAAAACGTGGTGAGTTTTGTGTTTCAGTTAAATGTATGATTTATAGAAGATAACTGCGTAGGAATGTAGATCTAAGAAGGAAATATAAGAATAGATGAAAATTCTATGTGACACAGGGTTGATTTACTAAAAGCAAAGTGTCTCTTTACTTTGCAAGGGAAGTTGCACTTTACATGGAATATGCCCCATAAATTATAAAAATTGCATTTTTGCTTGCATATGATTGGATGATGGATGTTAGCAGCTTCACCTCATTCACTAAGCTCCTTTGCAAAGTTAAACTTCTCTTGCAAAGTGAAAATTTGTATTTAGTAAATCAACCCCAATGATATAGAATATTGAAAAGATGAAAAAGTAGTAGTAGAACTGTTTGATATATATTTATTCAAAAGATTATTATTGACGAAAAAGAAATCTAGATATATAAACTCCAGGTGTTTCCCTTCAAATTATTAATGGGGTTGAAATGTAAATATTAATCAATACAGAAAACACATACTGTAACACCTTTCTTTAAAAAAAAACAGTTTATTAAGAATTAAAAAATGTTAAATTATAGATAATTCTGATGTGGCTGACTTGAAATTTACAAATAGTACATTATTATACAGGATTTATATAGCGCCAATAGTTTGCGCAGCGCTTTACAAAGTGAGGGCATTGTAAATTCATTCATCACGCAAAATTTTGATGACTTTTTATTGAAGACTTTTATCGAAATACATTTTATTGAGACACATATAATAAACCAGTTAGTTCCATACAAACAATATATTAATAAAATATATGCGTGTGGTATAAAACAAAGGCAATATTTCATACAAAGAACAACATATAAAATTGCATCCTGCATGAAGAGATCGAGACAGGCGTCAACACATATTCCCAGTTGTGAGATAGCAAAACTATGTTACATTGTTACATAGTTAGTCAGGTTGAAAAAGCATGCAAGTCAATCAAGTTCAGCCAATAGAAAAAAACAAAAAAAACATTAATTGAAAACCCCATAAGCCTTTCTGTATATGAGGTTAAACCTTATTTTTCTCCATATGCAAGTTCCACCATATCCTTTGTAATTACCTTAAAGCTAATACATTTGCCATAACTTAACTTTCCTTTTACCGTATGTTTACATATGTTGACTATAACCATCCTTATACACTTCAAGGGGCAATAGATTGAGTTCAGTTAATCTTTCCTCATAGCTGAGGCCCCCATTCATCTTACAAGAGTTATAATACTACAGACCATTCCAAAAGCAGAGTGAATTAGTGGTTAGCACTTTTACCCACCAACACTGGGTCCTTGGTTCAAGACACTGTCTACATGGAATGTCTATGTTCTCTCTGTGCTTGCAGGGGTGTTCACCCACACTCCAATGACATGTTGGTAGGTTAATTGGACCTGAGCACACCCAAGATGGCTGAGTCAGCATCTGCCCATCAGGAGATAAAGCTCTTAGTTCCCAGGGAGTAAAGTGCTATATAAGTAATAGCTGATTTATTCAAATCTGGAGGCAAAGAAGCAGAGCAGGGCAAGGCACAGTCAGTTTTGGTGGTCATTTTTGGTACAAGATGTCCAGTTACCCCAAACTGTGTCATGGTTGTACAATCCTTAGATGTGCAGTGGACTACTACAGTTTTTCTGGCTAAAAAGAGGCATTCACATAGTAATGCAAGTGTGGTTGCTATTAAAGTGAGCTGGTTGAGGATATCCAAGACACATACAGATGGGGGAAGAAGAATTGAACAGCCCATTGGGGCTGATTTACTAAAATTGGACAGTCCAGAATCTGGTGCAGCTGTGCATAGTAGCCAATCAACTTCTAATTTCAGATTGTTCAATTAAGCTTTGACAAAAAAAAAAATAGAAGCTGGTTTGTTTGCAGACCTGCACCAGATTTTGCACTCTCCAGTAAATCAACGCCATTGTGTCATATACTGTATACAATTAAGAATTTGTTCCCAGCATGGCCAGGTAGGGTGTACAAAGAAAGCAAGGGGCTTCTGGTGCTCAGGACAGTTTAGTTAGGGTTTGCTAGGCTAAAAAAAAATAGAAAGTCTTTTTAACATTAAATAAGCCTGGTGGGTAATAACCACCTTGGTCTGCCTTTCTCTGGCACACATTTGCCAAGGGTTTCTAAGCACTCCTCCCTGTCCTACTCATCCAGATCTGGGTGTCTCCGTACCAAACGAAACACACAATAAAACCAATGATCAGCAATCAGGTTACTATAGGGATCGGACATACAGTGCTGTCAACTTTAAAAAATAGATGGGATGTCACAAGCACACCAAAAAAGTCAGCAGTAGAACCATTTTGGAACCATGCAGGATCCCCTTATTCAGGCACCTATACATACCTATTCATCAAGCTACCAATGGTGTAACCTAGTGTGTTGGTAGAGACCACCTCCCAAATCATGATTTAATTTTCCCACCAAATTCTAGGAAGCAAACATTTACATCCACTGTACTAGAAAATAAGTGTAAACAGTCAGCTTTCCACTTGTACACCCAATAATACTTCTAAATTATCAGAAGCCGATAATGTTAAATAATTACTTAGAGTAAATATTTTTACTAAACGTATATATTAATGAATGCACTATTAGTTGGGATAATATTGTATGGAATAGTTAGTTACAAAAATCTTAAAAAAAAGTTCACATGTTATATTATTAAAAACCAATACTTTTTTAAGCTGCCGAGTAGGTAATATCATAACTTCGGTCAAACTTTTCCTGTTGTTTGTCTGCTAATTATAGAGATTTACTCTCACATCTTGTCCCACTGACACCAGTGCAAGACATGATGGGTGTCACCATTAGAGGAGAATACATAGCCAATAAATCTGACAGATGTTCTAACATTCTAACCCCTCCCCACTCAAAGAAATAAATGTGCTTGTTGCTGCCCTGTGATCTCATTTCATGTGCTTGTCACAACCTGTTACTGGGACAGGAAGTGAGGTTAAATCTCACCAACAGGGACAGAATCAGCAATCATAACCTTGCAGATATTTTAACGTTTCCCCCTTTTGTACAAATCAAAAACAAAAATTGTCTAGAGTTAAAAACCCTACTGTGAGCATTTTGTCTAACCTGCAGATTGCTGTTGAAAAAGGGTGGCATGAAAGAGGTCTAAATAACACAACACTGCTCTATGCACCACATTGACAAACTTCAATATTGCTGGCGTCTGCACAGCACTCGTAATAAACTATACATGATTTCACATGCCTTTGTCATTGGTTTCTCTCACAATTATTTATTGCTTTGAGTAGCACGGGTTCACAATGTGAACTCACACTTTTGTCAGCAGAAAGAAGTTATGGCGCATGCTGATTTTTGAGTACAACAAGGTCAGAAAAAACTAATTCCTTTGAAATGAAAAAAGGAGTCAGAAACAAGAGTTTTAATAACAGAATTGACACAAGCACAGCATATTACAAATATGAATTACAGTTCTATCAGGACATCTATTGAAATCCTTAGATTGCTTTGCTCCCAGCCTGACATAATATTCAAAGCCGGGTTTATATGTGCAAAGAATACGGCTGCTTTCCAAAGTACATGCAAATCAGATCATTGATTTATGCAGAGGCAGACTAGTGGGTGGAACACTAAATTTAATTTTTGGGAAAAAAGCTACAACTACCTCAATACACAGGGCTGACACTGTGAACTGTGCATAAGCCACCAACAGATTCATTACAGTTTCCATTTTAAGAACTGCTGCATTTGAATGAAACATTTGTCTTTTGTCAAAGCTATTCTGTGGAAAAAAATATTTTTGTTAAAGATGTCAGCGCAGTTCAAATACCCTCACCCTATACCTTTAATAAGATTGGAAAATGGATGCATGTGCATATCCTAAGTCAACAAGGCTTTCCCATGGACATTTCTATGTTTGTTATTTTTGATTCATTAAATCATATTTTTGAACAAAAATATTTTATTCTCATGACAATTGCCACAAACACACGGCTAGTCTATTCAGAAAAAAATATGTTTAACACATCACTTAATTCATTATTTTCTTATTGTTGACTGATGTATTTTAACATGAAATATATACATCAAAGTAAATTTGTAACAATATGGCTTCAACAGAGCATTACAAACCTAATTATAAGCCAGCAAATGTCCCAGATTCTGTAGGACAGTCTAGCAATTTTGGACACTTTCCTGTAGTTTCCATGTCCCGTAGGCTGTCTCACAGGACCCAGAACGTTGTGCATACATCCCAACAGTGCCAGTATAGTTCTGGTGCTGAGGTCAGCTAAGAAAGGCAAAGCATTAGCACAGGAGCAGAGCATATGATTATATAAGAAGCCACTGAACACCAATGCAACAAAAGGTCTTATTTTTGCTTTTACTGGCTCCAACAATTAGATTTAGTTTTGATACTGTGGACTCCAATAATAGGGTTTATTTTACTCTCACTGACACCAAAAAATGCATTATTTTTTTCTCCCATTGAAAACAATTTTTTTTTGTAAATATTGTCCTCAACAATAGGACTAAATTTTGCTCCCAATGACACCAGCAATGGGGTTTATGTTTGCATCTACTGACCAGTATTGTATTATACAGTATATTATCTACACCTTGCCTCTGACCTCTGCATTCTGTATGCTGTGCGAAACATTGGGGTTGATTTACAAAAAACGGAAAGTGCAAAATCTGGTGCAGCTGTGCATGGTAGCCAATCAGCTTCTAACTTCAGCTTGTTCAATTAAAGTGATTGAATGCATTAAGATAAATAGACCTTCTGTGTGCAGCAGCCGCCCCAGCACTCCCTAAAACTTACTGGAGCTCCATATCTCTCCAACAATGTCCACAAGTTCCTTGGCCATCCGGGATTCTCCTCCTGATTTGCTGAGACACAACAGCAGCGCCATTGGCTCCCACTGTTGTCAATTAAAGCCAGTTAGCCAATAAGGAAAGAGAGGCGGTTGGGCCGAACCGTGGTGTCATGTCTGAATGGACACAGGGAGCTGTGAATCGGCTCGGTGCCCCCGTGCTGTGGAGGCACTCGACAGGAGGGAGGTGCCAGGATAGCCAAAGAGGGACCCAAGAAAAGGAGGATCTGGGCTGCCCTGTGCAAAACCAACTGCAACAGAGAAGGTAAGTATAACAAGACTTTACAATCACTTTAAGCTTCAACAATAAAACCCGTAAGCTGATTGGTTTCTATGCAGAGCTGCACAAGATTTACCACTTTTAGTAAATCAACCCCATTAAATACTCCTGACCACTACATGACACAACAAAACAAATGCTGGCTGCTAAGCAGTTCCCAACAATTTTAATAAAGATCCCCTTTAAGGTATACTTAGACAAAATGTTACTTCTCTGTCTAAATTTGGTTTGCAGAAAAGCAAATGGAAGGATTTCATTTTTAAAAATAGCCTCTATTCTGAGGTTAATGTGTGTCTGTGGAACTCTTGCTTAAGGCACAGTAATTTAAGAGCATTTTGTGGGTACAATGACTGCAGAATTTGTGTGTGGTGTATATAAAAAGTAGGCTCAGACTTATACATTGCTAAATATAGGGAGAAACATGAGACCACCCCAACATTATGGTTCACTTTTTGACCATACATCCATGTGTTCAGGGGCCATTAAGCTTTGTGCGCTGCACTCTCAAAAATATATAAAAGCATAGCTGCCAACTCTCACTCAATTGGAACCAAATCCCTCTGTTGCCTTTCCTCCTTGGATGTCCCCCCTTTTGGCTTGATGTATAGATCTCTGTATAGGAAAAAAATAAAAATATATATAAATATACATATATACAGTATCTCACATAAGTCAGTACACCCCTCACATTTTTGTAAATATTTTATTCTATCTTTTCATGTGACAACACTGAAGAAATGACACTTTGCTACAATGTAAAGTAGTGAGTGTACAGCTTATAACAGTGTAAATTTTTTGTCCCCTCAAAATAACTCAACACACAGTCATTAATGTCTAAACCGCTGGCAACAAAAGTGAGTACACCCCTAAGTGAAAATGTCCAAATTGGGCCCAATGTGTCAATATTCTGTGTGGCTACCATTATTTTCCAGCACTGCCTTAACCCTCTTGGGCATGGAGTTCACCAGAGCATCACAGGTTGCCACTGGAGTCCTCTTCCACTCCTCCATGATGACATCATAGAGCTGGTGGATGTTAGAGACCTTGCATTCCTCCACCTTCCATTTGGGGATGCCCTACAGATGCTCAATAGGGTTTAGGTTTGGAGACATGCTTGGCCAGTCCATCACCTTTGCCCTCAGCTTTTTTACCAAGGCAGTAGTCGTCTTGGAGGTGTGTTTGGGGTTGTTATCATGTTGGAATATTGCCCTGCGGCCCAGTCTCCAAAAGGAGGGGATCATGCTCTGCTTCCCACAGTACATGTTGGCATTCATGGTTCCCTCAATGAACTGTAGCTCCCCAGTGCCGGCAACACTCATGCAGCCCCAGACCATGACACTCCAACCACCATGCTTAAATGTAGGCAAGACACACTTGTCTTTGTACTCCTCACCTGGTTGTCGCCACACATGCTTGACACCATCTGAACCACATAAGTTTATCTTGGTCTCATCAGACCACAGGACATGGTTCCAGTAATACATGCCCTTAGTCTGCTTGTCTTCAGCAAACTGTTTGCGGGCTTTCTTGTGCATCATCTTTAGAAGAGGCTTCCTTCTGGGATGACAGCCATGGAGACCACTTGCATGCAGTGTGCGGCATATGGTCTGAGCACTGACAGACTGACCCCCCCACCTCTTCAACCTCTGCAGCAATGCTGGCAGCACTCATACATCTATTTCCCAAAGACAACCTCTGGATATGACGCTGAGCATGTGCACTCAACTTCTTTGGTCGACCATGGCGAGGCCTGTACTGAGTGGAACCTGTCCTGTTAAACCGCTGTATGGTCTTGGCCACTGTGCTACAGCTCAGTTTCAGGGTCTTGGCAATCTTCTTATAGCCTAGGCCATCTTTATGTAGAGCAACAATTCTTTTTTTCGTATCCTCAGAAAGTTCTTTGCCATGAGGTGCCATGTTGAACTTCCAGTGACCTGAATGAGAGAGAATGCTCCCCATTAATACCTGAGACCTTGTAACACTAACGAGTCACATGACAGCGGGGAGGGAAAATGGATAATTGGGCCCAATTTGGACATTTTCACTTAAGGGTGTACTCACTTTTGTTGCCAGTGGTTTAGACATTAATGACTGGGTGTTGAGTTATTTTGAGGGGACAGCAAACTTACACTGTTATACAAGCTGTACACTCACTACTTTACATTGTAGCAAAGTGTAATTTCTTCAGTGTTGTTACATGAAAAGATAAAATATTTACAAAAATGTAAGAAATGTGAGGGGTTTATATATATATATATATATATATATATATATATATACAGTGTATATATATATATATATATATATATATATATATATATATATATATATACAAATAAAATGTAACTATAAAAGTGTTTGCTGCACTACATTTTTATAATCTTCACTTTATTCCATTGGTATTTGGATAAATGTTTAACTCCTTTAATAACACATACCCGTTCTTATATACAGGATAAATTGGATATGTACATTGTGATGATGACTCTCTTCTTGTTGCTTGGGAAGTGGCGAGTTTGTATACAGCTATTCCTCATGAATTGGGCATTGAGGCATGCCACCGGCTACTGATTAATTCAAAAAAAATATGATTTAGCTCAGATATCTTTTTTGTTAGACCTTTTAAAAAAAGTTTTGAAGGAAAATGTCTTCCATTTCAAGGATTTTTATTACCTATAATTGGCCGGAGCAGCTATGGGTTCTTATGTTGCCCCCCCCCCCCCCTGCGCAAATGCATTTATGGACACGGTAGAGAATGCGTCATGAAAAACTGTGCCCGCTGGCACAGATTTATAGATGACGCCTTTGCTGTGTGGGTGGGCGACATGGAATCTTTAATGCTGTTTAATACATATATTAATAATCTTATTCCCGGTCATAAGCTTAATATGTATAGTAATAAGTCTCAGATTCCTTTTCTTGATACACATTTAAGTATTAGTAATGGATACATTATCAGTGATTTGTATAGAAAGCCTACTGATCGAAATCAACTACTGCATTATTCCAGTTTTCACCCGCCTGGGGTATTTAAATGTATCCCCCAGAATCAAATGACACGTATATCAAAGATTGTAGGTGACACTGAGACTTGTGTGATGAGATTGGATGAGATGGAGGGCAGACTCCAACAGCGGGGTTATCCTAAACAGGTTGTTAAAAGAGGATGACATGATTTGCATTGTA
Organism: Lithobates sylvaticus; assembly: GCA_028564925.1. Lineage (NCBI taxonomy): Eukaryota > Metazoa > Chordata > Amphibia > Anura > Ranidae > Lithobates > Lithobates sylvaticus. The sequence continues at coordinate 503,772,192 of CM053026.1, forward strand.
AAAAGCAAAGCCTGTGGTTCGTAGAATACCCTTCATCTCCCAATTTCATCCTTTTTCTAATCGTGTTTTCAATGTAGTTAAAAAACACTGGTCTATTTTATCTGAAAATGATCCATTAGTTCCAGAATTTTTGGCTCCCCCTTTACCTTCTTACCGCCAAGGAAGGACCATACATGATCAATTGGTAAAGTCTGACCAATATTGGTCACAGGCTGCACCAGTTACATTTTGAGGTCCACGCAATAAGGGTTCTTATCCTTGTTTAAACTGCATTTATTGTACCAATATGATAAAGGGAAAATCTTTTTCCCATCCGCATAAAGGTTATAGTATAGCGGTAAAAGATCATTACACATGTCAATCTTCTTATGTGGTTTATAATATTAAGTGCTCATGCGGGTTATTATATGTGGGTGAGACTACTCAGAAGGTTAAAGAGCAGATTGCAAGACACATATATTCGATTAGGGACAAACTTGACAAATTGCCATCGGCAAGAATTTTTGGGAAAATGGACATCATGTATCACAGTTAAAATATATGGTTATTGATGGTATACCACGCAATCGACGAGGTGGGAATAAAGGACTTGCTTTACAAAAACGAGAGGTAGCCTGGATACATCATTTAGACACTTTGAGTGCAAAAAGGTTATATTCCAATTTCGTGTAATGGTGTAATATATGTGTATAATCTGCTATTTATTTGCATTTCTTTTTTATTTTATTTATTAATTTTTTATTATTTTTGTTTTTTTTGTAATAAGATGTAGTAATCTTTTCTGATTATATGTTTAGTTCAGAATCTAGTGCATAGATATATATATATATCTATGCAGGGCTTTTTTTTAGCTGTAACTTGGTTCCAACACCTCTGGCTCAGTCCCTCTGCTCACCACTATCACTTGCAATCACAGAAGTCCGGCTTCTGTGTTTACAAGTGACAGCTTGTCTCCCAACGACTCCCACACATCTGATCTCCTGCGTGGCTCCCACTGAGTGCAGGATAGAGACAAGGGAGATGCAGATGCTTTGGGTGCAGTGCAGAGCCTGACCCTCCCACTGGATGATCTCCTACATGATCACCTACAATGTGCAGGCAACCCAAGTAAGATATGTGGAAGATGGTGGAGATTTTAAGCAGGGAGGGTGAAGATGGGGGCGGGGGGGTTACATGAAGAGGGGTGATATGGGGATGGGGGATGCAGAGGTAAGTAGCTGTGGAAGAAGGCTGAACTCTGCACTCTGTGTGCAGCGCACCCCTGAACTCTGCACATAGCACACCTCTGAACTCTACATGTAGTGCACCTCTGAACTCTGCACTCTGTGTGTAACACTTCCCCCCTGAACTCTGCAATCTGTATGTAATGCACCCCTGGTATTAATTGCCCCTTTAAGACCCTTCCACTGTTTGTTGTAAAATGTAACCACACCCACTATTTGATGCAGTTTGGAGGGTGTGTGTGTGGGGGGGGGAGGGGGGGGTTGGGGGTCATGGTTGAGTTCCTGCACCTATTTTCTGAGAAAAACAGCCCTGTATATATGTGTATTTTTCTTCTTTTTTGATAACGTGACTTTTTACACCTCGTTTCAATCATTATGCTATTTTTTACGCACTTGATTACTTAGTGAATGCTAAATTAATTAATTGGTTCCAGATGATTATTGTGAATATATGTTGTGAATTTGTATCTTGATGTCATTTATGCTTTTGGTTTGAAGAATGGCGCTATCGTCTTAGCCAGAAACTGTTCCTTTTCTAGTATAACATGGAAAGTATGTAACTTTTTAAATTTTTTGTGAATAAATATTCTATTTGTGCTGCAATCCCTCTCCTTTTTCTCTATATATGGCCCTTGAGAAGGCCTGATTGCTTTGCACTTGCACCTGCCGTGATGCACCTCACCCTCTTCAGTATTTGATGTATATCTATATATGTATATATATATATATATATATATATATATATATATATATATATATATATGTATAAAATATAAAAGTGCTCTACTGTACTACATTGTTAGCTAACCTTCACTTTATTCCATTTGTATAGAAATTGTAAAGCATTGACAAAGCGTAGGAACGCGAAACATGTTTGTCACGATCGCCACAGCAATAGAACGGAGCCTGCATGCCACCTAGACCAGCCTTTCACAGTGCGGGCGCTTCCTGCTTCCGGGGCACTTCGATACAGGTCGGACATTCGGCGGCTGTTATACACCTACAGACCTGATTGCTGCTCACCAAGTAGTATCTCAGCAAGGTCGGACAGACAACAAGCCACATTCTCCCGCCTACATCGACATCCTCCCCCTAAGGTCGCAGTGAGTTTGGGGTCCTTTCCCCTGCCACACAACAGTGAGCATTTACCATCCAGGCTATTACAGTTTTGATTGTTTTGCCATTGTTTGGCCAGTGGTGTGTGTCCAACACAGCATCCTTGCTGACTTTAACTTGCTGGCTGGTTTTTGGTGTGATCACAAATAATTAAATATTGGAGTACTTCAATTCTTATTTTTTATCAACATGTATCCAACAGTGGATTTTATGTTTTATGGTGGATTTTAACATGGAGGACTTTTCCATTTTAATTATCATTTTAGATGCATCCAATAAACATATTTGATTGTTTATATGACTCACAACAATCCTGATTTGCTTGAAACCATTGAGCGCTGCATTTTTTGTTCATTTCGTTCACTCACTTCCCTCCAGGAGTTGGCGGCTGCACTGGATTCTGCATTTTGGACATATTTTAGACAACACAATGGTTTTATTATTATGTCAGTTTTAGCGCTTAAGGACTTACTTTGTTTTTCCCTATGTCATCATTTATAAACATGTTTTTATAATTATACATAAATGTTTTGCCTTTCATTTCTATTTTAAACTGAATGGATTGTTTTACAAGAGGAGGGTTTACATATACTTAAATTTTTTTGCATTATTCTTCATGGCCCACATTACTGAGGGTGTGGTGGAGGTATGCCCTTTGCCTACATAGTATGTCCCTCGTTCTCATTTCACAAAGTTGGAAAGCATGTGTAGAAATAATGTTATGACAAAAACTCAAAAGTGGAAAACCCAACATTTCTGCTTGGTACACAATCTTGTTAAAGCTCCAGTGAGTTAACCTTTTTGAAGTGCTCTTGATTAGGGATGGGCCGAACGGACCTCTGTTCGGTTTGCACCAGAACTTTCGAACACAGTGAAAGTTCGGACCCGAATAACGAACCCCGTTAAAGTCAATGCCCATTTTGAAGGCTTATATGCAAGTAATTGGGCATACAATGGTTATAGGCAGGGGTCAAGTCCTGAGGAAAAAAGTGTGGGAACTCCCACCCAAGATCCACTCCCCCACCAAAATAAAAATCATACGCTTCATACACACAATACGAAAATTGGATGAAAAATACCACTTGAGGACAACACTACGACGAGCTGAGAAAATAAATTTCAATGCTTCCGAGCATGCGTCAAATTGTTTCCGAGCATGGATGATTTTTTGCACATCCGAATTGCATACAGACGATCGCATTTTTGGATAGGAAAAATAGAGAACATGCTCTCAATCTTTTGCTGGCTGGAATTCTGCCAGCAAAAGACCGATGGAGCACACACACGGTCACATTTTCCGACAAAAAGTTCTCATCTGAATTTTGCTGGCGGCATTTCCTGTAAAGTGGCAGATCTGTACCATGTCTAGAATTTGCTGCAGCAATAATTGCATTTATAAAGTAAAAAAAAATTAATTTTACCTGCAAGCTGCCTTTATTTTGCTCAGCAACAGCTGGAGAGCCAGTGTGTATGATGAGGCCACAATGTAGTGCACTGGGAACAAGATTAGAGATTTTTTGGATACATTCTGGTGTAACTTTGACTTTGTATAGAAGTAACGGGTGCGTAAAAATTGGTCTTTGGGTGTCGGTGGCGCCTTCCCACTGTAACCCTATAGAGGTACTCTTGATAAAAGCATGAATTGGCCTTGCTGTAAAAAATTGTAATGATATGCACCTATCAAACAGGTACAGAAAAATTGGTCTTTGGGTGTCGGTGGTGCCTTCCCATCGTAACTAGGGATGAGCCGAACACCCCCCCGTTCGGCTCGCACCAGAACCCGCGAACGGACCTAAAGTCCGTGCGAGCTTTAGAACCCTATTAGTTATAATGGATGCGAACGTTCGAAATTAAAAGTGCTAATTTTAAAGGCTAATATGCATGTTAATGTCATAAAAAGTGTTTGGGGACCTGGGTCCTGCCCCAGGGGACATGTATCAATGCAAAAAATTTTTTTAAAAACGGCCGTTTTTTCAGGAGCAGTGATTTTAATAATGCTTAAATTGAAACAATAAAAGTGTAATATTCCTTTCAATTTCGTACCTGGGGGGTGTCTATAGTATGCCTGTAAAGGGGCGCATGTTTCCCGTGTTTAGAACTGTCTCTGCGCAAAGTGTCATTTTTGAAAGTAAAAAAGCTATTTAAAATCACTCGCGGCTAATGTTAATTCACGGCTCCCGTAACACAGAGAACAGTGATTCATTGAAACTCATTCATAAAAAAAAGTCATTGATAAAAAATAAAAAAAATTAAAAAAATGAAAAAAAAAAGTGTAGGGGTCCCCCCCAAATTCAATAACCAGGCCCTTCAGGTCTGGGATGGATAATTAAGGGGAACCCCAGCCAAAAAAAAAAAAAATGGCGTAGGGTCCCCCTCAAAATCCATACCAGACCCTTGAGGTCTGGTATGGATTTTAAGGGGAACCCTAGCCAAAAAAAATGGTGTGGGGTCCCCCTCAAAATCCATACCAGACCCTTATCCGAGCACGCAACCTGGCAGGCCGCAGGAAAAGAGGGGGGGACGAGAGCGGCCCCCCCTCTCGCCTGAACCGTACCAGGCCACATGCCCTCAACATTGGGAGGATGCTTTGGGGGTCTAAGACCCCTAAAGCACCTTGTCCCCATGTTGATGAGGACAAGGGCCTCTTCCCCACAACCCTGGCCGGTGGTTGTGGGGGTCTGCGGGCGGGGGGCTTATCGGAATCTGGAAGCCCCCTTTAACAAGGGGACCCCCAGATGCCGCCCCCCCCCCCCCCCTGTGTGAAATGGTAAGGGGGTACAAAAGTACCCCTACCATTTCACCAAAAAAGTGGCAAAAATGGTAAAAATGACAGGAGACAGTCTTTGACAATTCCTTTATTAAAATCTTCTTTCTTCTTTCTTCATCCTTCGGATTCTTCATCTTCTCCTTCCTTCATCTTCTTCCATCTTCTTCTTCCATTTTCTTCTTCCTCCGATCCGCTTCTTCTTGCGCTGGTCTTCTCGTCCTTCTCGTCCGGCATCTTCTTCCGTCGGCGTCGGCGTCGGTGTCGGTGTCGGTGTCTTCTTGGGCCGCTCCGCGCAATGGGAGGCTCCCGCTGTGTGAGGCTCCGCTCCATCTGACAGGTCTTTTAAAACGGAGGGCACCTGGTGACCCCGCCCCCCTCTGACGTCATGGGGAAAGCCATCATGGAATTCCCCATGACGTCCCTGTGCGTCAGAGGGGGCGGGGTCACCAGGTGCCCTCCATTATAAAAGACCTGTCAGACGGAGCGGAGCCTCACACAGCGGGAGCCTCCCATTGCGCGGAGCGGCCCAAGAAGAGACAGAGACACCGACACCGACACCGATGCCGACGCCGACAGAAGAAGATGCCGGACGAGAAGGACGAGAAGACCAGCGCAAGAAGAAGCGGATCGGAGGAAGAAGAAAATGGAAGAAGAAGATGGAAGAAGATGAAGGAAGGAGAAGATGAAGAAACCGAAGGATGAAGAAAGAAGAAAGAAGATTTTAATAAAGGAATTGTCAAAGACTGTCTCCTGTCATTTTTACCATTTTTGCCACTTTTTTGGTGAAATGGTAGGGGTACTTTTGTACCCCCTTACCATTTCACACAGGGGGGGGGGGCGGGATCTGGGGGTCCCCTTGTTAAAAGGGGGCTTCCAGATTCCGATAAGCCCCCCGCCCGCAGACCCCCACAACCACCGGCCAGGGTTGTGGGGAAGAGGCCCTTGTCCTCATCAACATGGGGACAAGGTGCTTTAGGGGTCTTAGACCCCCAAAGCATCCTCCCAATGTTGAGGGCATGTGGCCTGGTACGGTTCAGGCGAGAGGGGGGGCCGCTCTCGTCCCCCCCTCTTTTCCTGCAGGCTGCCAGGTTGCGTGCTCGGATAAGGGTCTGGTATGGATTTTGAGGGGGACCCCACGCCATTTTTTTTGGCTAGGGTTCCCCTTAAAATCCATACCAGACCTCAAGGGTCTGGTATGGATTTTGAGGGGGACCCTACGCCATTTTTTTTTTTTTTTTTTTGGCTGGGGTTCCCCTTAATATCCATCCCAGACCTGAAGGGCCTGGTTATTGAATTTGGGGGGACCCCTACGCTTTTTTTTTTTGTTTTTTATTAATGAATGACAGCTCTCTGTGTTACAGGAGCCATCAATTCATTAGCCGCGAGTGATTTAAATAGCTTTCTTCCTGCAAAAATGACACTTTTTTGCAGGGAAAGTTCTAAGCACAGGAAACCTGCCCTCCTTCACAGGCCACCTATAGACACCCCCCAGATGTGATACTGCAATGCTGTTCTAACAGCATGCACACACAAATCCCCAGAAATAAAGCACATATTGTTGTCAGCAGTCAGCGGCACACTGACACGCTGACACTGACTGAAACATAATATGCGAGGCCGCCGGCGCGGCGGCCTCTTATACCGTGGGGCGTGTACTAAAGCCCCTGAGCTATAATTGGCTACAGGCATCCTGCCTGTAGCCAATTATGGCTCTCCTCGCTGCCGGCGCTGTGATTGGCCAAGCATGCGGGGTCACAGTGCATGCTTGGCCAATCATCAGCCAGCATTGCACTGCGCGGGCCGCAATGCATTGCGGGGCCGCTCGCATCACACAAATTTGATGCGAGCGGCCCCAATAGTTCTGGGCTCGCCGAGCGAGCGAACACCTGGTGCTCGATTCGAACATGGGTTCGAATCGAACACCGGGCTCATCCTTAATCGTAACCCTATAGAGGTACTCTTGATGAAAGCAAGAATTGCCTTGCTGTAAAAAATTGCAATGATATGCACTTGTCCGGGAGATAACAGCTGCAGAATGTGATGGAATAGGGTGGCTGCTCTCTACTCTTTCTTGATGTTGGCCTCCTTGGGGTGACCCCTCACCTTCAGTTTCCTCCTCTGCTCTATCTGGCACCCAAGTCGCATCAGTGACCTCATCATCATCATTATCATCTCCATCTCCTTCATCTTCATCATTACCACTGGAGACAACTTGGCAATATGTTGCAGCTTGGGGAATATGAATGCCAATTTGTCTACCAGTGTACCTCCCTGTCTCTAGGCTCATGTTCCTGTCATCCTCAACCTCAGAACCAACATCTGAATCCAGTAACTCAGCTGACTCCTCAATGGCTGATGTTGAGGCTATGGCTGGAATAGATGTGGACAAGGAGGCGGGTTTATCCACTCTGGCAACTACAGGGGACTGCACACTTGTCTCTGCTTGCGTGACAGAGGATGAGGAGGATGAGGAAGGTTTAATAAGCCAGTCCACCACCTCTTGCGCATGCTGTGGCTGGATAGCACAGGCAAACTCATTAAACAAAGGAAATGATGCCCTGCCTGAGGACTGCCCACCACGTCCACCTTTGCCTGTGGACACATTTGTTGCTGGCCCCCTTACAGTGTCAAGGGAATGTCTATCTCTCCTTGTTGTCCTCCCAGACATTATTGGGAGGGAGGGGGTGTTGCTTATAAGCAAAGGTAAAGAAAAAGTTGAAATCTGTACGTAGATGCACTTAAATCAATGTAAAGAGGTGTTTGGTGCACTTTAATTTGAGTACTCACACTACACAGACACACTCCACGGATACACTATAATATACTGCAATATAATGCGCCAAAACTATATGGCGTTAAACTGGCAGTAACGCACACAGAACTATATATGGCGTTAAACTGTCAGTAACGCACACAAAACGATATGACGTTAAACTGCCAATAACACACACAGAACTATATAGGGTTAAACTGGCAGTAACGCACACAAAACGATATGGTGTTAAACTGGCAGTAACGCACACAGAAGTAAATGGCATCAAACTGGCAGTAACACAATCAAATAGATGGTGTTCAACCGTCACTACACTGACACTATCTGAACTGTCCCTACTCTAGCTATACACTAATGTAAAAATGACTGACACGGTCTCACTACACTGAAACTATCTGAGCTGTCCCTACACTAATGTATGAATGAAAGACACAGTCTCACTAAAATACAGTGAAACTATCTGAGCTGTCCCTACTCTATCTGCACACTATGCAAGCTGCATGATGGTCCTCCTCACTACACTCACACTATCCCTAGACTGACACTAAACTAATATTCTACACTGACAATTGAAGCAAAATACCACAGAATAGCACACTAACTAACTAATAGCACTTAACAGAGCCCTGTTCTATCTCTCTCCACGCCAAAATCACACTGAAAATCGCTGCCATTGAAAGAATACTTTTATACTGTGGGGCAGGAATGAGCCATGATTGGATAAAGTCATGATGACAGTGTCCAATCATGACTCTGACAGTGCTCTGTGCCCTGATTGGCTGAAGCTTTCACTGCTTCAGCCAATCAGGGCTTGCAATGCACTGTTCAGCGCCGCAATGCATTGTAGTCGGTTCGGAGGGCCAAACAAATGGTCGAACGACCCGTTTGTTCGGCTGTTGGCTGAACGTCTGAACAGCGAAAGTTCGGCCTGAACTTATGCTCGGGCTGAACCGTTCGCCCATCCCTACTGTTGATGAGTAATTTTAATGGTGGCTTCAAATGCATTTTCAATCTAGCTTTCTTTTATTATTTTGTCTTGAAAACATAATGGCATTAAACATTTTAATTAGGGTCTTTGTTTTTGTATTTCATACATTTACATAAATATATATTGATGTCCAAGTAACAAAAGATTACACATATGTGCGATTTCAATGGGGTTCTTTGTCTTGCAAAATTAAATATCTATATTATTTCATACACCATATAAATATGAACCTAAATTTATTTGATTATTTACTGTTTTATATAGCAATATAGTATCCACATAAATTCAAATCTAGCAAGCAGTTCTAGCTATCATTTATATGTGTAGCCCCATGTTCCTAAAATTGGGGCTATAGTGTAAATGTAGTTTTTGGCTGAGCTGTAAACAACTGAGATTGATTGTATAGTTTATTTGGTTCTGCCCCAAACTTAACTGAGTTGTGCATTTCTCACTGTTGCCAGTAGGTGTCACTGGTACCACAGGCCAGTATGGGAATTACAACTAGGTTGAGCTATGTAATGATTATTCTTTTTCCAGAACAGCCCAGTAGGAGGTTCCTGGCTGCTGTGTCTCTGGGAAGGGGGTATTTATTGGGCAGAGCCATGTGCTCTAGTTAGTCTGTTACCTCTGGGCCCTCCTGGCCCAAGGATGTGTTGCTGCAAGTTCTGCAAGTAGGCTCAGAAGCCTGTCTAGGGCCTACTAATTCTGAGTCCTTAGGCTGTCTTGCCTGTGTGGAAGAAGCCGAGCCAAGCTGAGAAGATCCAGGGGAGGACCCTTGATGGAGAGAGCCAGGACAAATGCTGGTCTCTCAGGAGGGCCTAGTGACATGTTTGGAGGATACACCCATACCTTAAACTACTATTACATTGTTGCCGGATGGCTTAAAGCTTCTCACACAGTGAAGCTGAATCCTATTCTACAATCTAAACGTGGTGACTAGCTCCTGGCTGCTAAATCTGTGAGAGAGGCTTGTCCAGGAGTTCTACTGGCTGCTAAGTCTGTGAGAGAGGCTTGTCCAGAAACCCTAATGGCTGCTAGGTCTGTGTGAGAGGCCTATTCAGTTAGTCAAGGTCTGCTAAAGAGAAAGCTGTTTTACCTTTGGCTTTAAGGAGTCTGTAAGTGATCTGAAAATGGTATCTGAAACCTTCCCTAGTTCTCTCTCCTACTACTTCTTCCAAGTTCCCTATTAAAGCATTACAAATACATAAAGTGACTGGCTCCCAAATTCTGTTCTAACTTCCCATTATAGAAATGGTTTATCGAACCCCAGGAACAAAAATGTGATATAATGCAGCTTCCCGGCCTAAATATGTGCTGGCTACAATAGTATTTTTCAGGTTTTTGGTCTTTATTTTTACATGGTAATCTTTCCATTAACACACTTTCTTTCTTAGGGGGAAAACGCTCACTCACTAAACTGTATGTGCAGAGGAGTAGCATTGTCATGCTAGGCTACTGTTCTGATTTGGACTGCAGAAATCTATTCCTTGTCTTCATTAAACGGAGAGAAGTGCTGGTAAGCATTGGATTTCTGGAAGGATCAACAGGTATTTTTTTGTAAGAATTGAATAGATGTCACAAAACACTTTCAATGGTATATGTATTATATAATATTATGCCAGCTTGCCAAGTATATCTCTAAAAGTAAAGTTCACAAGCTAGCATGTTTATGTCATTTTGGTGCAGTATGTCTCTTGTATATGGCTTCAGTACACTTATATACCATCGCTACTCCTGCCAACCAAATTTGTTTTACTCCATATAAAGCAGCATTTATAGACCGCATACAATATTTGTGCATGGTCACAATTGCATGGACTACACCCATTAAAGCAGAGTTTCCATAAAAAAAAAAATTAAAAGTGGACTTCTAATAATCGGACACTTAACTGTTCCAGGGTCCAGCGATGCGGGGGATCAAAGCCCCGCTCATCCCCCCCTCTGCTCGGCAGTGCCGGCATTGCAACTGTGGGCACCCCGGCTGTGGCTTCACAGCCGGGCACCCACTGTGCATGCACGAGCGGCGCCGGGCACCGTGATTGGGCGCACAGTCATCTGGGTCCTTACACGTGTCCCAGATGACTGACAGGAGGGAGAGGGCAGAGCTGAGCCCTTCCTGCGCCGAGGGGAAGTGATGTCACCAGCCCATGCACTGAAGGAGGCAGACTACAAGGCACCCCCTAGCAACAGGCATTTAGAGGTGAGTTAAAATAAAAATTCCAAATGTTTTTTTTTTTTTTTAGGAATTTTAATGATTTTTAATTTTTTTTTGTGTGCAACACCACTTTAAGCACTTGTTTTAGAGGGCAAACTAAATTTAGACATTCCACTAATGTAATATTTCTATTTCTATATATATATATATATATATATATATATATATATATATATATATATATATATACATATATGCAGTGGGTATATAAAAAAATCACCCCCCTTTAAAATAATCACATTTTTGTTGCTTGGCAGCCTGAACCGAAGACACACATTTTTTGTTTTAGTCAGCTATATTTACTAATTGCAACTTATAACATACACTATAATAAAATAATATATACACTTCAGATAGATAAACAACACAAGAATAATCAAAATTATTTTATCTTCTAAAGATTTTAGCATATTTTCAAATTTTCAATGATTTTTATAATGGTATGTCCCTTACTGCTGTCTCATACTGCCTATTTTTAAGACAAAGTTCTAAAGTGCTTAGGTAATACTGCTTTGTGAGGTTATAATCATCATCAAATGACAGTAATAACTATTGGTGTTAAGCTTATTCATGCAAAGCTAAAATGCAAATGCAGTTACTAAGTTCAGTAAGGGTCTCCTCATCATCATCTACTATCAGTGGTCCTCAAGTGGTTAAAGAGGTTCCTCTTAAAAGCTCAATATTCTTTACATATCTCTGTATTATGCCAACCTTCAATTTAAGCATAAGTATAAGGCATGTTTGCCAAGGTAAAACTTACTGGTTTTGCCCATAAATTGGAGGTGTTCTATTCCCATTGTTGAGCCCAAGGGCACTTGAAATCATTGTGCTCTCTCTGGTTACCCAGCAGCCATGGCTCTGAGCTTTAATACTGACAGAGTGTTGTTAAAGTATAACTAAAGTTAGTTAGTGGAGAGGGATTAGAACTCCTGTCAGTTTTTATTGCTGTGTGTGCTCCTGTTAAAGAGATTTGCCCTCTCTATTTGTCCTGTTTAACATTATCATTGAAAGTGAACGTAAAGAAAATTCCAAATTTTGGGTTCTCCCCAAAAAAATAATAGAGGGGAAATCTTCCAATGGGGTAGTTCTGGTGACCTGGGAGTCTCTAATGGATTTTCTCTCACTTCCTAGGTTTGAGACAAAAAGTGAGGGGAAATCTCTGAAATGGGACACAGATGGTGAAAAAAAATCTAACAGGGTTATAACCCTCCCTTGTATTATCCAAAATGAAAAAAAAATAAAAGTTTTGCCTATAGTTCTTCTTTAACCCTATTTTTTACAAAAGTGATAGTGTAAAACACTGCTCCCCATTGCAGCCAAGGCTTACCCATATCCAACTGATATGACACTAATTTACGTAGGAAGAAGTAAGTTGGATCCAATCACAGCCACGGTGCAAATTTTACATGAGCAATGTTTTATATTGCCTTCACATGACCAATATTGTTTTCATACAAACAATATCTTATTGTGGTTGTTAGGGATTAGGCCTTTGTCTTGGGCTATTTATAAGGCTAGGATTAGGCTAAACTTGGGTTAGATTATAGCAATGCTTAGAATAGGGATAAGGTAGGGCTAGGATTAAGGTTATGAATAGAGCCAAAACTAAGATTTGGTTAAGGGTTGGGTTGGATTATGGGTTTTGAGTTTAGGTTTAGGCTATTGTCAGGGTTGTATTTGAGCTAGGACTAATACAAGATTTAGCTATAGCGAGGTTTGCTAAGCAATTTAAATTTATCTTGGTTGATGTTAAATAAAATAGTTCACCTATTTTGTGTTTTTTTCCTGTAATAAAAAATGAGACCCTAAAAATATATACCAAAATATAATTCCAGAAGAAAGTCATTACTGTGAAAAGTGTGGCGTGCATTTGTATTCAGCCCCCTTTACTCTGATATCCCTAACTAAAATCTAGTGGAACCAATTGCCATAAGAAGTCACCTAATTAGTAAAGACATGGCTGTCAACCTAAACTGACAGTCAGGACAAAAAGAGCATTAATCAGAGAAGCAGCCAAGAGCCCCATGGTAACTCTGAAGGAGCTGCAGAGATCCACAGCTCAGGTGGGAGAATCTGTCCACAGGACAACTATTAGCCATGCACTCCACAAATCTGGCCTTTATGAAAGAGTGGCAAGAAGAAAGCCATTATTGAAAGAAAGCCATAAGAAGTTCAGTTTGCAGTTCGTGAGAAGCCATGTGGGGGACACAGCAAACATGTGGAAGAAGGTGCTCTGGTCAGATGAGTCCAAAATGGAACTTTTTGGCTTGAAAGCAAAAAGCTATGTGTGGCAGAAAACTAACACTGCACATCACCCTGAACACACCATCCCCACCATGAAACATGGTGGTGGCAGCATCACGTTGTTGGGATGCTTTTCTTAAACAGGGACAGGGAAGCTGGTCAGAGTTGATGGGAAGATGGATGGAGCCAAATACAGGGAAATCTTAGACGAAAACCTGTTAGAGTCTGCAAAAGACTTGAGACTGGGGAGGAGGTTCACCTTCCAGCAGGACAACAACCCTAAAGATACAAAAAAAATAATAAAGAATATGCAGCCCTGTGCGATAATATCCTTATTGATATAAGGATACTAATGCAATAACATCAATACGCCGTAATAAAGTATCTCACAAAAGTGAGTACACCCCTCACATTTTTGTAAATATTTTATTATATCTTTTCTTGTGACAAAACTGAAGAAATTACACTTTGCTACAATGTAAAGTAGTGAGTATACAGCTTGTGTAACAGTGTAAATTTTCTGTCCTCTCAAAATAACTCAACACACAGCCATTAATGTCTAAACCACTAGCAACAAAAGTGAGTACACTTGGGCCCAAAGTAGGGGTGCAACGGATCAAAAAACTCACAGGTTGGATCGTTCCTCGGATCAGAGTCACGGATCGGATAATTTTTCGGATCAACAAAAAAAAATCTCCCCCACTGTAATATCCACAATCTCCCCCACTGCTGTAATATCCACGTCATCTCCCCGCTGTAATATCCACGTCATCTCCCCACTAGGGATGAGCCGAACACCCCCGGGTTCGGTTCGCACCAGAACCTTCGAACCGACCGAAAGTTCGCGCAAATTTTCGAACCCTATACGTTATAATGGACGCGAACGTTCGAAATCAAAAGTGCTAATTACAACGGCCAATATGCATGTTAATGTCATAAAACAGGTTTGGGGACCCGGGTCCTGCCCCAGGGGACATATATCAATGCAAAAAGAACTTTTAAAAACTAACGTTTTTTCGGGAGCAGTCATTTTAATGATGCATAAAGTGAAAAAAAAAAAGTGAAATTTTCCTTTAAATATGGTACCTGGGGGGTGTCTAAAGTATGCCTGTGAAGTGGCATGTGTTTCCCGTGTTTAGAACTGTCCTTGCACAAAATGACATTTTTAAAGGAAAAAAAGCCATTTAAAACCACTTGCGGCTTTAGGTTTGTTCTTAAGTAGAATCTGAACAGGTACATTATGAAGTGTAGCTCCATCCCAAAAAAATCTATTTTTAAGCTTTTTGGAGAACATAGGGAGGGGTTATCACCCCTGTAACATTTGCTGTCTTTGCACATCTGTTCAGAACATGTCACCTCACTTTCCGTCCCAATGACAAATGTTTTTGGAAAAAGTGGGGTTTTAATTGAATACCTTTTTCCCAAATTAAATCTAACAGGATAGAATTTCCCTTCCTAGGGGTAGATTTCCTCTCACTTCCTGTTTTCTTTCCATTTGCAAGTAGGAGTCGTTTGTAAGTTGGATGTTTGAAAGTAGGGGCCTGGCGTATATACTCTGCAGAAATTTGCCCTATTAGATGTTGGTGTAGCCACAAGACTGGTGGGCACAGGAATGGGCCCTGCTGTGAGTTAATAGATCAAGATTTGTAATTGCATGCACCTGTTGAACAGGGCAGAAAAATTGGGGGTGGTGGTGGTGGTGGACGGTGTTGCCACAAGACTGTAAGCTCTCACAGTTACTCTTGGTGGGCGCAGGAATGGGCCCTACTGTGAGTTATTAGATCAAGATTTGTAATTGCAAGCACCTGATGAACAGGGCAGAAAAATTGGGCCTTTGGCGGTGGTGGTGGACGGTGTTGCCACAAGACTGTAGGCCCTCATAGTTACTCTTGGTGGGCGCAGGAATGGGCCCTGCTGTGAACTATTAGATCAAGATTTGTAATTACCCGCCCCTGTCAACACTGCAACCCCTCACAGATACTGTACTTGGAACACAGCAGTCACACGTGTTGCGAAGCATTTTTTTAAAAAATTGTAATTACCCGCCCCTGTTAAACAGGGGCTGAAAAATTGTGCCTTAGGCACTGGTGCTGGTGCCACAACACTGCAACCCCTCACAGATACTGTACTTGGAGCACAGCAGTCACACGTGTTGCGAAGCATTTTTTTAAAAAATTGTAATTACCCGCCCCCTGTTAAACAGGGGCTGAAAAATTGTGCCTTAGGCACTGGTGCTGGTGCCACAACACTGCAACCCCTCACAGATACTGTACTTGAGCACAGCAGTCACACGTGTTGCGAAGCATTTTTTTAAAAAAATTGTAATTACCCGCCCCTGTTAAACAGGGGCTGAAAAATTTGCCTTAGGCACTGGTGCTGGTGCCACAACACTGCAACCCCTCACAGATACTGTACTTGGAGCACAGCAGTCACACGTGTTGCGAAGCATTTTTTTAAAAAATTGTAAGTACACGCCCCTGTTAAACAGGGGCTGAAAAATTTGCCTTAGGCACTGGTGCTGGTGCCACAACACTGCAACCCCTCACAGATACTGTACTTGGAGCACAGCAGTCACACGTGTTGCGAAGCATTTTTTTATAAAAATTGTATGTACACGCCCCTGTTAAACAGGGGCTGAAAAATTGTGCCTTAGGCACTGGTGTGGTGGCATGGATCATTGAGGAGGAGGAAGAGGATAGTCAGTGAACATAAGAGGACAGTCACTCAGCATCAGCATAGGCAGTCTTGAAGGGATGTGATATTAAAAATTATTCGGTTATATCCGCCTCAGGTGCCTGGTAGCTGGTGGTGATCCAAGACTGATTCATTTTGATGAAGGTCAGTCGATCAACCGAGGCGGTGGACAGGCGCACCCTATGATCGGTGACAAATCCTCCAGCAGCACTGAATGTGCGTTCGAAAAGAACGCTGGAGGCAGGACAGGCCAGTAGCTCAATTGCATACTGTGCAAGCTCTGGCCAGTGATCCATCCTCAGGACCCAGTAAGCCAGAGGATTTTCGGTGGGAAAGGTGTCCAAGTCTGACCTTGCCCCAAGGTATTACTGCACCATGTATATCAGACGCTGGCGATGGTTGCTGGAACCGATCATACCTTGGGGCTGCGGACTAAAAAATTGTCTGAACGCATCGGTCAGACGTCCACCTTCCCCATCGCTCCTTCTGCTACTGACCGAAGCCTCAGCAACTCGTCGCCCAGGACCAGGAGTTTGTAGCCTCCCAGTTTCTGGGAACGCGTTGCACAGACCTTTCTGCAAGGCCTCCCTGAGATGTCTCATCCTCTGCTCCCTCTGCGACGGCAAGATAAGGTCCGCAACCTTACCCTTGTACCGCGGATCAAGGAGAGTGGCCAGCCAGTAATGGTCCCTCTCCTTGATCCGAAGAACACGAGGATCCTTCCGCAGGCTTTGCAGGATCAGGGAGGCCATGCAGCGTAGGTTAGCTGAGGCATTCGGTCCGGAGTCTTCTGGGTCACTGAGGATGACATGATCGCCAGCCACCTCCTCCCAGCCACGTACAAGTCCACTGGTTTGTTGGGACTGTACATCATCCCTAAAAGACTGCTGCTGCTGATGCTGAGTGCCAGGCTCCACCTCCATGCTCACACAATCCTCCTCCTCCTCCTCCTCTCCTCCTCATCCTCTTCCTGTGTGATGGGTGGGACAGAAGGAACACTGTCCGGATAAAGGGGGCCTTGAGAGGCAAGGAAGTCCTCCTCTTCCTGCCTCTGTTCTGCCTCAAGTGCCCTGTCCATTATCCCACGCAGCGTATGCTCCAACAGGTGGACAAGAGGGACAGTGTCACTGATGCATGCACTGTCACTGCTCACCATCCTCGTGGCCTCCTCAAATGGTGAGAGGACAGTGCATGCATCCCTGATCATGCTCCACTGACGTGGGGAAAAAAAACCAAGCTCCCCTGACCCTGTCCTGGTGCCATAGTCGCAAAGGTACTCATTGATGGCCCTCTGCTGCGTGTGCAGTCGCTGCAGCATGGCCAACGTTGAGTTCCACCTGGTGGGCATGTCACATATTAGGCGGTTCTTGGGCAGGTTCAGCTCCTTTTGCAGCTCAGTCAGCCGAGCACTGGCATTATAAGATCGGCGGAAATGCACACAGACTTTCCTGGCCTGCCTCAGGACATCCTGTAAGCCTGGGAACCTGCCCAAGAACCGCTGCACCACCAGGTTGAGGACGTGAGCCATGCAGGGCACATGGGTGAGCTGCCCCTGTCGCAGGGCGGAGAGGAGGTTGGTGCCATTGTCAGAAACGACCATTCCTGGCTTAAGCTGACGTGGCGTCAACCACCTCTCGGCCTGCCCCTGCAGAGCTGCCAGAACCTCTGGCCCAGTGTGGCTCCTGTCCCCCAAACACACCAGCGCAAGCACGGCATGGCATCTTTTTGCCTGCGTACTTGCGTAGCCCCTTGTACGCCTACGGAGCACCGCTGGTTCCAAGGACAGAGCACTGGAGGAAGAAGAAGAGGAGGGGGTGGAGGAGAGAGGTGTGTCACAACCAGTAGCAGTAGTAGCGTTTTGGAGGCGTGGTGGCGGAACAACCTCCAACACTACTGCACCTTGTCCTGCATCCCTCCCAGCTGCCAATAGAGTGACCCAATGGGCCGTGAAAGAAAGGTACCGTCCCTGTCCATGCCTGCTGGACCATGAGTCAGCGGTAATATGCACCTTACCGCTGACCGCCCTGTCCAGCGAGGCATGGACATTGCCCTCCACATGCCGGTAGAGAGACGGAATCGCCTTCCGTGAGAAAAAGTGGCGTTTGGGAACCTGCCACTGAGGAACCGCACATTGAACAAACTCACGGAAGGGGGCCGAGTCTACCAACTGAAAAGGCAGCAGTTGAAGTGCTAGCAATTTAGCCAGGCTAGCATTCAACCGCTGGGCATGTGGATGGCTGGGAGTGTACTTCTTTCTACGGTCCAGCAGCTGGGGCAGGGAAATTTGCCTGCTGCAATCGGACGTCGGTGTACTGCAAGTACTTGGTTGTGACACACCTAATTCTACACCTTCAGTCCTCTCAGAGCAGCTTTCAGAGAGGACTGAAGGTGTAGTGGGGATGGAGATCCCAGCTGAGGAGGAGCAAGGAGAGGTCCGCTTAGTTCTTTGGTGTGGGTCTTTTATGTGTGCCTGCCAACGAGCTGCATGGCAGGTCGCCATATGTCTGGTCATGCTTGTGGTGCCCAAGCGGCTGATGTTTTGGCCACGCGAGATACGCTTGAGACAAATATTGCAAATAGCAGTGGTGCGATCTGATGCACTCGTCTCAAAAAAGGCCCACACCAAAGAACTTTTCTGATAACGTGCAGAGGCAGCGCCCTGCACAGGCGGAGCTCTGCGGTGTTGTACAGTTGCTGTGCTGGCCTCTACCTGGCCTCCAGGGGGCATCCTGCCTCGTTGGACATGTGACGCCGCATCCTCCTCCTCCTCCTCGTCCTCCTCCTCATCCTCTCTCTCTTCAGGCACCCACGTGGAGTCAGTGACCTCATCATCCCCTCCCTCTTCACCACTAGAGCAAACCTGGCAGTAAGCTGCAGCTGGTGGAACAGTACTGCCAGATTCCTCAAGCTGGGTATCATCATCCGAGCCTTCGAATCGTTGGGCATCCTCCTGGAGCATGTACCCAACACTGTGCTCAAAGAGTTCGGGGGACTCCTCAGGAGGACATGGTGGGTCTAGGGAAGGGGTGGCTGATGATGCTCTGCCAGTACCCTGAGCCTGGGTGAGAGAGGATGAGGAGGATGAGGAGGGCTTGGTCATCCATTCTACCAAGCCTTCAGCATGATGCGGCTCCACATGTCCAGCTGCCGAAAACAAAGACGCGCGTGTCCCATGGCCACGTGCTGATGACGATGCACGACCACGTCCACGTCCACGGCCACGTCCACCAGAAACAGAGCCTGCCTGCCCTGTGTTCTTGGCTCTGCACGCTCTGCCTCCCCTTGGCGGTCTTCCAGCCATTGTAGTCGGTAGTCCTGTGGGTGCTGCTGAGAAGAATATATAGGAGCTCTGTGTGATGCCACTAACACACTAGAAGTCCTATGGGTGCTTCTGCAAAGAAAATAGAGGAGCTTTGTGTGCTGCCACTAACACACTAGAAGTCCTGTGGGTGCTGCTGAGAAGAAAATAGAGGAGCTCTGTGTGATGCCACTAACACACTAGAAGTCCTATGGGTGCTTCTGCAAAGAAAATAGAGGAGCTCTGTGTGATGCCACTAACACACTAGAAGTCCTGTGGGTGCTTCTGCAAAGAAAATAGAGGAGCTCTGTGTGATGCCACTAACACACTAGAAGTCCTGTGGGTGCTGCTGAGAAGAAAATATAGGAGCTCTGTGTGATGCCACTAACACACTAGAAGTCCTATGGGTGCTTCTGCAAAGAAAATAGAGGAGCTCTGTGTGATGCCACTAACACACTAGAAGTCCTGTGGGTGCTTCTGCAAAGAAAATAGAGGAGCTCTGTGTGATGCCACTAACACACTAGAAGTCCTGTGGGTGCTGCTGAGAAGAAAATATAGGAGCTCTGTGTGATGCCACTAACACACTAGAAGTCCTATGGGTGCTTCTGCAAAGAAAATAGAGGAGCTCTGTGTGATGCCACTAACACACTAGAAGTCCTGTGGGTGCTGCTGAGAAGAAAATATAGGAGCTCTGTGTGATGCCACTAACACACTAGAAGTCCTATGGGTGCTTCTGCAAAGAAAATAGAGGAGCTCTGTGTGATGCCACTAACACACTAGAAGTCCTGTGGGTGCTTCTGCAAAGAAAATAGAGGAGCTCTGTGTGATGCCACTAACACACTAGAAGTCCTGTGGGTGCTGCTGAGAAGAAAATATAGGAGCTCTGTGTGATGCCACTAACACACTAGAAGTCCTATGGGTGCTTCTGCAAAGAAAATAGAGGAGCTCTGTGTGATGCCACTAACACACTAGAAGTCCTGTGGGTGCTGCTGAGAAGAAAATATAGGAGCTCTGTGTGATGCCACTAACACACTAGAAGTCCTATGGGTGCTTCTGCAAAGAAAATAGAGGAGCTCTGTGTGATGCCACTAACACACTAGAAGTCCTGTGGGTGCTGCTGAGAAGAAAATAGAGGAGCTCTGTGTGATGCCACTAACACACTAGAAGTCCTATGGGTGCTTCTGCAAAGAAAATAGAGTAGAGGAGCTCTGTGTGATGCCACTAACACACTAGAAGTCCTGTGGGTGCTGCTGAGAAGAAAATATAGGAGCTCTGTGTGATGCCACTAACACACTAGAAGTCCTATAGGTGCTTCTGGGAAGAAAATATAGGTCTGTGTGATGGGACTAACACACTTCAAGTCCTATAGGTGCTTCTGGGAACAAAATATAGGATCTCTGTGTGATGGGACTAACACACTTCAAGTCCTATGGGTGCTTCTGGGAAGAAAATATAGGTCTGTGTGTGATGGGACTAACACACTTCAAGTCCTATAGGTGCTTCTGGGAACAAAATATAGGATCTCTGTGTGATGGGACTAACACACTTCAAGTCCTATAGGTGCTTCTGGGAACAAAATATATGATCTCTGTGTGATGGGACTAACACACTTCAAGTCCTATAGGTGCTTCTGGGAACAAAATATATGATCTCTGTGTGATGGGACTAACACACTTCAAGTCCTATAGGTGCTTCTGGGAACAAAATATATGATCTCTGTGTGATGGGACTAACACACTTCAAGTCCTATAGGTCCTTCTGGGAACAAAATATATGATCTCTGTGTGATTGGACTAACACACTTCAAGTCCTATAGGTGCTTCTGGGAACAAAATATATGATCTCTGTGTGATGGGACTAACACACTTCAAGTCCTATAGGTGCTTCTGGGATCAAAATATATGATCTCTGTGTGATGGGACTAACACACTTCAAGTCCTATAGGTGCTTCTGGGAAGAAAATATAGGTCTGTGTGATGGGACTAACACACTTCAAGTCCTATAGGTGCTTCTGGGAACAAAATATATGATCTCTGTGTGATGGGACTAACACACTTCAAGTCCTATAGGTGCTTCTGGGAACAAAATATATGATCTCTGTGTGATTGGACTAACACACTTCAAGTCCTATAGGTGCTTCTGGGAACAAAATATATGATCTCTGTGTGATGGGACTAACACACTTCAAGTCCTATAGGTGCTTCTGGGATCAAAATATATGATCTCTGTGTGATGGGACTAACACACTTCAAGTCCTATAGGTGCTTCTGGGAAGAAAATATAGGTCTGTGTGATGGGACTAACACACTTCAAGTCCTATAGGTGCTTCTGGGAACAAAATATATGATCTCTGTGTGATGGGACTAACACACTTCAAGTCCTATAGGTGCTTCTGGGAACAAAATATATGATCTCTGTGTGATGGACTAACACAGTACAAGTCCTATAGGTCCTTCTGGGAACAAAATATATGATCTCTGTGTGATGGGACTAACACACTTCAAGTCCTATAGGTGCTTCTGGGAACAAAATATATGATCTCTGTGTGATGGGACTAACACACTTCAAGTCCTATAGGTGCTTCTGGGAACAAAATATATGATCTCTGTGTGATGGGACTAACACACTTCAAGTCATAGGTGCTTCTGGGAAGAAAATATATGATCCTGTGTGATGGGACTAACACACTTCAAGTCCTATAGGGCTTCTGGGAACAAAATATATGATCTCTGTGTGATTGGACTAACACACTTCAAGTCCTATAGGTGCTTCTGGGAACAAAATATATGATCTCTGTGTGAGGGACTAACACACTTCAAGTCTATAGGTGCTTCTGGGATCAAAATATATGATCTCTGTGTGATGGGACTAACACACTTCAAGTCCTATAGGTGCTTCTGGGAAGAAAATATAGGTCTGTGATGGGACTAACACACTTCAAGTCATAGGTGCTTCTGGGAACAAAATATATGATCTCTGTGTGATGGGAAACACACTTCAAGTCCTATAGGTGCTTCTGGGAAGAAAATATAGGAGCTCTGCCTGCCTGCCACGAACACACTACAAGTCCTATAGGTGCTTCTGGGAAGAAAATATAGGAGCTCTGCCTGCCTGCCAGGAACACACTACAAGTCCTATAGGTGCTTCTGGGAACAAATATAGGAGCTCTGCCTGCCTGCCACGAACACACTACAAGTCCTATAGTGCTTCTGGGAACAAAATATAGGAGCTCTGCCTGCCTGCCACGAACACACTACAAGTCCTATAGGTGCTTCTGGGAACAAAATATAGGAGCTCTGCCTGCCTGCCACGAACACACTACAAGTCCTATAGGTGCTTCTGGGAACAAAATATAGGAGCTCTGCCTGCCTGCCACGAACACACTACAAGCCCCTCTTTCTAAATCAATCTTTGTAAATGAATCTATCTAACTCAATCTCTCTAAGTAAATCTCTCTAACTAACTAAATCCAGCAGTGTGTCACAGATCTATCCTGCTCTATCTGCGCCGGAACAGCATGTGACCGGCGCAGACGGCGTGGCGGCCTTTTATAGGGGGGGGCGTGTACTAAAGCCCCTGAGCTGTAATTGGCTACAGGCGTCCTGCCTGTAGCCAATTATGGCTCTTCGAGTTTCCGGGGCTGTGATTGGCCAAGCATGCGGGGTCACAGTGCATGCTTGGCCAATCATCAGCCAGCAATGCACTGCGCCGGCCGCGCCGGCCGCAATGCATTGCGGGGCCGCTCGCATCACATGAACGTGATGCGAGCGGCCAAAATAGTTCTGGGCTCGCCGAGCGAGCGAACGCCCGGTGCTCGATGCGAACGTGGGTTCGCATCGAGCACCGGGCCCATCCCTACTCCCCACTGTAATATCCACGTCATCTCCCCACTGTAATATCCACGTCATCTCCCCCACTGTAATATCCACGTCATCTCCCCCACTGTAATATCCATGTCATATCGACTTGTGGCGTTGCTGCACCAGGCTGACGGGAGGATGCCGGGTATGATAGTCCCCTTTCTTGATACCTACACTGTTGTCTACTCACCCCGGTATGCCCTTACGAGGTGTACGATGGACAATTATAACATTTCTTATATATACATTTTTACACTGCCTGTGGGTGACCAGGTAGCCCTGCGGAGTTTTTTTGCCATCTTTAAATTCCGCCCGTGGTCGATACAGATTTCTATTATTGGCATTACCCATCCAATGTTTTTTTTGGAATTTGCCCTTTTTTTGATGTGAGATCGGACGGTGAAGACCGTTCTGGTGTTTACCTTTCAATATTCACTTAGATCCGCTCACCTCCCTTTTGGAGGACGTGAGGCGTAATATGGTTATGCCAGGTAGGATGATGGGTAATGTAGTTTTCTATACCAACTTACAGACATACGTTGCACTGTGTCTGCGCATTACTTACCATTTACAACTTTTAATGAACCCTTTAGTGAGTCCTCGTACATGACAGATTACTGTGTATACTTTATAGTATATAGCTTAGCATTAGTGCCCCGCTTAATAAGGGTATTTCCCTCGATTTGCCAGCCTCCAAGATGGAGATTAAATGTCTGATATCTCACCATCCAGATCGAGGCTCTCTGTTTTTGTATATAAGCGGTGCGTCAGTACGCCGCCCGTGTCCCATGATTACGTCACTCTCTGACGAAACGCGTAGGGAGGAGCGACGTGCTGACGTCACCGCGCTTTACGTCCTATAGCACGGGCGGGTACTGCTGCCGGCCGGCCGCAATTTTAAATACTATTTTATCCACTTTTGTTTTTGCCTTTGTGCCTATCGGCACTTTTTATTCCAATAAATCCCTTGGATCCCACCCATGGTGTGTCCCCTTCTCTTTTTTTCATATTCGGGCCAATCCCCCCCCCTCTTTCTGGAGATCCATGGAATAGCTTTCACAACCTAGAGGCCATGATCCATTACCACCAGTGGTAAGTCTCGCGTCCACCTACACTTGAAGTGAGTAGTCTCCTGGATATTGCGAGGGGTGCAATCGAGCCACATTGGAGGACAAGGCCCTGGCTGGGTATTAGCCACATGCGTTTTCCCTTCTACAGTCTGGTAAGCCTGCAATCTTTCTGGTGGAGGGATTACTACAATCACTTGTCACTTTAATTTGAATTCCTGAAAAGTCACCGTTTTCAACACGTGGAAGTCACTTATTGCTGCGCTTGACTGATCATTCAGTTCACTTGGACATTTGCTATTTCATTCATTCCATTTATTGCTTATCACCTGTTGGGTCATCATTTAGCTCACTTGGACATTTTGATATTTATTAATTTATTTATTGTACATCACATTTGTCATTTTTATTTATTTATTTATTGTATATCACCTGTTGGGTCATCATTTAGCTCACTTGGACATTCTGATATTTCATTTATTTTATTTACTGTATATCACTTGTTGGGCCATTTGACTGGTTGTGTCCATCATGGACATATAGCAGTTTTCATTTCCCCACTAGCCACTTTATTTACTCACATTGTGTGAGACACATTCACTGCCATTTGTCATTATTTTGGTTGTCATCAATCACTGTTGTTGTTCACATATTTTTATCATTTAGCGCAGCCTTCCTTCTTTCCATTTTCTTATTTGCTTATCACATTCTGGTTGCTGCTTTTATTTAGTTTTTTACGTCTTTTGGTCCAGCGCAATTTTTTCTTTACATGTCATATCCCCCACTGTAATATCCACAATCTCCAAGTCCCCACTGTAATATCCACGTCATCTCCCCCACTGTAATGGACATCTCCCCCACTGTAATAGACATCTCCCCCACTGTAATAGACATCTCCCCTACTCACTGTAATATCCACGATCTCTCTCACTGTAACAGACATCTCCCCCACTCGATGTAATATCCACAGACATCTCCTGCACTGTATATCCACAGACATCTCCCCCACTCTAATATCCACAGACATCTCCCCACTGTATACAGTATAGGAAGACTAGTGTTTAGTCTTACCTTACCAGAATAGAAGCCAGCCAGAGGGGTGATAACGTCAGCGTGCAGCTCACCGCCACCGCCGGGTGTACCAAGATGGCTGCCGTTTTGGAGCTAGGCCGAAGCCACGGCCTTTCCTAAGGCCAAGGCAGCGGAGGACTCTGCGGATCGCGTGGTGTGCCGATCCGAACAGGTTGACCCATTCAGATCACGGATCAGTGACAATCCGTTGCACCACCAGCCCAAAGTGTCAATATTTTGTGTGGTAACCAATATTTTCCAGCACTGCCTTAACCCTCTTGGGCATGGAGTTCACCAGAGCTTCACAGGTTGCCACTGGAGTCCTCTTCCGTGATGACATCACGAAGCTGGTGGATGTTAGAGACCTTGCGCTCCTCCACCTTCCATTTGAGGATGCCCCACAGATGCTCAATAGGGTTTAGGTCTGGAGACATGCTTGGCCAGTCCATCACCTTTACCCTCAGCTTTTTTACCAAGGCAGTGGTCGTTATCATGTTGGAATACTGCCCTGCAGCCCAGTTTCCGAAGGGAGGGGGATCATGCTCTGCTTCAGTATGTCACAGTACATGTTGCCATTCATGGTTCCCTCAATGAACTGTAGCTCCCCAGTGCCGGCAGCACTCATGCAGCCCCAGACCATGACACCCCCACCACCATGCTTGACTGTAGGCATTGCACATTTGTCTTTTTACTCCTCATCTGGTTGCCGCCACACACCCTTGACACTATCTGAACCAAATAAGTTTATCTTGGTCTCATCAGACCACAGGACATGGTTCCAGTAATCCATGTCTTTAGTCTGCTTGTCTTTAGCAAACTTTTTGCGGGTTTTCTTGTGCATCATTTTTAGAAGAGGCTTCCTTATGGGACGACAGCCATGCAGACCAATTTTATGCAGTGTGCGACGTATGGTCTGAGCACTGACAGGCTGACCCCCCACCCCTTCAACCTCTGCAGCAATGCTGGCAGCACTCATATGTCTATTTTCCAAAGACAACCTCTGGATATGATGCTGAGCATGTGCACACAAATTCTTTTGGGCCCAATTTGGACTTTTTATCTTAGGGGTGTACTCACTTTTGTTGCCAGCTGTTTAGACATTAATGGCTGTGTGTTGAGTTATTTTGAAGGGACAACAAATTTACACTGTTATACAAGCTGTACACTCA
Organism: Lithobates sylvaticus; assembly: GCA_028564925.1. Lineage (NCBI taxonomy): Eukaryota > Metazoa > Chordata > Amphibia > Anura > Ranidae > Lithobates > Lithobates sylvaticus. The sequence continues at coordinate 503,798,677 of CM053026.1, forward strand.
CTACTTTACATTGTAGCAAAGTGTAATTTCTTTAGTGTTGTCACATGAAAAGATATAATAAAATATTTACAAAAATGTGAGGGGTGTACTCACTTTTGTGAGATACTGTATATTAATATAATACAACAAAGAAAAAAAAAGAAAAAAAAATTGTGTAACAAGCAATTTCACAGTGAAAAAAATCTTTGCATTGGTAGCAAGTGTCCAAAAAAAGGTTGTCCTCAAAAATCTTCAAATCCACAAATATTAAAGTGCATATGTGCAATAATATTCTATAAAGTGACTCTTGTGATTAAAAAAAATCCTGGTTGATACAAGGGTGACTTTATACACGTGCCCCCCCCCCCCCCCCCCCCCCGTGTAATTGTGCTCACCTCAAGCTGTGTGACCGCACAACAAAGTTTGGTCCACATTAACTTAGTACAGATATTTTCAGCAGGATTCCACTGTAAAATCCAGAAGAAATCCTCAATGTTAAAAATAGGAAAGAGGCTGGATAGTGAATTATCGTTTTGTTTGTAAAAAAAACATTCAGTACAATATCCTCTCCCAAGTGGCTTCAAATCTTGTGTGTGTCAGTAGTTTGCTCAAACGAGCATGAGACTGTTTCCTCCACTGTCCTAGCCCCTCCCCTACATGTGACGACACAGGGCTAATCATGTGTCTTCCTCAGGGGGATCTAAACATACAACCAGATCTACAATGGAATGGTTTAGATCAAACTATGGCCCTCCAGTTGTTCAGGAACTACAATTCCCATCATGTCTAGTCATGTCTGTGAATGTCAGAGTTTTACAATGCCTCATGGGACATGTAGTTCTGCAAAAGCTGGAGGGCCGTAGTTTGGAGATCCCTGGTTTATATCAAAGCATATTCATATGATAGAATGGCCCAGTCAAAGTCCAGACCTAAATCCAATTGAGAATCTGTGGCAAGACTTGTTCACAGACGCTCTCTGTCCAATCTGACAGAGTTTGAGCTATTTTGCAAAGAAGAATGGGAAAAATGTCACTCTCTAGATGTGTAAAGCTGGTAAAGACATCCCCAAAAAGACTTGCAGCTGTAATTTTAGCGAAAAGTGGTTTTACAAAGTATTGACTTAGGGGGCTGAATACAAATGCACACCACACTTTTCAGATATTTATTTGTAAAAAACGTTGAAAAACATTTATCATTTTCCTTCTACTTCACAATTATGTACCACTGTGTGTTGGTCTATCACATAAATTCCCAATAAAATAAATTTACGTTTTTGGTTGTAACATGACAAAATGTGGAAAATTTCAAGGGGTGTGAATACTTTTTTAAGGCACTGTATTTTCAAGCTTTGTGAGGCCATTCAAACTAGATCTCATATTCCACTTTTATTATTTAGCCCTGTCCCATATTATACAGCATACTTTCATTATATTTTACTACTCCGTTCTCTCACTGGAAACTTTGCAGAATTGCTAAGTAATCCTTTGATTATCATTTATATTAATTGTAGATAATAGTCATTAATATGTCTAAAGGCTTGTTTAATTCATGTCAATGGATTTAGCAAAGAAAACTTATTATGTATTATTCTATCAATATGCTGCCAGTTTAGATTGAAATGTTTTAATCTCTTATTGCTGACCTCTCAAGTCTTGCTGGAGCAATATAATGAAGCAAATGACCACACATAATGACTTTCCAATGTCCTTGCAGTGGCTTATTAACATGCTGGCAGCACAAGCCCTGACTTTATTATTGACTACATTGAATACACAATACAGTGACCTCCGCCTTCTGAAACTAAATCTCTTCCTGCAGATCTATCAAAGTGATTTTATATGAAGAAGAAACCAGAACAGACTTTGGCTTTTCTAACTTCAGAATACAGACTTGACACAAAGAGTAAACATCAAGTCAATGTCAGGTGAATATTTAATGTCCTTCTAAGCTTTTGGACCATCCAATTATAAGCCCATTAACCATAATAGACATTGTGCAAAATTATACATGCTGCAAACAAAATAGCCACAGATATTGCCCTATATACATCCGTTCTATTATTTGTAAGCCTTGAGGCAATATAGAAGAAAAGGCATATATACACATTTAACGGCTTTTTGTTCAGTCACACAATCTAAAATGTTTAGAACTTACTTTTGTCTATGTTTATTGCACTACTCTATGAAAAAAAGGTAAAGGGGAATCACAATAATGCGGCGTACACACGCTCGGACATTCCGGCGGGATTGTCCACCGGACCTAGTCCAGCGGACAGACCGCTGGACTTTCCAGCGGAGGTCCGCCGGACTTTCCGAGTGTGTGGACTTGCCCACACACGCCCAGACTTTTCCGGCGGACAATCCGCGGGAAAAAGTCCACGGGACTTTTGAAATGAACGGACTTGCCGACACGCGAAAAGTCTGAAAAGTCTGTTCATTTAGAATGTGACTGCAAGTAGACGGGACTAGCGAAGGCAGTGAAGGCGGAACGAGACCCCCCGATGACGACGGTGGCGACGAAGAAGAAAGCCGGGCTCCTCCGCTCATGAAAGAGCTAGGTAAAAGAGCAGAAGAGAGTGGAGGAGTCCGGCGAGAAGACCCCCCAAGACGGAAGAAGACCCCCGGAGCTGTGCAATAAAATATTTTATAAAATTGTGTGTTTGAATAGGTAGGGGTACATTGTACCCCATACTCATTCACATAGGGTGGGGGGGCCGTATCTGGGGGCCCCCTTATTAAAGGGGGCTCCCGGATTCCGATAAGCCCCCCGCCCGCAGACCCCGTCAACCAATGGCCAGGGTTGTCGGGAAGTGGCCCTTGTCCTCATCAACATGGGGACAAGGTGCTTTGGGGTGGGGGGCCGCAGGGCCCCCCTTTCCCCAGGGCACCCCCCATGTTGAGGGCACGCGGTCTGGTACGGCGCAGGAGGGGGGGGCGCTCGCTCGTCCCCACCCCCTTTCCTGGCCGCCGGGCTGCGTGCTCGGAAAAGGGTCTGAGATGGATTTGGGGGGGACCCCCACGCCGTTTTTTTGGCGTAGGGATTCCCCTTTAAATCCATACCAGGTGACGGGGCTAGCGCGGCGGCATTCACTGCCTTCGCTAGTCCCGTCTACCTGGAGTCACGTTCTAAATGAACGGACTTTCCGATCGTGTGTCTGCAAGTCCGTTCATTTCAAAAGTCCCGCGGACTAGCACACAGACTGCGGGATTGTCTGCCGAACTGCCGAGTCAAGCGGACAACTTTAATTCTGAACTTAAAACTTAGTCCGTCGGACTTTTGGGAGGAAAAAGTCCGCCGCCCAAACACGGGCGGATTGTCCGGCGGACTCTAGTCCGGCGGACAATCCCGCGGAAAAGTCCGCTCGTGTGTACGCGGCCTTAGATATACTACATTGTACCTAGTGTTTAGCCAGATGTGTTGATAATATGGACCAAGCCATATGTCTGGCCAAGTGGTGGAGATAAGCCAATTTCTAAAAATATTCTCTGCCAATGGTTTACTTGTTCATCCACCTTGTAGAAATCACAGGTACAGAGAATCTGACACAATTTGTGAACGTTTGCAAGTTAGGTTTTTATAGGGGTGCATTTTTAATAAAATCAAAGAACATATGCCTCCCAGACCATCTTTGTTTGACCTGGACACACATCTATTATGATATCTGAACAAAAAAGGACATTAGGGTAAAATCCCTGGCCAGACTACAGAGCCCTAACAAAACAGAAATCTATTTTTCTGCCCTATGCCTGTTTCCCTTTAATGCCTGTACTAATAGAGGTAGAAAAGGAGGGAGTGCCCAATTTCCAATGAAATGCAAGCCAAGAGGTAAATTTAATACAGTGAAAAAATTAATAAAGATTTACGTTTAACACTCTTAATTTCACACGTGCAAACGCATGAATAAATAAACGAAATAAAGTCCACAACGTGATGGAAGGTAAATAGATAAAGTCCACGGATTAAAACTGAAATATGATATTAATCCAGGTAAGTGCATGACCACCTTAGGACATCAGTGGAAGAAAAGGTGTGAAGAGAGGATAATGGGAGAAGCCACCAACAACATAAGGAAGTCTTACCGGAGCTATTTGACTTAACAAGGCATATGCCCAATGGGTCATCAAGACTTGTGGTGACCAGCACACCAGTAGACAGGGACATCCACGTCTGCAAATGTTGGCAAAAGCGGATGGTGATCACACTGATCCTCAGATGATTCCCAGCAAAGAAGGAAAACTCAGACGGAGGTTGGTTGAATCCTTCCCATATGCTCACATGATGCAACCAAAAATGAAACAAAAGTTCCACATAGTGTGAATTCACATAACAAACGATATTTATTAAAACTAAGGAACATTCACATTTGAGCAGGTAAAAAGTGCTTGTAGATAGACTGTAGGTTAACACAATGGCATCAGCAGGCTCAGTCCGACGCTTTTCGTCTAAAGAGATATTATCTGGGGTGTAGACATGCCGTGGTCATTGTGTTTAAATATAAATTGTACCCCAATAACAAGATACAAACCTGTGGTAAATTAGTCATGCAATGTATGCGATAATGCAATCACTTCCTGGTTATCAAAATGGCGTCAGCATTAGTAGGCATTATTGACCTACTAACACTCAATCATGAGCATCGGACCGCCGCCTGCCGCCTTATCAGACCAGGAAACACGGACATCGGCGGGTCTATGAAACAGCGAGAATGACCTGCGCCCATCACATCATTGGCTAAACACCGCTGTTGTGTATTGTGGTAGTGACACCGTATGACTAATTTTATATATATCATGAATTGTGAATTCATTTAGGAATTTTTTTTAAATACCATGTTATTCACATGTTTATATATTATTTGATGTGCATTAATTGTATTTTATTTCTGCCGTTACCCCAGTTTCAGCATCAATCCTGTGGGGGTATAATAGTTTTTAAAAATTCTCAAACTCTTCTGACGTGACTTTGTTGTGTCATCATCAATGTGGCTTTTTATTTCTTTTTTTTTTTTGCAAAGGTCATGCGGTGTCACAACCACAATAAACAATGATGTGATGGATGCAGGTCATTCTCCTTGTATCATAGTGAGGCTTGACCCACCGACGTCAGTGTCTCCTGGTCTGATGATGCGGCAGCGGGCGTTCCGACGCTCGTTAATTGAGTGTTAGTAGGCCATTAAGCAATGCTGTCGTAGTGTCTGGTAGACACTGGCCTTTTGACTTGTGCAAACATTTACAGACATGGATGTCCCTGTCTACCAGTGTGCTGTCACCACAGGTCTTGACGACTCATTGGGCAAATGCCTTGTTGAGTCCAATAGCTTCGGTAAGCCTTCCTTATGTTTGTGGTGGCTTCTCCCATTATCCTATCTTCACACTTGTGGTGGCTTCTCCCATTATCCTTCTCATTTAGCGCTGCACATATATTCCTTATTTTCACTTGCAATTGCCTCTTGCTGTGCTGGCTGCTATTCTATGTTTTAGGTGACAGCACGGTATCTTTCACTTTTCACATTAAGAGGTAAATTTAAGGTTGTTTTTTGAAAGTAGCAACAAATCTTATCTCATCCTCAGCCTCGTTCTGTGAGTATTTTGTGAAATGTACAGTGCATCTGGAAAGTATTCACAGCGCTTCACTTTTTCCACATTTTGTTATGTTACAGCCTCATTCTAAAATGGATTAAATTAACTAGTTTCCTAAAAATTCTACAAACAATACCCCATAATGACAAAGTGAAAGAAGTTTGTTTGAAATCTTTGCAAATTTATTAAAAATAAAAAAGGAAAAAAATCCCGTGTACATAAGTATTCACAGCTTTTGCTCAATAGTTTGTTGAAGCGCCTTTGGCACCAATTACAGCCTCAAGTCTTTTGAGTATGATGCTACAATCTTGGCACACCTATTTTTTGGGCAGTTTCTCCCATTCTTCTTTGCAGGACCTCTCAATCATGTGGAAACAGGATGCACCTGAACTCAATTTCGAGTGTCATGGCAAAGGCTGTGAATATTTATGTACATGGGATTTTTTTTCGTTTTTTATTTTTAATACATTTGCAAAATTTTCAAACAAACTTCTTTCACGTTGTCATTATGAGGTATTGTTTGTAGAATTTTGAGGAAAATAATGAATTTAATCCATTTTGGAATAAGGTTGTAGCATAACAAAATGTGGAAAATGTGAAGTGCTGTGAATACTTTCCGGATGCACTGTATATACATGTATGTTTTTATATAGAGCTTTTTTGTATGTTTTTTTATAGGACTTTTAAGTAAATCACCTTTTAAAAGATTTTTTGGTATATTATTATATATAATCATGTAAATTAAATTTTTAACTTCCATTTCTATCTACTACTACTTTTTTTTTTTTTACTCTTTTTCTGACACCCCTGAGGAAGGGGGGGTCTATTTTTCCCCTGAGAAGCGTTGGCTTGGCTATTTGTTGCTACTTTCAATAAATGACCTTTAAGGTTAACTCCACTTTCGTGGGGTAAAAAAATTGCGAATAAAGAAAAAATATTATAGCGTATACACTTGCGACACAAGTCATATTGTAATTGAATGTGATTAAAAATGACCTTTCCTTTTCAATCTGCAGCTCTGTAGTTTACTGAAAATGCAATGCAATATGGCTACCAGAAGGTTTTCTGTAAACAGAATGTGTACAGAACGCCCCCCAGAAACATGTCCTGCTTGTGTGATTGGCTTACTGATTTTCCCAGAAGTCTGCCCTAAGATCTCAGGCATCCCCTGTAACAAAAAGGGATGCAAATCCCCTGTAACTAAAGGGATGCAGGCTCAGCAGCTTACCTCATAAGGCCGCTTTCACACTGAATCGTTTTTCTAGCCATTCAGTGCTAAAAATAGCGCCTGTATAGCGCCTGAAAAAAGCGTGTCCTTTCACTCCAGTGTGAAAGCCGGAGGGCTTTCACACTGGAGCGGTGCGCTAGCAGGGCGGTAAAAAATGTCCTGCTAGCAGCATCTTTGGTGCGGTGTATTCACTGCTCCTATACTGCTCCTACCCATTGAAGCGTCGGTTTGCGGACGGTTTTAACCCTTTTTCAGCCACTAGCGGGGGATAAAACCGCACCGCTAGCGGCCGAATACCGCTACTAAAACTGATGGTAAAGCAGCGCTAAATATATCGCTGCTTTACTGCCGACGCCCGCACCGCCACAATGGGAAAGGGGCCTTAGAGCCCTGCAGGTGCACAGCTGATTGATAATGATGAAACCCCTCCCATTCGACTCACTCAGAACATGGGCATAGACAAACACACAGGGATTTCTTCAGAATAACAAAAGGTAGGTCTGCAACTAAGTTTGCTAAAATCCTTGTAATGTACATAGATAACCCAGAGGGGATTTTTTTTTTCTCAACAAAAGTGGAGTTACGCTTTTAATTTACCTTTCGACTTGCATTTAATTGAAGTTTGGGCGCTGCCTCCTTTTCTACTTCTACCTACCTCTACTTACTCTAGTACTTCCTCTAGTACATGTGGAAGCTACCCAAAGGCAGCAGCCCAGGCCCCCAAAAAGGGCTCACCACCTCCTTGCGCTTGTGACGTAGTGGGGCAGAAAACATCGGATGAGTTAGTCCAGCACGATCTCCAACCCTACAGAAGCTCCCTCTAAATCCTGGCATCTGCAAATACATCACATTTAGGGAACAACATAAAACCTATACAGGACCAGACCCTCTTCTGGTGCCTTTGGTCACAATAACTTAAAAGAAATGAATCAATCATAGGCATCTAAATGACATACCTTAACAGTCAGACAAAGTACTTTCTGCCTGGTATCTCTGTAAACAGCAAAGTGGCAGATGCTTATTTTTGCAGCACTGTTTAAAAGCACCACTGCAGAAATAACCATCAGGCAGCAAGTGTGCTTATTAATGCTTGTGAGTCAAGCCATCCTCGTTTCATAAAGACCCACCTCTCTACTGTCATTCACCCCTCTCCGCTATATATCAACCCCATCCTGCTTCTGATCTGACCTGTATCTTAACCCCCTCACCTCTCTTATCCTGTACATTTGTACATTAACCCCTTCATTTCCATTCTGACACTGCCATGTGACCTTTACATTAACATGGTTGTAAACCCTTACATATACCCAGTGAAGGGACTATCCTCATGTGATACACATAGATTAAACAAATCCTCCTACATACATTGTATCTGTCTAACTGTAGTCTTCTCTTCTCTACATCTGTTCAAAGTCCAGAATTTTTAAAGCTTGCCTGAGGGTACGAAAAAGAGGAGACAGAGAGCTAAAATTACCCTCTGCAGAGCTCAGCGAGGAGAGGTCTGAGAGCTGATTGGAGGGAAGGGACACACCCCTCCACACAGCTCACAGAAAGAGAGCTGAACTGTCAATCTGCTGGAGGTCCCTCCCCTGTCACCACTTTTTTCTTGGTGTCAGGAAAAATTGTCATGTTATTCATGCTGATAGCAGTGAAACACAGCATCAGACAGAAATGGCACTAAGGCTACTTTCACACTGAGGCGTTGCAAAAACGCCTGTTTACCGCCTAGCGCTATTGCCGCGTTTTTTACGCGTTTTTGCCGCGTTAGCGCTAAAATTAGCGCTAACGCCCAAGCGTTTTTGCCGCGTTTTTTAGGCGTTAGCGTTAGTATAAAAACCAACCTCCTTTTACATCATATCCTGTTCACTTCCTGAATTTCGTGGCTGAAGAGACTGAATCCATCGAAAATGGAGTTTACTGAGCTCTTGTTACTTTTTGTGCTTATGTTTTGGGAACATACCCTGAAACAGAGGCAGGAACGTCGCTATTGGATCCATCCCATCCTCCAAACACACTCCTCCAGAGGTCAATTTGTGTTGCTGTATCAGAACTTGAGAGAGCACCCTGAAAAGTTTAAAAATTACACACGGATGAGCATCACAACGTAAGTGATAATATCCCATTACAAACTCTGAACCCTAACCCAAATCCCACTTTAAATACTCCCAAACGCTGAACCCTAACCCTAATCCCCCTTTTCCTAGTCCCAAACGCTGAACCCTAACCCTAATCCCCCTTTTCCTAGTCCCAAACGCTGAACCCTAACCCTAATCCCACTTTGAATAGTCCCAAACGCTGAACCCTAACCCTAATCCCCCTTTTCCTAGTCCCAAACGCTGAACCCTAACCCTAATCCCCCTTTTCCTAGTCCCAAACGCTGAACCCTAACCCTAATCCCCCTTTTCCTAGTCCCAAACGCTGAACCCTAACCCTAATCCCCCTTTTCCTAGTCCCAAACCCAAACGCTGAACCCTAACCCTAATCCCACTTTGAATAGTCCCAAACGCTGAACCCTAACCCTAATCCCCTTTTCCTAGTCCCAAACGCTGAACCCTAACCCTAATCCCACTTTGAATAGTCCCAAACGCTGAACCCTAACCCTAATCCCCCTTTTCCTAGTCCCAAACGCTGAACCCTAACCCTAATCCCACTTTGAATAGTCCCAAACGCTGAACCCTAACCCTAATCCCACTTTTCCTAGTCCCAAACGCTGAACCCTAACCCTAATCCCACTTTGCATAGTCCCAAACTCTGAACCCTAACCCTAATCCCACTTTGAATAGTCCCAAACGCTGAACCCTAACCCTAATCCCACTTTGCCTTGTCCCAAACTCTGAACTCTAACCCTAATCCCACTTTTAATACTCCCAAACGCTGAACCCTAACCCTAATCCCACTTTTCCTAGTCCCAAACGCTGAACCCTAACCCTAATCCCACTTTGAATAGTCCCAAACGCTGAACCCTAACCCTAATCCCACTTTTCCTAGTCCCAAACGCTGAACCCTAACCCTAATCCCCTTTTCCTAGTCCCAAACGCTGAACCCTAACCCTAATCCCCCTTTTCCTAGTCCCAAACGCTGAACCCTAACCCTAATCCCCCTTTCCTAGTCCCAAACGCTGAACCCTAACCCTAATCCCCCTTTTCCTAGTCCCAAACGCTGAACCCTAACCCTAATCCCACTTTAAATACTCCCAAACGCTGAACCCTAACCCTAATCCCCCTTTTCCTAGTCCCAAACGCTGAACCCTAACCCTAATCCCACTTTGAATAGTCCCAAACTCTGAACTCTAATCCCTGGATTATGTTTTGCCGTGGATTTGCAGAAATGTATGGTTAATTTATATTTTTTTCTTTACCAGATTTGACTTTCTGCTTGACATCTTAACCCCTGACTTGTTAAGGCAGGATACCAATTGCAGGTTGGCAATATCACCATGTGAGCGTTTACTGATTACGCTAAGGTAATTTCCGTATATGCTTGAGTATAATCCGACCCAAACATAAGGGGAGGCACCTAATATCTAAAATAAAAAAAGGGTAAATACAATTTCCACACAAAATGTGTAGTCTCTGGACCCAAAGGGAGCCTAAATCACATTGCTGCAGATGTGCAGAAATGTTGGAATTAGTGGCCCCGTATCTGGCACTATAACATATACAAATAGTGGTTTACTAGCCCAAAGTGGGCCAAAAATCTGTGGAGCCAAAGTAGTTTGTGAAAAATTCATTCTCTGCTTTGGAAAATGTATTGACTCTAGTATAAGCTGAGGGGGGCCTTTTTAGACATGTGCACTGACCAAAAAAGGGTTTATTTTCATTTTAGCTTCCTTTTTTGTTCTTTTTTTAGTCCAAATTGGGAAATGGTAAAAAGCTCAATTTGGCATTAAGAAAATCCTCAAATCACCAATGCAACATTTCGGAAATGCAAAAATGTGAAAAGAATCATTTAGGAAGTTATTACAATTCGTGAAACTAGTAATTATTCAAGCAAACAATTGCACATGTCTATTTTCAGCCTTAAAAAGTGTAACAAAAATATGTTTCGACTGGAGTATATATGGTGTATATGAATAATGAAGAAGTGGAAGTTTAAACACATAAGAAAATGACACCACGAATTAGAATTGTAAACTCAATAAAATTTTTATTCATTTTATTGTGAAAAATGCACCACATGTGCAAAGCCGAAAAAAATAAATACACCAGAAACCTGGTCATTATCCATAAAAAAATAAATTCACAAAAGTAAAAAATTAATTAGATGAAACTCGAGTTTTTACATATTCATAAAGGTGGGAGCAGGGTGTGTCTCCTCTAGAGGGGTGGGAGGGGGAGCTGGGACATTTGTGTAATAGGGCTGCATATCAAAATGTGGGGCGGGAAAATGTTGGGGGTTTTGGGGCATTTGAAAATTCGGATAGGGGTTTTGGGACATGACGGGATACCTTGCAGCTGATGGGTAGGATTGTGGACGAGAGGGACCTTGACCCTCGTACCTGCCATAAAAATTTTGGCTTGGATTGGCCTCATATGGACCATCTCTATTTGTAATGGGTTGTTGCTGGAAATGATGGATGACCTTCAAAATTTCTGAACGCATGGAGCATTGATGCTCAGATGGAACTTTGGCCATTTGAGGAACTAAGCTTCGGGCAAAAGTTTCTAACTCTCCCCCATCTTTTTCTTGTTTTTTAAGTAGTTCTTTAACCACATCGATAAAGTCCTCAGACATTTGGTGTTTTGTTTTTTTCCTTGATTTTTGCCTTTGGCTCGCCACTGGTGCTTCGGTGTTTTCGGCTTCAGTTTCCGACATTTGTGGGAAGTCTGATGCCTCAACCAATTGGCTGTTTGTCTCCCCATCCTCAGGCTCCTCCTCTGTCTCCGTTTCAATATTGCTTTCAGTACTGCAAAATGACATTTTTTTGGGAAAAACGTTAAAAATTGCAATCCTCAAAAATCAAAAACGATGTTACACAATTCTAAATAAAAAATAAAAGCATTGACATAATAAATGTTGGTATACTTACGGTCTCATCTCCATGACGGGCTTCAGGAACATCAGCTCCTCATAATGGCAATAAACTCGCCCTCTTTTTTTGCCCGAAGATCCACTCCTTACACTATTTTGTAGAAGAAGCTCTCTTCGATAATTATCGCGCATTGTTTTCCACCTTTTTTTAAGGACATTTACTGAAATAAATTAAAATACATTTTTTTTATTACAGATATCTTGGCACTGGAAATACCTATACATCATTGCACTATGAATTCAGAACAGGAATCTCAACAATTGGAGAAATAGTCAAGCTAACATGTGATGCTATTTGGAAATTGAAAACTACTTTCATGCCAATTCCCAATCAAGAAAAATGGAAGAATGTTGCCAAGCAGTTCTGGATCAAAACAAACTTTCCAAACTGCCTGGGAGCAATTGATGGGAAACACATTCGCCTAATAAAACCCTGTCACAGTGGTAGCCGATATTTTAATTATAAAAAATATTTTTCTGTAGTGCTAATGGCTGTGGTTGATGCAGATTATAAATTCCTATATATTGATGTAGGAGCATTTGGCAGTTCAGCAGACTCTTTTGTTTTCATGAATTCAACATTTGGGAAACGTCTACAATCTAATCGACTCGATTTACCCGAAAACAAACCATTACCCGGTACACAAAGTCCAGATATGCCATTTGTTTTTGTGGCTGATGAGGCTTTTGCTATCAACGAACACTTAATGAAGCCGTACTCACGGAGGAATCTAGACACTCAGAAGAGAATCTTCAATTATCGTCTCTGTCGGGCACGTAGGCTGGTTGAATGTTCCTTTGGGATTCTTGCTAACAAATGGCAAATATTCCTAAAGCCTATCAATCTTAAGGTTGAAAATGCCTGTAAATTAATCAAGGCAGCGTGTGTTTTGCACAATGTAGTAAGGGATAGGGATGGTGTTAATTTTGAGGACACATTGTCTCATAATTTACAACCTGCTGATTTTCCTCATGTCCGTGGTCCAACAGCAGGTTTCAGAATTCGGGAGGAATTTGCAGATTATTTTATGAGCCCTGCAGGAGCAGTCAATTGGCAACAAAATATGATTTAATAATTACAGGGATCACATTATAATTATCATTAAGATGTTGAATCTAATTTTGGGTTTGTGTTTACAACTATATACTTAGAAACCAAACAGCATATTGTTATCTAGTTTATCTTGAAAATTCTTATTGTATTGATTAAAGACAATAAAAATATGTTTCATTCAACCTTGTTTATACTTACTTTAGGAGTTCACTAATAACAATAATATTCAGTATCTCACAAAAGTGAGTACACACCTAAGTAAAAATTTTAAAATTGTGCACAGTGTGACAATATTTTGTGTGGCCACCATGAATTCCTAGACATGTGCACTGGCCAAAAATTTAACTTTGACGTTTCTCTAAAAAAATTATTTTGTCTTTTTGTGTGAAATTGTTCATTAACGAATTGTTCATAATTAGTTGAACAAACAATTCTGAACGTAACAAATTCCACATGTCTATGAATTCCCAGCAACGACCTGGGACTACCATCACCTTACAAGTAAGGGCTGTGGTGGAGGGGGGGGCTGTGTGTGTATGTACATGCATGTCCTATATACACATGTGAGGGGGGCTCAGAGAGTACAGGTGTGAGGGGGCTGAGGCACTGAAGGACTTGGTGGGACGGCAAGTAGACATGAACCTGGGTAATTTTGGTGATCAGACTTGGGGGGGCAGGCTTAAAGCTGTATAAGGGGCCCCGCAATTTATGAAGGCTGCCATGCTCACACCACCATATTTGAATTCACTTCTGAAGTCATTGTCGGTCAAAATTATAATAATTAGTTAATTACTATTGTCTAAAAACTTGACTATTCACAATTTTCATTGCTGAATAATTTTCTAAAAATTTGAAAATGAAAAAGTAAAGAATTTATAAATTAGAAAATTAGCCAAAAATACATACATTCTAAGTTAGCAAATGTTTAGGGTTAGGGTGTTAATGTTATAGGGTTATGAGTTAGTGGTAATATTCTGCGTTTGGGACTAGGAAAAGTGGGATTAGGGTTAGGGTTCAGCGTTTGGGACTAGGAAAAGTGGGATTAGGGTTAGGGTTCAGCGTTTGGGACTAGGAAAAGTGGGATTAGGGTTAGGGTTCAGCGTTTGGGACTAGGAAAAGTGGGATTAGGGTTAGGGTTCAGCGTTTGGGACTAGGAAAAGTGGGATTAGGGTTAGGGTTCAGCGTTTGGGACTAGGAAAAGTGGGATTAGGGTTAGGGTTCAGCGTTTGGGACTAGGAAAAGTGGGATTAGGGTTAGGGTTCAGCGTTTGGGACTAGGAAAAGTGGGATTAGGGTTAGGGTTCAGCGTTTGGGACTAGGAAAAGTGGGATTAGGGTTAGGGTTCAGCGTTTGGGACTATTCAAAGTGGGATTAGGGTTAGGGTTCAGCGTTTGGGACTATTCAAAGTGGGTTTAGGGTTAGGGTTCAGCGTTTGGGGACTATTCAAAGTGGGATTAGGGTTAGGGTTCAGCGTTTGGGACTATTCAAAGTGGGATTAGGGTTAGGGTTCAGCGTTTGGGACTAGGAAAAGTGGGATTAGGGTTAGGGTTCAGCGTTTGGGACTAGGAAAAGTGGGATTAGGGTTAGGGTTCAGCGTTTGGGACTAGGAAAAGTGGGATTAGGGTTAGGGTTCAGCGTTTGGGACTAGGAAAAGTGGGATTAGGGTTAGGGTTCAGCGTTTGGGACTAGGAAAAGTGGGATTAGGGTTAGGGTTCAGCGTTTGGGACTATTCAAAGTGGGATTAGGGTTAGGGTTCAGCGTTTGGGACTAGGAAAAGTGGGATTAGGGTTAGGGTTCAGCGTTTGGGACTAGGAAAAGTGGGATTAGGACTGTTTTGGGGTGCATTTTGGGGACTTGGGACTACTCTAAATGGGATTAGGACTGTTTTGGGGTGCATTTTTGGGGACTTGGGACTACTCTAAATGGGATTAGGACTGTTTTTGCGGTTGAACTTTTTGGACTTGGGACTACTCTAAATGGGATTAGGACTGTTTTGGGGTGCATTTTGGGGACTTGGGACTACTCTAAATGGGATTAGGACTGTTTTGGGGTGCTTTTTTGGGGTCTTGGGACTACTCTAAATGGGATTATGATTGGTTTTGCGGTTGAACTTTTTGGACTTGGGACTACTCTAAATGGGATTAGGACTGTTTTGGGGTGCATTTTTGGGGACTTGGGACTACTCTAAATGGGATTAGGAATGGTTTTGCGGTTGAACTTTTTGGACTTGGGACTACTCTAAATGGGATTAGGACTGTTTTGGGGTGCATTTTGGGGACTTGGGACTACTCTAAATGGGATTAGGACTGTTTTGGGGTGCATTTTTGGGGACTTGGGACTACTCTAAATGGGATTAGGAATGGTTTTGCGGTTGAACTTTTTGGACTTGGGACTACTCTAAATGGGATTAGGACTGTTTTGGGGTGCATTTTTGGGGACTTGGGACTACTCTAAATGGGATTAGGAATGGTTTTGCGGTTGAACTTTTTGGACTTGGGACTACTCTAAATGGGATTAGGACTGTTTTGGGGTGCATTTTTGGGGACTTGGGACTACTCTAAATGGGATTAGGAATGGTTTTGCGGTTGAACTTTTTGGACTTGGGACTACTCTAAATGGGATTAGGACTGTTTTGGGGTGCATTTTTGGGGACTTGGGACTACTCTAAATGGGATTAGGAATGGTTTTGCGGTTGAACTTTTTGGACTTGGGACTACTCTAAATGGGATTAGGACTGTTTTGGGGTGCATTTTTGGGGACTTGGGACTACTCTAAATGGGATTAGGAATGGTTTTGCGGTTGAACTTTTTGGACTTGGGACTACTCTAAATGGGATTAGGACTGTTTTGGGGTGCATTTTGGGGACTTGGGACTACTCTAAATGGGATTAGGACTGTTTTGGGGTGCATTTTTGGGGACTTGGGACTACTCTAAATGGGATTAGGAATGGTTTTGCGGTTGAACTTTTTTGGACTTGGGACTACTCTAAATGGGATTAGGACTGTTTTGGGGTGCATTTTTGGGGACTTGGGACTACTCTAAATGGGATTAGGAATGGTTTTGCGGTTGAACTTTTTGGACTTGGGACTACTCTAAATGGGATTAGGACTGTTTTGGGGTGCATTTTTGGGGACTTGGGACTACTCTAAATGGGATTAGGAATGGTTTTGCGGTTGAACTTTTTGGACTTGGGACTACTCTAAATGGGATTAGGACTGTTTTGGGGTGCATTTTGGGGACTTGGGACTACTCTAAATGGGATTAGGAATGGTTTTGCGGTTGAACTTTTGGGGTTTACAATCACACTCCTGCATATCTGACAAGGATTATGGCATTTGTACTCACTTTTTGCAGATTGTTGTTTTCTTGGAAGGTCATGCCAGTCAAGAATATGCTGTTCAGCAATGCTCTCCCATGCTGCTATTTTTTTGCTGCGGTTAGCATAGAGGGAATTTTTGGTATCCCAAAGCTCTGGGTGTTCCCGCACTGAATCTATAAACTCTTCTGGTTCAATTGTTGATCCTCTGGACCTGGATGATCTGGCCACATTTTCAGCCCTGCTGGCTTGCATCCTCCTGTCAGCAGCGTCCATACTTCCTGGTCTTCCCCCTCAACCCCTCACAACAGCACTTCCTTATATCCCAGCATGCTGCACTTCACTGCGGTCATGTGACCTTTTCTCTGCTTCAGTGTACTGTCTTGGACGTTTTTCAGGCGCTTTTCAGGCGCTTTTAAAGCGCTTTACATTATGTTCAATGGACTTGGGCGTTTTTGAAGCCCTTTTTTTAGCGCTAGAAACAAGCTCCAAAAAAGCTGCTTGCAGGACTTTTCTCAACGCCCCTCCAGCGCAACGCCTCAGTGTGAAAGCACACATTGAGATGCATGGGAGGCAGTTTTGATGCGTTTTTCAAGCGCTATTTTTAGCGCTAAAACGCCTGAAAAAGGCCTCAGTGTGAAAGGGGCCTAACTGCTTTTAATTGAGACAAGTACACAATATAGATGTATATGCTTTGTTCACATTTCATATCTGAGGTTTACAACCACTTTAATCTCCTCACCTACTGATCTCTCTGTGTATGACCTGAACATTTAATGTATCTAATGCATCATTACCAAGCTCCATGTTTTAACCCCCTTATGTTTCTTCCTTTCCAAAAAATGTAGGAAAAAACCTTTTGGTCTACTTTCAAAAAATGGTTAATTTTGGAGGTTTCATACTGTCCTGGCATTTTTATTTGATATGTTTTAAAACATTAAGTAGGGGGAAGGTTTTATATTTTTCTCAAAATTTTTTTTTTTATTTATATATTAAAAAGTAAAACCCCCAGTGGTTATTAAATACCACCAAAAGAATGTTCCATCTATCTAAAGAAAAGTGTATTAAAATTGATTTTGATACAGTGTCGCATTACGAGAAATTGTCAAAGTATCACAGTGTTGAAGTTTGAAAAACAGCCTGCTAAGTGAAAAATGACAGTACTGAAATGGTTAAATCATTAACAGTTTTGAACAAAAAAGGTCCTCTGTTAAATACTAATATCTTTATTTTACACATTTTCCTTTTTCAGTCTGCATGTTTTATGGATCAGTAACTGGGCTCTGTGTTAGCTGATTGGTAACCCATAAAAAGTGCTGCATTAGGCAGAGCAATAGTTCTTAACAGTCATAAAATGCCATGGATTTATCAAACCAACTTATAATACCAGCTCAGCTCAGTGCTTTAAGAAGACAAGCTGTCACATGATATACTCGGTTTCAAAGCATTTTACTAGATTCAGACATAAGCAATCTATGGAATATTTATCTAACACAAATGTAAGAGAAATTGATTTTTTTTTTTTTTGTTTTTATGAGACTTGGGGCCAAATGAAAAAATAGCTGCAAAACAACTGTAAAATTTCTGAAATAAGTCAAAATTTTGAGAAAGCTATAGAATTCTGTAATAATCTTAGATTTCTCAAGTATGTGAAAGTGACCTCTATTTAACAAGTGTACTCTGGGGTGCCTCCTGGGTAAACCTGGGGTGCTGCAAGCATGGGACCCAGTTTGCCCTGGATCCGTTGCAATAGTACAGACGAGCCAGCCACCAGCATCATAAAAATCAATGATGCTTTAGGGTTAGGACGCACGGCATGATTTATTGGTATGGGGGTAGTAATCTTCTTGCCTGCATCATGACAACACATAAATCTGATCCATGGCAGATAGCATGCAGGGTCACTCCCAACCTCCTTTAGACCTCCTCTACCTCCCACCCTCTGCCACATCAGAGCCAAAAGTTAGGGCTCTGATGTGAAGAGGGGAATGTGTGATTAGGGGGCTCTGTGATGGGGGTCTGTGTGACCGGGGTGGGGCTCTGTGATAGAGGGACTACATTACTGAGGGGGACTCTGATATGATGGGGGTCTCTGATAAAGTATTCTCATGTCTAGAGGGGCTTCTAATATATATATATATATATATATATATATATATATATATATATATATATATATGTAGCAAGATCCCAGGCCTCCTTAAGTCTAATGAGAGCCCCCAGAGCCAAGAGCTGCTGACATCCTTCCATATAGAGTGGGTTGTAAGGCATAGTGGGTGTAGTGTAAAGTAGATTCATGGGCACCAGACACTTCTTGAATGCAAAGAGATTTTATTTCTCTTGAACAGAACTTTGGGAGTGAGAGTTAGGGCCTTTAGGCAGTTGCAATGTTAACTTGGCAGACTCCATGACTTCTACAGGTAGACAGCCATGCAGGGAAAGGCATCCAGCAAGACAACACATCTGCATGTGTAGGAATGCTGTCTCGTATGGTAACAGTCTTTAACAGTGTGTAACACAACGTGTAACATTTCTTTCACTTCCACTACAATCACTTATTGTAGTTCTTCAATCCACTGAGCTCTCGCTCAATAGACTAGATGATTCACTGCCACTGAATCCCTTGAGCTCCTCCAATATTCACTGCAGTATCTTCCTCAAGCACCACCCCTGCTTCTCTGCTGGGTCCCTAGCTTGGCACTGCAGATACTTCTCAAGCTTCACCCCCTGACTTTTAATGGAATAAAGTTGTATCTGGATCTCTTAGCAGTGGTGTGGTGCTTCAATTTTAATCCTCGATACATTACACTACAAGCCAAGAAAACAGTGGAGATCCTCTGGAGTGTAGAAGATGCCTACACCAACATAAATACCTTAAGATGACCATACAAGTAAGATAGCCCTTCGAGTCCAGCTCTATCGTTCTACTTTCCTCAACTGAATATGATCCCAGGCTTTCTGGATACACAGTGAAATAGGTAGAGGGGATTCTAGGCTCTCGGATTCTGGATACACAGCAATGCGGATTGAGGTGATCATAGGCTCTCAGGTTCTGGATACACAGTAATTGAGGTGGACATGGTTCTAGGTTCTCAGATTCTGGATACTCAGCAGTGGGGGAGGAGGTGATGCTAGGCTCTCAGATTCTGGATGCACAATGATGGAGTGGAGTTACACAGTATCTGAGCTGGACATGGTCCCAGGCACTCAGATTATAAATACTCAGTGTTGGGGAGTGGAGGCAGTCCTAGGCCCTCGATCCACCCACAAAGTGATGGCGTTGAACCTATGCTTTCAGATCCTGCATGCACAGTAATGGAAATGGAGATGGTTCTAGACTCTCCTAAATTTTGAATACGCAGCAATGGGAGTGGAGGTGATCCTAGGCTCTCAGATTCTGCATACACATCGATGGGGTGGAGGTAGTCCTAGGCATTAAATTCTGGACACAATATAATGGAGGTGGCTCTAGGCTCACAGATTCTGAATACACAGTCATAGAGATAGAAGGGGTTCTAGGCTCTGAGATTTTGAATACACAACAATAGGGGTAAAGGTGATCCTTGGCTCTCATAATCTAAATACACATTTATGGAGGTGATCTTAGGCTCAGAATATGGATAGACATAGATAAGGGGAGAGAGTCCTAAGATCTCAGATTATGGCTAAATAGTGCTAGGATTGGAGCTATTCCTAGCCTCTTATAATTCTGGGTAAAAAATAATAGAGGTGGTGTTAGGCTTTCAGATTCTGAATACAGAGTGGTGGGGGTGGAGGTAGTCTTAGGCCGCGTACACACGAAGGGACAATCCCGCGGGATTATCCTCTGGACTGAAGTCCAGCGGATAATCCCCTCGTGTGTAGGCGCCGGCGGACTTTTTGGCGCCAAAGTCCGGCGGACCAAAGTTTTAAGTTTGGTTTTAAAATTATCCGCTGGACTTGGCAGTACGGCGGACAATCCCGCCGTTAGTAGGCAAGTCCGCGGGACTTTTTAAATGAACGGACTTGCCGCTCATCGGCAAGTCCGTTCATTTAGCACGTGACTTCAGGTTACGTAGCTAGCGTAGGCAGTAAATGCCGCCGCGCTAGCTCCGTAAGCTGGCATGGATTTAAAGGGACTCCCCACGCCGAAAAACAGCGTGGGGGTTCCCCCCAAATCCATGTCAGACCCTTATCCGAGCACGCAGCCTGGCAGGCCAGGAAAGGGGTGGGGACGAACGAGCGCCCCCCCCCTCCTGAGCCGTACCAGGCCGCGTGCCCTCAACATGGGGGGTGCCCTGGGGAAAGGGGGGCCGTGCGGCCCCCCCACCCCAAAGCACCTTGTCCCCATGTTGATGAGGACAAGGGCCTCTTCCGACAACCCTGGCCGTTGGTTGTCGGGGTCTGCGGGTGGGGGCTTATCGGAATCTGAGAGCCCCCTTTTATAAGGGGGCCCTCAGATCCCGGCCCCCCACCCTATGTGAATGAGTATGGGGTACGATGTACCCCTACCCATTCACCTAAGGTGTAAAATGTAAAGTTAAAAAAACACCCACACTTTTGAAAAAATAGTTTATTGCACTGCTCCGGGGGTCTTCTTCTGTCTTGGGGGTCTTCTCGCCGGACTCCCCCGCCATTTACCAAGCTCTTTTACTGAGCGGGGGAAGTCCGGCTACCTTCTTCGTCGTCGCCGCCATCGTCTGGGGGTCTAGATCCGCCTTCGGGGGTCTCTTCTGTTCTTGCGGCGGTCGTCGTCTTCCGCGCCGCCGGCGCCGCCTTCTTCTTCTTGTCCTTCTTCTTGTTCTTCTTCTTCTTCCGATGTTGACACGTCGCTCGCTCTCTCATTGCACCAGGGCATGCAACTTGCATCACCCTGAATTGCGGTAATGAGCAAGTTAATGCAACACAATAGTGTAAATGGATAAAAAGCCACTGGAAGGGTGAAGGCCCCACCATAAATTAAGCCATCCAATGCCTGGACAGGGTCAACCAGTGCCCAGGGCAAAAATGCCAAACTGCGCCCCCTCCCTTCCCTTACGGTTAGGGTTAGCAGTGATGTTGTTGTCACTACTCCTGTCAGCCTTGTAACAGAAGCAACTGGCACAGGGCGCCCCCATCCCTACAATCAACTATTGCGCACAGGGCAGACGTCCCTCCTGCCCACCCCTTGTTCTGGCCCTGAGGCCATCCATAGGCATAAGAAAGAACTTAGTAGACTTGTGAAGGAGCTGATGTGTAAACCAATATTCCACACTGAAGATCTTTCCATAGACAGTAGTCATCTTATATACTGTATGTAGTTCTAACCTTGTGGCTAGTCCCGCTACTATGTCCCAGGTTCTTTTTGTCTCACTAATGTTGCAACAGCCAGGCACACAACAACATCCCTGCTTCTGGTTCAAGGAATAGTCTAGGGGTTTCCCTTTCAAAGTTTATTGCTGGATAATTGGATAGGGCACAGGGAGCTGTAGGATCATTCAGAACCTTGAACAGTAAAAAGAGGATGCCCTTTCTTCTACGGCTATTCCCGAGCAAACTCCCTTTAGCAGTATCTCTGGAAATGGACAGCACCGGTACACCATAAGCAATGATCCAGGCCAGGCTTAATGCAGCAGTGGGTTAACAGCAGCATAGTCACCCAGATCCTGCCCTCGGGTCTGTACTAGGGATGAGCCGAACACCCCCGGGTTCGGTTCGCACCAGAACCTGCGAACGGACCGAAAGTTTGCGCGAACGTTAGAACCCTATTAGTTACAATGGACACGAACGTTCGAAATCTAAAGTGCTAATTATAACGGCCAATATGTATGTTATTCTCATAAAACAGGTTTGGGGACCCGGGTCCTGCCCCAGGGGACATGTATCAATGCAAAAAAAGAAGTTTTAAAAACGGACGTTTTTTCGGGAGCTGTCATTTTAATGATGCATAAAGTGAAAAAAAAAGTCTAAAGTATGCCTGTGAAGTGGCATGTGTTTCCCGTGTTTAGAACTGTCCCTGCAAAAAATTACATTTGTAAAGGAAAAAAAGAAGCCATTTAAAACTGCTTGCGGCTTTAATGTCATGTCTTGTCCTGGCAATATGGATGAAAATATTTGAGAAAAATGGCATCACCCCACCCCCACCCCAGCTCATTACCAGCCCCTTTGGGTCTTGTATGGTTATTAAGGGGAACCCCGCACCCAAAATAAAACGCTATACCTAGAACCCTATATACTCTGAACAGCAGTATACAGGCAGTGCAAAAAAACAGGGACTGTAGGTTTGTTCTTAAGTAGAATCTGTTTGTAATTTTGAACAGGTAAATTTGCCCCTGTAATATTTGTTTTGCTGTCTGTGCACCTGTTCAGAACACTTCACCTCACTTTCCGTCCCAATGACAAATGTTTTTGGAAAAGTGTGTTTTTTATTGAAACAAGGATTAGTGATAAAGCATCAGTAGAGAGGAGATACCTTTTTCCAAAATTAAATCTAACAGGATAGAATTTTCCTTCCTAGGGGTAGATTTCCTCTCACTTCCTGTTTTCTCCTTCCGTTTGCAAGTAGGAGTCGTTTCTAAGTTGGATGTTTGAAAGTAGGGGCCTGCCGTATATACTCTGTTAAACAGGGGCTGAAAAATTGGGCCTTTGGTGGTGGTGGTGGTGGTGGACGGTGTTGCCACAACACTGTAAGCCCTCACAGTTACTCTTGGTGGGCGCAGGAATGGGCCCTGCTGTGAATTATTAGATCAAGATTTGTAATTACACGCCCCTGTTAAACAGGGGCTGAAAAATTGGGCCTTTGGCACTGGTGCCACAACACTGCAACCCCTCACAGATACTGTACTTGGAACACAGCAATCAGACCTGTTGCAAAGCATTGCATAAAAAATTGTAATTACACGCCCCTGTTAAACAGGGGCTGAAAAATTGGGCCTTAGGCACTGGTGCTGGTGCCACAACACTGCAACCCCTCACAGATACTGTACTTGGAGCTGGGGCTGAAAAATTGGGCATTAGCCACTGGTGGTGGCACCCAGAAACAAAAATGTTCTTCCAAGCTATCATCGGGATCATTGAGGAGGAAGAGGATAGTCAGTCAACATAACAGGACAGTCACTCAGCATCAGCATAGGCAGTCTTGAAGGGATGTGACATTTCAAAATAAATTATTCTGTTATATCAGCTTCAGGTGCCTGGTAGCTGGTGGTGATCCAAGACTGATTCATCTTTATGAAGGTCAGTCGATCAACCGAGTCGGTGGACAGGCGCACCCTGTGATTGGTGACAAAGCCTCCAGCGGCACTGAATGTGCGTTCGGAAAGAACGCTGGATGCAGGACAGGCCAGTAGCTCAATTGCATACTGTGCAAGCTCTGGCCAGTGATCCATCCTCAAGACCCAGTAAGCCCGAGGATTTTCGGTGGGAAAGGTGTCCAAGTCTGACCTTGCCCCTAGGTATTCCTGCACCATGTATATCAGACGCTGGCGATGGTTGCTGGAACCGATCATACCTTGGGGCTGCGGACTAAAAAATTGTCTGAACGCATCGGTCAGACGTCCACCTTCCCCACCGCTCCTTCTGCTACTGACCGAAGCCTCAGCAACTCGTCGTCCAGGACCAGGCGTTTGTAACCTCCCAGTCTCTGGGAACGCGTTGCACAGACCTTTCTGCAAGGCCTCCCGGAGATGTCTCATCCTCTGCTCCCTCTGCGATGGCAAGATAAGGTCCGCAACCTTACCCTTGTAACGTGGTTTAAGGAGAGTGGCAAGCCAGTAATGGTCCCTCTCCTTGATCCGAAGAATACTAGGATCCTTCCGCAGGCTTTGCAGGATCAGGGAGGCCATACAACGTAGGTTAGCTGAGGCATTCGGTCCGGAGTCTTCTGGGTCACTGAGGACGACATGATCCGCAGCCACATCCTCCCAGCCACGTACAAGTCCACTGGTTTCTTTTTTTTTTTTTTTTTTTTAAATTCTTTATTTATTTTTGTCAAAGGTACTAGACATTACATATTCACACCATATTTCCACATCAACAATCACGTATTTATTTACTAATGTTTACTTATCACCTATATTGGTTTGGCGAACTTCCATCTTTTTACCGACCTATTTCGTCTTTAAGTCCTTAATGTTTACCTCACCCAGTAACAAGTACCATTTTGCACATTAGTTATCTTATTCTCTATTCTTCCCTTTTTCTTTATTCCCCTGAAAAACCCTAATCCCAAAAACCCCTCCCTATAAAATAAAAAAAAAAAATAAAAAAGATGGGGGCCTCCCATTTCCGTCCCCCTGTCCCTCAGCGAGATGTGATTATTCTAACTTTTTCCCCCTTGGTTTCTTGGGACTGTAAATCATCCCTAAAAGACTGCTGCTGCTGATGCTGAGTGCCAGGCTCCACCCTAATGCTGACACAATCCTCCTCCTCCTCCTCCTCCTCATCCTCTTCCTGTGTGATGGGTGGGAGAGAATGAACACTGTCTGGATAAATATAGAGGAAAGGGAGTTTGGGACTTTAAATGAAGCATCTGAATAGTGGAGGTGAGTTACAGAGTAAAAAGTTTATTCAATAGCATTTATCCAAAGATTTTAAACCATTGTTGATTTCTTATATATACATGGAATGTACATAGGGCCTGAACGTGATAAATAGAAGAATGCATACATAATAACACGTTCCAAGAAGTAGATATATAAATAAATATGGCCTACTAATGCCACTGGCAGGATGCCCAAGTACTGGCACATGCGCCCACATGGTACATATGTATCCACCAGATGCTGTATAGACAGTATCATAGAGTCTAATAGTACTAAAGGAGTAAAATTGGTCCGTAAAAGTATTGCTCTGGCATCAAGTAAAGCCCGACGCGTTTCATGGGTAATTCCCATTCATCAGGAGCGGATGCGACAGACCTTCCTATCTGTAAAAAAATATATATATATAGTGAGCCATGCTCTAAAGGGAATTTGTCAAAAGTAATATTATTGTATATATCGATGGTTAACCCACCACACTCACCAACCCAGACAGCAAATGCAGCGCAGGGACAGTGGCGCAGGGCCAGCCGAGAACATGACCCCACCGCGGGAGCTGAGGCGGCATAGTACAGGAAAGCAGCATCGGACAGTGTGGAACGTGCAGGGTATAACTCCATAGACCAGGAAATGGTGTATATCTCATGAAGTGGGGATATCTGGGAACAAAATATTAAATGTGTGTGTGGATATAGCAGTAATGTGTTTTATATAGTAGTGTATTATTTAATAGGTAGCCTAGTGCAACTCCATGGGAAATAATGGTAAACGTGAGGGTAGTGCCTAATACATCCAAAAGTCTGTGTCTAATGGGGCTTGACAGTGAAATAGAAATGTAAGATGCTTAAAAAAGCCAGGTGAGGGACAAAAAACAAACAATTATTTGGAATGAAAAACTAACACACCAAAGAGGAGGGGGGGCGGCAGGGAAGGGAATCTGAACTATAAGGAAGCTTACCTCAATGCTGCTTCAAAGCGCTACCAGCGGTTGGTTATAGCTGGTGCGCAATAACCCCCAGAAGGAGACTAGTCAAATAGACAGCTCACTATAATGGGGATTATGTCTATATATGCCGCCAACACCACGCTGGTGAACCAATGGGGGAAGAAAAACCGCACCTGAACCTAGTAACCACTCGGGAATTGCGTGGAAGTTCTCCCATAGGAACACAAGATGTTATGGCTGAACGCCGGCGCGATGACGTCATAATTGACGTCACACGCACGGCGTATCTGCCGTCACACAGAAGGCGTGACAAGCGTGGTGCCGATGCGCGAAGGGGCACCCGCCCGGTCCTCCGAGCATCAGAGGATGCAAGGGGAGGAGGAGGGAGGGTCCAATAAGCGCATCGCAGCTCCCGTGATGAAGAGAGACCGCAGCAACGCCCCAGCACCAATCATCCATAGGCGGCACAGAGCTGACCAGGCAGATGCAGTGCTTGGGACATCTTTATAGAAACAATCCATGTGGGAGCATGAAATCAGTACAGGGAACTCTGCATTTAAGCAAGTACCATGTTCAAAACTCAGAAATAAATAAAGAGAAGCAATCTGGATAAATATTGATACAATCAATTAATAACCTTATCAAAAAAGGTACCCTACAATGAGGGGAACCTCACACAGGGATGGCAGGGGAACACTGCCAAACCCCATTATTCAAATGCTTCCATCCCGATAATTGCATGAAAATGGAGGGGGAGTTGGGACTTTAAATGAAGCACCAAAAGGTGCCTCCATCCCGATTAATAGATATAGAGGAAAGGGAGTTTGGGACTTTAAATGAAGCATCTGAATAGTGGAGGTGAGTTACAGAGTAAAAAGTTTATTCAATAGCATTGATCCAAAGATTTTAAACCATTGTTGATTTCTTATATATACTTGGAATGTACATAGGGCCTGAACATGATAAATAGAAGAATGCATGCATAATAACACGTTCCAAGAAGTAGATATATAAATAAATATGGCCTACTAATGCCACTGGCAGCATGCCCAAGTACTGGCACATGCGCCCACATGGTACATATGTATCCACCAGATGCTGTATAGACAGTATCATAGAGTCTAATAGTACCAAAGGGGTAAAATTGGTCCGTAAACATATTGCTGTGGCATCAAGTAAAGCTTGACGCGTTTCATGAATAATTCCCATTCATCAGGGGGGGATGCGACAGACCTTCCTATCTGTAAAAAAATATATATATATAGTGAGCCATGCTCTAGAGGGAATTTGTCAAAAGTAATATTATTGTATATATCGATGGTTAACCCACCACACTCACCAACCCAGACAGAAAATGCAGCGCAGGGACGGTGGCGCAGGGCCAGCCGAGAACATGACCCCACCGCGGGAGCTGAGGCGGCATAGTACAGGAAAGCAGCATCGGACAGTGTGGAACGTGCAGGGTATAACTCCATTGACCAGGAAATGGTGTATATCTCATGAAGGGGGGATATTTGGGAACAAAATATTAAATGTGTGTGTGGATATAGCAGTAATGTGTTTTGTATAGTAGGGTATTATTTAATAGTGAGCCTAGTGCAACTTCATGGGAAATAATGGTAAAAGTGAGGGTAGTGCCTAATGCATCCAAAAGTCTGTGTCTAATGGGTAGGGATGGGCCCGGTGTTCGATTCAAACCCATGTTCGAATCGAACATCGGGCGTTCGCCCGTTCGGCGAGCCCAGAACTATTTGGGCCGCTCGTATCAAATTCGTGTGATGCGAGCGGCCCGCAATGCACTGCGCCAGTCGCAGTGCATTGCTGGCTGATGATTGGCCAAGCATGCACTGTGACCCGCATGCTTGGCCAATCAAAGAGCCAGCGGCGAGGAGAGCAATAATTGCCCACAGGCAGGATGCCTGTGACCAATTTTAGCTCAGGGGGTTTAGTACACGCCCCACAGTATAAAAGTCACAGTATAAATAACCAGGCCCTTGAGGTCTGGGATGGATTTTAAGGGGAACCCCGGCCAAAAAAAGAAAAATGGCGTGGGGTCCCCCTCACAATCCATACCAGACCCTTATCCGAGCACGCAACCTGGCAGGCCACAGGAAAAGAGGGGGGACGAGAGCGGCCCCCCCTCCCTCCTGAACCGTACCAGGCCACATGCCTTCAACATTGGGAGGGTGCTTTGGGGTCCCCCCCAAAGCACCTTGTCCCCATGTTGATGAGGACAAGGGCCTCTTCACCACAACCCTGGCCATTGGTTGTGGGGGTCTGCGGGCAGGGGGCTTATCGGAATCTGGAAGCCCCCTTTAACAAGGGGACCCCCAGATCCCGCCCCCCCCCTGTGTGAAATGGTAAGGGGGTACAAAAGTACCCCTACCATTACACCAAAAAGTGTCAAAAATGGTAAAAATGACAGGAGACGGTCTTTGACAATTCCTTTATTAAAATCTTCTTTCTTCTGGTCTTCCTTCTTCCTTTCTTCATCCTTCGGTTTCTTCATCTTTTCCTTCCGGCATCTTCTTCCATCTTCTTCTTCCATCATCTTCTTCCTCCAAACCGCTTCTTCTTGCTCTGGTCTTCTCGTCCGGCATCTTCTTCCATGGCTTCGGCATCTCTTCTGGGCCGCTCCGCGCAATGGGAGGCTCCCGCTGTGTGAGGCTTCGCTGCGTCTGACAGGTCTCTTATAACGGAGGGCGGGGCCACCTGGTAACCCCGCCCCCCTCTGATGCACAGGGACGTCATGGGGAATTCCCTATGGCTTTCCCCATGATGTCAGAGGGGGGCGGGGTCACCAGGTGGCCCCGCCCTCCATTATAAAAGACCAGTCAGACGCAGCGAAGCCTCACACAGCGGGAGCCTCCCATTGCGCGGAGCGGCCCAGAAGAGACACCGACGCCATGGAAGAAGATGGCGGACGAGAAGACCAGAGCAAGAAGAAGCAGATCGGAGGAAGAAGATGATGGAAGAAGAAGATGGAAGAAGATGCCGGAAGGAGAAGATGAAGGATGAAGAAAGGAAGAAGGAAGACCAGAAGAAAGAAGATTTTAATAAAGGAATTGTCAAAGACCGTCTCCTGTCATTTTTACAATGACACTTTTTTGGGGAAATGGTAGGGGTACTTCTGTACCCCCTTACCATTTCACACAGGGGGGCCGGGATATGGGGGTCCCCTTGTTAAAGGGGGCTTCCAGATTCCGATAAGCCCCCGCCTGCAGACCCCCACAACCAATGGCCAGGGTTGTGGGGACGTGGCCCTTGTCCTCATCAACATGGGGACAAGGTGCTTTGGGGGGGGGGCCCAAAGCACCCTCCCAATGTTGAGGGCATGTGGCCTGGTACGGTTCAGGAGGGAGGGGGGCCACTCTCGTCCCCCCTCTTTTCCTGCGGCATGCCAGGTTGCGTGCTCGGAAAGGGTCTGGTATGGATTTTGAGGGGGACCCCAGTTTTTTTTTTTTTGCTGACCGCCCGCCGTCATATGACGGCGGGACGGTGCAGCTCTCGTGGCGGGCCGCCGTCATATGACGGCGGCCAAAAAACACGGCCGTGCGCGCGATCGCGGGCGCGCAGCCGTGCTCTGTCGGTGCCGGCGTGTCCCGGAGACACACCGCGTCACCGACAGGGGTGAACAGCCATTGGGCATGGCTGTTCACCATGTGATCAGCCGCGATTACGTCACGGCTGATCACATTGGGGAAGTCCCGACTTTAGACAGCGCATGCGCGCGATCGGGAGCGCGCAGCGCGGTCATGTCGGTGGCGGCGTGTTCCCAGGAACACTGCTCGTCACCGACAAGGGTAATCAGCCAATGACTGATGGCTGATTACCACGTGATCGGCTGTGATCCATTCACAGCCGACCACTAAATGTAAACAAAGACCGGTTACTAGCTGTTACCGGCTATTCTCTCCTCACACACCGTTACCAGTGTGAGGAGAGAACAGCCAGGAGCAGTGAGTTACCGATCTTTGTCTGTACTGTACTGTAGTGCACCAAACACAGCCAAAGAGAACCTGTCACATCGCCCCCCCCCCCCCATTACAGCTGTCACCCAACAGTCACCACAAAAGTGTCCACAAAAGTCCACCTGTCACCCGTCAGTGTCCACAAAGTCCACCTGTCACCCGTCAGTGTCCACAAAGTGCACCTGTCACCCGTCAGTGTCCACAAAGTGCACCTGTCACCCGTCAGTATCCACAAAGTGCACCTGTCACCCGTCAGTGCCCACAAAGTGCACCTGTCACCCATCAGTGCCCCTGTCACCCATCAGTGACCATCGGCAGTGACCGTCATCAGTGACCGCCATCAGTGACCGTCATCAGTGACCCAGATCTGTCACCCATCAGTGCCCACAAAGTGCACCTGTCACCCATCAGTGACCATCGCCAGTGACCGTCATAAGTGACCGCCATCAGTGACCGTCATAAGTGACCGCCATCAGTGACCCAGATCTGTCACCTATCAGTGCCCACAAAGTGCACCTGTCACTGTCCAGAGACTGCCGTCAGTGGTTCACCCGTCACCCACCAGTGACGTCACACGTCACCCGTCACCCACCAGTGAAGTCATTCGTCACCTGTCACCTGTCGCCCATCACTGACCGTCATTTGTCACCAGTCGCACAGCCCATCACAAAGCATGTCCAAAAGATTATATACAAGTGAGGAGGCATTCCAGATCCTCGCCATGACTGATGAGAGCAGCGGGGAGTTCTCATCAGATTCAAATGCCAATTCCGATCGTTCAAATTCAGCATTTGAACCGATCGAAAGTAGTATATCGGCAAATGAATCGGAGGAAGAATGGATCCCTCCTAAACGAGCACGGCGTTCTGGAAACCAGGCAGCCACCAGCAATATATCCCAGGATCAAATTCCCAGGCCCAGTACCAGTGCTGCCGCCAGCGAAAGGCCACAAGAAATGCCCAGCCCCAGTACCAGCACTGCCGCATCATCACGCCCAAATGCCAGCACAGGAACAAATCCCCCAACTACCAGCACTGGAGTGCCACGTCCCCCAAGAGCCAGGGCCACTACATACCTCCCAGATGGTCTTGCCAATCCAACATGGCTGCCTTCCAACTCAGGATCAGCAAGAATCCCCCCTTTCACCGCACAGCCAGGTGTGCAGGCCAATACCCAAAATTTTTCCCCAATTGATTGTTTTCATTTATTTTTGCCCGACACTTTGCTGCAACTCATCGTGGACCAGACCAATTTATATGCCCAGCAGTATATAGCCAACAACCCCGAATCATCTTACGCCCGTCCATTTGAGTGGAGAAGCTTGACTCTGGAGGAGTTCAAAGTGTTTATGGGCCTCACCATAAACATGGGGCTTACCAAAAAAAATGAAGGACATGCCTATTGGTCCACCGACCCCATCCACCATATGCCCATTTATTCTTCCGTTATGTCCAGGTCCCGATACAGGATGATAATGCGCTTTTTCCATTTCAGGGACAACAGCCAGTGCCCTCCCCGCAATCATCCAAATCATGACAAATTATATAAAATTCGCCCACTCATTAATTTCTTTTCCCAACGATTTTCAGAACTCTATGTCCCCGAAAAGCACATATGTGTCGATGAGTCCCTGGTACCCTTTTCAGGCCGGCTAGGAATAAGACAATACATTCCTAGCAAAAGGGCCAAATACGGAGTGAAGTTTTATAAGCTTTGCGAGAGAGCCACGGGATATTTGTATGCTTTCCGCATATACGAAGGAAAAGATTCCCAGCTCCAGCCCCCTGAGTGCCCGGCCTACATGGGCACAACTGGTAAAATCGTATGGGACCTGGCATACCCACTGCTGAGGAAAGGTTACCACATATACCTGGATAACTTCTACACCAGCCTGCCCCTTTTCAAACACCTATACCTTGCAGAAACCCTGGCCTGTGGAACCTCCAGAAAGAATAGGAAGGGCTTCCCACAAGCCATAGTAAACAAGAAATTGCGAAGGGGAGAAAGAGCAACCTTGCGATGCGACGAAGTGCTGGCTTTGAGGTGGAAGGATACCAGGAATGTGTACATGATTTCCACCATCCATGATGACACTACAGTGGAAGTTCAGAGACGACAAGGTCCCATCGTAAAGCCAAAATGTGTACACGATTACAATCTGTACATGGGGGGGGTGGATTTCAACGACCAAATGCTTCAGCCCTATTTAGCAATTAGGAGGTCCCGTTTCTGGTACAAGAAGGTAGCACTCTATTTAATTCATTTGGCCATTTATAATGCCTTCATAGTTCACACCAAATCCACAGAAAGCCCTGCCCACTTCCTAAAATTTATAGAAAACGTTGTCAGGTCCCTCATCTACGGTCAAAGACCCCCCCCAGAAAACCTTCGCTCTGATGCCGTTAGCCGACTTCACGAACGCCACTTCCCGGACCACATTCCACCATCTGAAGCGGGCCGAAGACGCCAAAAAAGATGTCGAGTATGCAGCAAAAAAGGATTTAGAACTGATACCAGCTACCACTGTGTCGACTGTCCCTCCGAACCCGGCCTTTGCATTGGTATATGCTTCAGACAATATCACACATCCCTAAATTATTAGCCCATATTCTTAACCATTTCCCCATTTTCAACATCTGTGCTGACCATTCCCCATGCTTCCTCAAATATCCACTGCCTTCCACGTGAACTGACCCTGGCCTGTTTTTTGACTATGCCTCTGCCAACCGTTTGGACTGCTTCCACGTGAAATGACCCTGGCCTGTTTTATCAACTACGCTTCTGCCTACTGCTTGGACTGCTTACATGTGAACTGACCCTGGCCTGTTTTAACAACTACGCTTCTGCCTACCGCTTGGACTGCTTGAACGTGAACTGACCCTGGCCTGTTTTATGGACTATGCTTTTGCCTACCGCTTGGACTGATCTGTTGCCCTGCTACTGTAGTACACAGGGGTCTCACATGTGAGGGGCTCCAGAAATGTTTTTCCGGATGGAGAAAACAATTTTTTTGTTGTCTCCGGGTTTCTTAATTTCCGGATTAGGGTCTGGAGCCCGGAGGCTTCATAGAGATTTGGGTGGGTCGAAGCCTCTACCCCTGTGGCCCTGTGCACAGGTCTTACCCGATTGCGGCCCTCAGCCTGCTGCTGACTTACTGCCACTATCTCCCTGCCTGCAGCATAAACTGACCACACCTGGACACATTTTCTAAAGGACAAATGCTTTGGCTGTGCTGACGATATCCTTGTGCTGACTATAGACAATATTCCTACCTGCTGCCTGGATAATTATTATTGTTGCTAAGGACATCCCTGTCTGCTGCCTGCTGCCTGCTGCCTGCTGCCTGCTGCCTGCTGCCTGGACCAAATCCCTCTTCTGGGGACACTACAAAAACCACAGGTAATACTTTTTTTTTTACCCTTTGCTCAATAGAATTTATTTTGGAGTGTATTTTTTGGTATGTAAATGCTATCTGTTAGAAATATAAGGGCCTTCAAAAATAATAGGTTGTCAGGAAATTAGAAGTGCAATTTATGCTTGTAAAACGCCTGAAGGTGCTACTTCACTGGCGGGCCTCTGTATGTGGCCAGGCTGTGTAAAAGTCTCACACATGTGGTATCGCCATACTCAGGAGGAGTAGCAGAATGTATTTTGGGGTGTCATTTTTGCTATGTACATGCTATGTGTTGGAAATATCTTAAAAATGGACAACTTTGTGGAAAAAAAAATGCGTTTTCTTTTTTTTTCCACATATTCCAAAAACTTCTGGAAAAAAATGAACAGTTCAAAAGACTCATAATGCCTCATAGATTATACGTTTGGGTGTCTACTTTCCAAAATGGGGTCATTTTGTGGGCGTTTCCATTGTCCTGGGGCTCCAGGGCCTTCAAAACTGTAATAGGTGATTGAGAAATGAGATGTGTAATTTATGCTTGTAGAACGCCTGAAGGTGCTACTTCACTGGTGGGCCTCTGTATGTGGCCAGGCTGTGTAAAAGTCTCACACATGTGGTATCACCATACTCAGGAGGAGTAGCAGAATGTATTTTGGGGTGTCATTTTTTCTATGTACATGCTATGTGTTGGAAATATCTTAAAAATGGACAACTTTGTGGAAAAAAAATGCGTTTTCTTTTTTTTTCCACATATTCCAAAAACTTCTGGAAAAAAATGAACAGTTCAAAAGACTCATAATGCCTCATAGATTATACGTTGGGGTGTCTACTTTCCAAAATGGGGTCATTTTGTGGGCGTTTCCATTGTCCTGGGGCTCCAGGGCCTTCAAAACTGTAATAGGTGATTGAGAAATGAGATGTGTAATTTATGCTTGTAGAACGCCTGAAGGTGCTACTTCACTGGCGGGCCTCTGTATGTGGCCAGGCTGTGTAAAAGTCTCACACATGTGGTATCACCATACTCAGGAGGAGTAGCAGAATGTATTTTGGGGTGTCATTTTTGCTATGTACATGCTATGTGTTGGAAATATCTTAAAAATGGACAACTTTGTGGAAAAAAAATGTGTTTTCTTTTTTTTTCCACATATTCCAAAAACTTCTGGAAAAAAATGAACAGTTCAAAAGACTCATAATGCCTCATAGATTATACGTTGGGGTGTCTACTTTCCAAAATGGGGTCATTTTGTGGGTGTTTCCATTGTCCTGGGGCTCCAGGGCCTTCAAAACTGTAATAGGTGATTGAGAAATGAGATGTGTAATTTCTGCTTGTAGAACGCCTGAAGGTGCTACTTCACTGGCGGGCCTCTGTATGTGGCCAGGCTGTGTAAAAGTCTCACACATGTGGTATCGCCATACTCAGGAGGAGTAGCAGAATGTATTTTGGGGTGTCATTTTTGCTATGTACATGCTATGTGTTGGAAATATCTTAAAAATGGACAACTTTGTGGGAAAAAAAATGCGTTTTCTTTTTTTTTCCACATATTCCAAAAACTTCTGGAAAAAAATGAACAGTTCAAAAGACTCATAATGCCTCATAGATTATACGTTGGGGTGTCTACTATCCAAAATGGGGTCATTTTGTGGGTGTTTCCATTGTCCTGGGGCTCCAGGGCCTTCAAAACTGTAATAGGTGATTGAGAAATGAGATGTGTAATTTCTGCTTGTAGAACGCCTGAAGGCGCTACTTCACTGGCGGGCCTCTGTATGTGGCCAGGCTGTGTAAAAGTCTCACACATGTGGTATCGCCATACTCAGGAGGAGTAGCAGAATGTATTTTGGGGTGTCATTTTTGCTATGTACATGCTATGTGTTGGAAATATCTTAAAAATGGACAACTTTGTGGGAAAAAAAATGCGTTTTCATTTTTTTTCCACATATTCCAAAAACTTCTGGAAAAAAATGAACAGTTCAAAAGACTCATAATGCCTCATAGATTATACGTTGGGGTGTCTGCTATCCAAAATGGGGTCATTTTGTGGGTGTTTCCATTGTCCTGGGGCTCCAGGGCCTTCAAAACTGTAATAGGTGATTGAGAAATGAGATGTGTAATTTCTGCTTGTAGAACGCCTGAAGGCGCTACTTCACTGGCGGGCCTCTGTATGTGGCCAGGCTGTGTAAAAGTCTCACACATGTGGTATCGCCATACTCAGGAGGAGTAGCAGAATGTATTTTGGGGTGTCATTTTTGCTATGTACATGCTATGTGTTGGAAATATCTTAAAAATGGACAACTTTGTGGGAAAAAAAATGCGTTTTCATTTTTTTTTTTCCACATATTCCAAAAACTTCTGGAAAAAAATGAACAGTTCAAAAGACTCATAATGCCTCATAGATTATACGTTGGGGTGTCTGCTATCCAAAATGGGGTCATTTTGTGGGTATTTGTACTTTCCTGGCTTGTTAGTGTCTCAAGAAACGAGATAGGTCTTCAGTACATCAGGTGTGATCAGGTGTGATCAATTTTCAATGATTTGCACCATAGCTTGTAGACTCTATAACTTTCACAAAAACTAAATAATATACACTAATTAGGGTTATTTTTACCAAAGATATGTAGCCATATACATTTTGGCCAAAATTTATGAAGAAATATTACTAATTTGTAAAATTTTATGACAGAAACAAAGAAAAAGGCATTTTTTCACCAAATTTTCAGTCTTTTTTAATTTATAGCACAAAAAATAAAAAACCCAGTAGTGATTAAATACCACCAAAAGAAAGCTCTATTTGTGTGAAAAAAAGGACGCAAATTTCATTTGGGTACAGTGTTGCATGACTGAGTAATTGTCATTCAAAGTGTGAGAGCGCTGAATGCTGAAAATTGGTCTGGTCAGGAAGGGGGTGAAAGTGCACTGTAGGCAAGTGGTTAAAATTTTTTAAAAAAGGGACAAAAAACAAACAATTATTTGGAATGAAAAACTAACACACCAAAGAGGAGGGGGGGCGGCAGGGAAGGGAATCTGAACTATAAGGAAGCTTACCTCAATGCTGCTTCAAAGCACTACCAGCAGTTGGTTATAGCTGGTGAGCAATAACCCCCAGAAGGAGACAAAATAGTCAAATAGACAGCTCACTATAATGGGGATTATGTCTACTGTCTGGATAAAGGGGGCCTTGAGAGGCAAGGAAGTCCTCCTCTTCCTGCCTCTGTTCTGCCTCAAGTGCCCTGTCCATTATTCCACGCAGCGTATGCTCCAACAGGTGGACAAGAGGTACAGTGTCACTGATGCATGCACTGTCACTGCTCACCATCCTCGTGGCCTCCTCAAATGGTGAGAGGACAGTGCATGCATCCCTGATCATGCTCCACTGGCGTGGGAAAAAAATCTGAGCTCCCCTGACCCTGTCCTGGTGCCGTAGTCACACAGGTACTCATTGATGGCCCTCTGCTGTGTCGCTGCAGCATGGCCAACGTTGAGTTCCATCTGGTGGGCATGTCACATATAAGGCAGTTCTTGGGCAGGTTCAACTCCTTTTGCAGCTCAGCCAGCCGAGGACTGGCATTATATGATCGTCGGAAATGCACACAGACTTTCCTGGCCTGCCTCAGGACATCCTGTAAGCCTGGGTACCTACCCAAGAACCGCTGCACCACCAGATTAAGGACGTGAGCCATACAGGGCACATGGGTCAGCTGTCCCTGTCGCAGGGCAGAGAGGAGGTTGGTGCCATTGTCACAAACCACCATTCCTGGCTTAAGCTGGCGTGGCGTCAACCATCTCTCGGCCTGCCCCTGCAGAGCTGACAGAACCTCTGCCCCAGTGTGGCTCCTGTCCCCCAAACACACCAGCGCAAGCACGGCATGGCATCTTTTTGCCTGCGTACTTGCGTAGCCCCTTGGACGCCTACGGAGCACCATTGGTTCCGAGGACAGAGCACTTGAAGAGGCCATGGAGGAAGAAGAAGAGGAGGGTGTGGAGGAGAGAGGTGTGTCACAACCAGTAGTAGCATTTTGGAGGCGTGGTGGCGGAACAACCTCCAACACTACTGCACCTTGTCCTGCATCCTTCCCAGCTGCCCAAAGAGTGACCCAATGGGCCGTGAAAGACAGGTAACGTCCCTGTCCATGCCTGCTGGACCATGAGTCAGCTGTAATATGCACCTTACCACTGACCTCCCTGTCCAGCGAGGCATGGACATTGCCTTCCACATGCCGGTAGAGAGCCGGAATCGCCTTCCGTGAGAAAAAGTGGCGTTTGGGAACCTGCCACTGAGGAACCGCACATTGAACAAACTCACGGAAGGGGGCCGAGTCTACCAACTGAAAAGGCAGCAGTTGAAGTGCTAGCAATTTAGCCAAGCTAGCATTCAACCGCTGGGCATGTGGATGGCTGAGAGTAAACTTCTTTTGACGGTCCAGCAGCTGGGGAAGGGAAATTTGCCTGGTACAATCGGACGTCGGTGTACTGCTAGCATAGTGCCCGCAAGTACTAATTCTACACCTTCATTCCTCTCAGTGCAGCTTTCAGAGAGGACTGAAGGTATAGTGGAGTTGGAGATCCCAGCTGATGAGGAGCAAGGAGAGGTCCGCTTTGTTCTTTGGTGTGGGGTCATTAATGTGCGCTTGCCAACGAGCTACATGGCAGGTCAACATATGTCTGGTCATGCTTATGGTGCCCAAGCGGCTGATGTTTTGGCCACGTGAGATACGCTTGAGACATATGTTGCAAATAGCAGCGGTGCGATCTGATGCACTCATCTCAAAAAAATAACGTGCACAGGCAGCGCCCTGCACAGGCGGAGCTCTTTGGTGTGATTCAGTTGGTGTGCTGGCCTCAAGCTGGCCCCCGGAGGGCATACTGCCTCGTTGGAGATGTGCTGCCTCCTCCTCCTCCTCTCTCCGTTCAGGCACCCACGTGGCGTCAGTGACCTCATCATCACCTCCCTCTTCACCACTGGAGCAAACCTGGCAGTAAGCTGCAGCTGGTGGAACATGACTGCCAGATTGCTGTCCTTGAGCATCCCCTCTCTCTGCACTCACGCTACTGCTTTCCTCTAGCTGGGTATCATCATCCGAGCCTTCAAAACACTGGGCATCCTCCTGGAGCATGTACCCAACACTGTGCTCAAACAGTTCGGGGGACTCCTCAGGAGGACATGGTGGGTTTAGGGAAGGGGTGCCTGATGATGACATTGAGTACGCGTTGGCAGCTGCTTTGCCAGTACCCTGAGCCTGGGTGAGAGAGGATGAGGAGGATGAGGAGGGCTTGGTCATCCACTCTACCAAGCCTTCGGCATGATGCGACTCAACATGTCCAGCTGCCGAAAATAAGGACAAGCGTGTCCCATGGCCACGTGCTGATGACAATGCACTGCGTCCACGACCAGCACTGTTGTCTCTAGACACAGAGCCTGCTTGCCCTGTTTTCTTGGCTCGTGACTGTCTGCCTCTCCTTGTTAGTCTTCCAGACATTGTAATGGGTAGTGTATATTGTGCTGGAGTCGCACAGCACACACACACTAACTCCTGCAGATGGCTGCCTTAGATGACAATAGGGCAGAAGGGCAGATACAGGTTGAGGTGGTTTAGTGTGCTGTGCTATACTCACACAGCACACACACACTAACTCCTGCAGATGGCTGCCTTAGATGACAACAGGGCAGAAGGGCAGATACAGGGTGAGGTGGTTTAGTGTGCTGTGCTATAGTCACACAGCACACACACACACACTAACTCCTGCAGATGGCTGCCTTAGATGACAACAGGGCAGATACAGGGTGAGGTGGTTTAGTGTGCTGTGCTATACTCACACAGCACACACACACTAACTCCTGCAGATGGCTGCCTTAGATGACAACAGGCAGAAGGGCAGATACAGGGTGAGGTGGTTTAGTGTGCTGTGCTATAGTCACACAGCACACACACACAAACACCTGCAGATGGCTGCCTTAGATGACAACAGGGCAGAAGGGCAGATACAGGGTGAGGTGGTTTAGTGTGCTGTGCTATACTCACACAGCACACACACACTAACTCCTGCAGATGGCTGCCTTAGATGACAACAGGGCAGAAGGGCAGATACAGGGTGAGGTGGTTTAGTGTGCTGTGCTATACTCACACAGCACACACACACACTAACTCCTGCAGATGGCTGCCTTAGATGACAACAGGGCAGAAGGGCAGATACAGGGTGAGGTGGTTTAGTGTGCTGTGCTATACTCACACAGCACACACACACACTAACTCCTGCAGATGGCTGCCTTAGATGACAACAGGGCAGAAGGGCAGATACAGGGTGAGGTGGTTTAGTGTGCTGTGCTATACTCACACAGCACACACACACTAACTCCTGCAGATGGCTGCCTTAGATGACAACAGGGCAGAAGGGCAGATACAGGGTGAGGTGGTTTAGTGTGCTGTGCTATACTCACACAGCCCACACACACTAACTCCTGCAGATGGCTGCCTTAGATGACAACAGGGCAGAAGGGCAGATACAGGGTGAGGTGGTTTAGTGTGCTGTGCTATACTCACACAGCACACACACACTAACTCCTGCAGATGGCTGCCTTAGATGACAACAGGGCAGAAGGGCAGATACAGGGTAAGGTGGTTTAGTGTGCTGTGCTAGACACACACTAACTCCTGCAGATGGCTGCTTTAGATGACAACAGGGCAGAAGGGCAGATACAGGGTGAGGTGGTTTAGTGTGCTGTGCTATACTCACACAGCACACACACACACTAACTCCTGCAGATGGCTGCCTTAGATGACAACAGGGCAGAAGGGCAGATACAGGGTGAGGTGGTTTAGTGTGCTGTGCTATAGTCACACAGGACACACACTAACTCCTGCAGATGGCTGCCTTAGATGACAACAGGGCAGAAGGGCAGATACAGGTGAGGTGGTTTAGTGTGCTGTGCTATACTCACACAGCACACACACACACTAACTCCTGCAGATGGCTGCCTTAGATGACAACAGGGCAGAAGGGCAGATACAGGGTGAGGTGGTTTAGTGTGCTGTGCTATACTCACACAGCACACACACACACTAACTCCTGCAGATGGCTGCCTTAGATGACAACAGGGCAGAAGGGCAGATACAGGGTGAGGTGGTTTAGTGTGCTGTGCTATACTCACACAGCACACACACACACTAACTCCTGCAGATGGCTGCCTTAGATGACAACAGGGCAGAAGGGCAGATACAGGGTGAGGTGGTTTAGTGTGCTGTGCTATACTCACACAGCACACACACACACTAACTCCTGCAGATGGCTGCCTTAGATGACAACAGGGCAGAAGGGCAGATACAGGGTGAGGTGGTTTAGTGTGCTGTGCTATACTCACACAGCACACACACACTAACTCCTGCAGATGGCTGCCTTAGATGACAACAGGGCAGAAGGGCAGATACAGGGTGAGGTGGTTTAGTGTGCTGTGCTATACTCACACAGCACACACACACTAACTCCTGCAGATGGCTGCCTTAGATGACAACAGGGCAGAAGGGCAGATACAGGGTGAGGTGGTTTAGTGTGCTGTGCTATACTCACACAGCACACACACACACACACTAACTCCTGCAGATGGCTGCCTTAGATGACAACAGGGCAGAAGGGCAGATACAGGGTGAGGTGGTTTAGTGTGCTGTGCTATACTCACACAGCACACACACACACTAACTCCTGCAGATGGCTGCCTTAGATGACAACAGGGCAGAAGGGCAGATACAGGGTGAGGTGGTTTAGTGTGCTGTGCTATACTCACACAGCACACACACACACTAACTCCTGCAGATGGCTGCCTTAGATGACAACAGGGCAGAAGGGCAGATACAGGGTGAGGTGGTATAGTGTGCTGTGCTATACTCACACAGCACATACACACTAACTCCTGCAGATGGCTGCCTTAGATGACAACAGGGCAGAAGGGCAGATACAGGGTGAGGTGGTTTAGTGTGCTGTGCTATACTCACACAGCACACACACACTAACTCCTGCAGATGGCTGCCTTAGATGACAACAGGGCAGAAGGGCAGATACAGGGTAAGGTGGTTTAGTGTGCTACTGCTGTGCTATACTCACACAGCACGCACACACAGTAACTTCTGCAGATGGCTGGATTGGTAGAGATTGAGAACAGCACTGAGAAGAATAAACTATCCCTGCCTATTTTTCCTCTTTCCCTACACTATTCCCCACACAGAAATGAATCACAAGCAGATACACCGTACAGTACAGTCTGTCACTGACACTGTATATAGTATGGGGCGTGTACTAAACCCCCTGAGCTATAATTGGCCACAGGCATCCTGCCTGTGGCCAATTATTGCTCTCCTCGTTGCTGGATCTATGATTGGCCAAGCATGCGGGGTCACAGTGCATGCTTGGCCAATCATCAGCCAGTAATGCACTGCGACTGGTGCAGTGCATTGTGGACCGTTCACATCACATGAATTTGATGCGAACGGCCCTCAGAGTTTTGGTTTCGACAAACGGACGAACGGCCGATGTTCGATTCGAACATGGGTTCGAATCGAACACCGGGCCCATCCCTAGTCTGTACTTACAAGTCCTCGGATGCTTGGATGCATCCCTTGGAGTCAGGCAGACACTTCCTTAGTGGGCTTTAGAGACTGGATGCCCCTTTTTTAATTTCAAGGATCTTAGCAAAGAGTCCCCTCAGCTTTAACATAGCTGAGATCTCATGGAGCTCCTGATAGAGGTGCTGGGGTGCTTGGGTGGGTGGCAATCCTCCAGTCTGGGTACTACTTCTCCTGGACAAAAACACAGACTACTACAGCCCCAGACTATTTATGTAATCTGCAACCACCTACTGGGCATACCTCCCCCAGGATTGTCTCAGACCCCATAAATATTCAAACTTCTCCTTTGACCTGCTCAACTTATGTTCTGGAAATTTCTTGAAAGGAGGGAGAAGCAATCAAACCTGCAGCCTGTGGGACCCTGAACAGTCTAAAGCAATCAGCAAGTGATCCACTTATTACAGAGGAACAACAAAACAAAAAAAAACAAATTTACTTCACAGCCTAGTACTTAACTAGGAGGGTGTTACATACATTTACTCTCATAATACACAATCATTTGCATTGGATAATATATAAATGATGCTCCTGGGTGCAGGACCTGCCCATGAAGGTTGTGTGCGATCGCTCCATCTTGGGATGGAAAAGTCGACATATAGAAGATACTGAAAACGGCCAAAAACTCCAGCTGTGAAAATCAATTTTTTATTCTAGAAATGTTCATCTACCTTTCACATGAACAATCTGGCCAAAGATGAATGAACTTACAACTGGAAATGGCCTGTTTCTGTAGACTGTTTTTTGCTATGTCCGGGTAGCTGTGAAGCAGAAAAGAGGGTAATCTAGAAGATGAAAAATGAGGAAAGAATTCCGGGGAGGAGGGTGAGCAGGGCCAGCTGCTCCGTACCACACACATACCCAGCTGCGCAGATATGCAATGATGGCGTGTGCCCCATGTGTTTACAGGGCTAGACCAGTGTCTATGATCATGGGAAGCTATACTGTTAGATATACATATATGAAGTATATACATTGGGAGGTTACATCCACTCTCTGCTTTATAAGAGGCCACATTCTCACTTATTTACTCAGATGCTCAAATTTTTCTTCCCCCAATGTGATTTGATACGCTAGATATCCAGGGTCCTCCCACACGCGTATTGTCCTAAACGGGACTTCCTCAGCGGATACCGCGTGGGAGGACCCTGGATCGTCACTGCAGTCACCTTATTTTTATCTTGAAAAGATTACATGCATTTCACCCCAGCACTAGGGACCTAGTGCTGTGTTTGTGAGAACCTGATATATATTTTTTAATAAATTGGATTTTATAGCCATACAGTGTGCACTATATTTCTTTTTATTTGCATTCTATGGCACCATTTTTTGAAAGCAAGAGATGCTACTGGAGGCAATATTAAATGATAAGAAGTTCCTCTATCCATCCGTCCACCCAGATCCATGCTTATGACCACTATTAGTGGTAAGATGCGTATTTGACCCATCTGTTAGTTCAGGGGTCTACATCTTGAGGTGAGCGGGTTTGACCAACTGGTGGTGGAATCACAGATGTTATTTGCACCATAAGGATATCTGCATGCATTCTTTTTAACCACCACAGAGGAGAACATCTTTATCAACTTTTTCTACAACCTATTCCTTCCATCTCAGCTTTTTTATGTCTTTTTAATGGACTTTGTTCTTTTTAGTTGTTATCATTAGCGCTGCACTGTTATTATCTGATTGTCCTTCTGAGGTTTTTGTTATATTCACCTTTAGTGCATAGCAGCTATTGTCTAGTTAGATTATTTTAGGTGATCATATGTTTTTGCGCTGACTGACCCTACATTTACATTTGATGGGCAGTTGGGGCTGATCAGTGAGGCGGTGGGGGGAGTTACAAGCACTGATCCCCCAGTCTGGCTTTCAATGAAGCAGTGGTCAGCTGCTTCATTGAAAGTCAGACAGGGAAATCGGTGCTTGTGACTCCCCCCACCACTGCACCGATCATCTGTGAGGCTGCCCGGCCCCTCCTGCTGAGCTGAGGACACCGTGCCCCGTACAACAGTACTGGCTCTACTGGCCTATCAGTGGCCCTGCAGAGGACACTGCTGATCACAGATCAGGGTAAAGAGCCAATCAGTGGCTCTTTACCACGTGATCAGCTGTGTCCAATCACAGCTGATCACGGATGTAAATAGAAGCCGGTTATCGGTACTCCTTTCCTTACTCTGACAGCATGATGATCAGAGAAAAGAGCCGATAAGCAGCTTCTCTAAAAGGTACATGTACAGTGATAATCAGAGCACTGATTATCAGTGCAGTCCGAACAGTGCCCACCAGTGCTGCCAATGTGTGCCCAACAGTGCTGCCAACCTGTGCCCACAGTGCTGCCAACCTGTGCCCACCAGTACTGCCAATCAGTGACCACCAGTGTTGCCAATCAGTACCCATAAGTGTTTCCTTTCCTCTATCAAAAATGAAAAAAAAGTTTTGCCTATAGCTCTGCTTTAAACCTATATGTACAAACATAGAAAAATGAAGAGCGACAGCAGAAAAAGACCAAGTGTTTTTTTGTAATATATTTAGCTGTTTACCTGGAATTCTGCATTATGGTGGTGACTGTTTAATATGGATAATAACATATGATATGCCCCATTCTGTCCTTAAAACATCTATCTGGCAACCTTAGCTGCAAGCATGCTGGCTGCTCTGAGAAACAGTCTTTAGCAT
Source organism: Lithobates sylvaticus (assembly GCA_028564925.1). Classification (NCBI taxonomy): domain Eukaryota; kingdom Metazoa; phylum Chordata; class Amphibia; order Anura; family Ranidae; genus Lithobates; species Lithobates sylvaticus. Next base: position 503,842,955 of record CM053026.1, read on the forward strand.
CAGATATGGTGCTTCATTTTGTATGTATGAATATTGAATAATGCTTAAAGTGGTTGTAAACCCTTACAAACCACTTTGACCTACAGGTAAGCCTAGATTAAGGCTTACCTGTAGGTCCAATAAATATCTCCTAAACCTACATGGTTTAGGAGATATTTAGAAAAGAAAAGGCACCGCTATCTAAAGCGCATGCGCCGTAGACAGCGGCGGGCAGGCGCACTGAGCATGCCGGAGATCGCAGTGATATGCCGCTCTCGTGCGCATGCGCGGGAGTGACGTCATCGCGACTCCAGCGAATGACAGCGATGGAGCAGCGAGACCTGGAAGTCACTCCGGGAGTGATGTCGGCGGTGGAGGACGTGGACGAGGGTCGCTTCGGGGGCTTCGTTCTCAGGTAAGTTATACATAATGAGCTAGTATGCTATGCATACTAGCTCATTATGCCTTTGCCTTGCAGGTTCTGTCTTTTTTTTTGTCCGAGGAGGCTTTACTTCCTCTTTAATATTTATTCAGAAAATAAGTACTCCTCATTGACAATGTGTTCATGCTTTTTTCTTCCTGAAAGATTGATAACATTTTGTTCAGGAATTATACTGGGTCAGAATATTTTTCCCAGTGCCTGTGCAGCAGTCCTAATATTCTTGAATATTTTTAGACATTTTGTACACAGCTCAGCCACTGTTGTTGTCATTCACTTAGTCACCTACCAGTGTATGTGCCATTGCAATCACACAGCTCTATTATCTACAAGTTTGGATGACAAAGGGCACTCAGAGTCATCATCAGTAGGCTTTGGCCAAGGTATAGGCTGGGGAATTATTTGTTCTTCACCATAGCTAATGGTGGTGATGTTCAAATCGTGTTAAATGCACTGACCTTGGGATATCCTTCCTAGGGCAACCAGTACCTATGAAGGCACAAGCAGAGTACTAGTTATCAGGCAAGTTTGTGGAAAGGGAGAAGTCACAGAATGGATCCTACTGAACGTATAGTATGCCAAAGTGTGAGACAGCAGTATAGTCTAGCAGCGTATTCCACATGATTTATGGATAGAGGCTCTGGTATGTTATTTAGACAAATACAGTGAATATGTAGACAATCCTAAAAGAGTAATAGTAGAAGGAGTGATACATTTATTGATTATTTAATTTTCTCTTTGATGGTAAAAACTATGGTCTGATGGTTCCATGGGTGCTAAGTTTGTGCTCACATGCACCAACCTATATATGGGATGATGGAGTGCCACATCTTTGAACATAATAATTTCTTTATGTCATCTGTGTGTATGTAGTACAGATACATTGATGATGTTATTGTAACTTTAAAAAATGGACTTCATTCAGAGTGTTTTGTGACATAACTTTAAAAAGAATTACTATTTGGCTTAAATATGAAGAAGAAGCTCAATCATTTGGACTTGACCCTACAAATGTTTAAATATTAGGAAAACATTTAGATGTTAACATTTAGAGAACAAGCAGAAAAAAAAATCGACATAATAGTAGGAGTTTTTAACCATCATATGTTTTTGTTAAAGCCATCCACAGAAGGCAAATTAATAGAGCTCTATAAAATTCAGGGGAGTACCAGGAAGAATTCAGGTCTGGGGTTTACCACAGGTTTGGGCAGATGCCAGCAAGCAACAAGGTAGCCTATCCCACCTCTACACAAAACTGATAGAGGTAAAGGATAAAAAAAGGATTCTGTGGGAGCCACAGAAAATGTGAGCAGGATCACTTTGAAAAAGCTATATATAATTATTTGCTGGTCTTTATAATTAATCTAACTATGGTTATTTTTTTACTGGTGAATTACTAGAAAATAAATCAGCACAGTTCCTTTTTTAAGTGTGGCTTAGACAAATATGATTGTGGAATTAACATATTGCGAGAACCTGGTCATTGTATTGAATGTTCAGCATGAAAACATCATTTGTGTCAGATTTATTCCTTCTATTGACCCTACTGGGTAAGCCTAACGAGTGTCACTGCTATTAAGTCCATTAATAATGTGTCTACAATCAATGTTCCTGTAAAATATGTAAACTACAGCTGTATCAATGCTTGCAAAATTGCTAGCTATTAAAGGGTCAGATAGGCAATATAAGGTTTTAAACGTGTATTTTATATTGCACTAATTTCTGTTCTGATGTATACCGGCCTTCCAAAACCATTTAAAGGGGATTCTGTATTTATTGTATAATATTTTAGACTATATTGAAGCAGAAGGAACTATGTTAGCATATAGATTTTACACATTAAAATGAACACTAGTCAAATAGCTAGATATACTGTTGAAAACATACGTTTACTAACATACCTGTCAAATGACTTTCCCCCGTTCTTTTGATTTGTACAGATTATCCTCATTGCACAATAAGGCAAATCCCGCTTCCTTTGTCACTTCCCAACCATCACAAAGGACAGTGAATCAATAAAACTACCTCTGTGTAGTGAGCAAGGAGAACAACTAGGACAGCTGACTCAGGGAGCAGTAATCATAAATCAAACATTTTTGTACCCCATACCTGGATGGAAATGAGCTCAAGGTAAACCAATACACCTGTATTTCACCCATGTATATAGATAGTTCATAGCTATTCAATTTTAAAGTGATCCTATGGCAAAGATTTGGAAAGTTGAGTATTTGCATGTTTCTAATAAGCAATGAGCTTTAATGAGTTTTAAAACAAGCCATTACTGACACCTGTGGCTGCAGGCACAGTGGAGCAATTTATTTTGGAAAAAAAAACCATCAGAACTCTTCTAGCAGTGACTCAGCAACCTTCCACATTTCTTAGCTCTATAGGCTCAACCTATTTTTTGGGCACCAGGTATCACACCTGGTAGTGGGCTGTACACTGCACCTGTGCCTCTTTTGTGCCCAAAAAAGCCAGTGTTTTACATTGTATGAGCAAAACTGCTCATGTACATGAACCCTAATATAAACACAAAGCAGGTGATCTTGGGGAAGAGAGGAAAAGCAGGGTTAGCTGAGCTGCTGAGAGAAGGATTTAAAGTACTTTAGTGTTTTATCTGGAAATTGTGAGAATGAATTGCTCTACAATGTCTGCAGCTACAGATGTTAGTAAGTGCTTGTTTTAACCAATTCAGCCCCGGTTGATTTTACCCCCTTCCTTACCAGAGCACTTTTTGCGATTCGGCATGCGTCGCTTTAACTGACAATTACGCAGTCGTGCGACGTTGCACCCAAACAAAATTGACGTCCTTTTTTTTCCACAAATAGAGCTTTCTTTTGGTGGTATTTGATCACCTCTGCGGTTTTTATTTTTTGCGCTATAAACAAAAGAAGAGCGACAATTTTGAAAAAAAAACACAATATTTTTTACTTTTTGCTATAATAAATATCCCATTTTTTTAAAAAAAAACTAATTTTTTACTCAGTTTAGGCTGATATGTATTTTTCTACATATTTTTGATAAAACAAAATCGCAATAAGCGTATATAGATTGGTTTGCGCAAAAGTTAGAGCGTCTAAAAAATAGGGGATAGATTTATTGCATTTTTTTTTTTTACTAGTAATGACGGCGATCTGCAATTTTTTTTCGTGACTGCGACATTGCGGCGGGCACTTCGGACACTTTTGACACATTTTGGGACCATTCACATTTACACAGCGATCGTTGCTATAAAATTGCAGTGATTACTGTGTAAATGTGACTGGCAGGGAAGGGGTTAACACTAGGGGGCGCTGCAGGGGTTAATATGTTCCCTATGTGAGTGATTCTAACTGTGGGGGGAGGGGACTCACAAGGGGAGGATACCGATCGGTGTTCCTCTGTTCTGGGAACATACCATTGGTCTCCTCTCCACTGACAGGACGTGGAGCTGTGTGTTTACACACACAGCTCCACGGTCCTGCTGTTTTCCAGGGCAATCGCGGGTGCCCGGCGGACATCGCAGCTGCCGGACACGCGCACCGGGTCCCGCGCACGCCCCCTAGGTGGCCGGGAATTTGAGGACGTCATATGACGTCCACCCAGGATGGAAGATTCACCTTGTGGACGTCATATGACTATGGGTGGGTAGTGAAGTGGTTAAAGCTCATTTGCTTCTGGATACTTGAAAGCCCGTAGCCTGGCCACAAATATACTTTAAAGAGCAAGCTTAATACCTCTTGACATATACCCTGATTTGCAGGAATCAAGAAGGGAAATCTGCCAATAGCTTGGCATTGTAGACATATTTTGGAAGTCTGACTAATGCGGCGTACACACGAAGGGACAATCCCGCGGGATTATCCTCTGGACTCAAGTCCAGCGGACAATCCCCCCGTGTGTGGGCGCCGGCGGACTTTTTGGCGCCAAAGTCTGGCGGACCAAAGTTTTGTTTTAAAACTATCCGCTGGACTTGGCAGTCCGGCGGACAATCCCGCCGTTAGTAGGCTAGTCCGCCGGACTTTTTAAATGAACGGACTTGCCGCTCGTCGGCAAGTCCGTTCATTTAGCACGTGACTTCAGGTTACGTAGCTAGCGTAGGCAGTAAATGCCGCCGCGCTAGCTCCGTAAGCTGGCATGGATTTAAAGGGACTCCCCACGCCGAAAAACGGCGTGGGGGTTCCCCCCAAATCCATGTCAGACCCTTATCCGAGCACGCAGCCTGGCAGGCCAGGAAAGGGGTGGGGACGAACGAGCGCCCCCCCCCTCCTGAGCCATACCAGGCCGCGTGCCCTCAACATGGGGGGTGCCCTGGGGAAAGGGGGGCCGTGCGGCCCCCCCACCCCAAAGCACCTTGTCCCCATGTTGATGAGGACAAGGGCCTCTTCCCGACAACCCTGGCCGTTGGTTGTCGGGGTCTGCGGGCGGGGGCTTATCGGAATCTGGGAGCCCCCTTTAATAAGGGGGCCCTCAGATCCCGGCCCCCCACCCTATGTGAATGAGTATGGGGTACGATGTACCCCTACCCATTCACCTAAGGTGTAAAATGTAAAGTACAAAAACACCCACACTTTTGAAAAAATATTTTATTGCACTGCTCCGGGGGTCTTCTTCCGTCTTGGGGGTCTTCTCGCCGGACTCCTCCGCTCTCTTCTGCTCTTTTACCTAGCTCTTTCACGAGCGGAGGAGGCCGGCTACCTTCTTCGTCGTCGTCGCCGCCGTCGTCTGGGGGTCTCGATCCGCCTTCGGGGGTCTTCCGGGGGTCTCTTCTGTTCTTGCGGCGGTCGTCGTCTTCCGCGCCGCCGGCGCCTTCTTCTTCTTGTCCTTCTTGTTCTTCTTGTTCTTCTTCCGATGTTGAACCGTCGCTGTCTCTGCCCGGAATGCCAGAACCGCGCTGCGCTGGGACTTATATAGGGACATGGGGACAGGGTCACATGCTCATGTCACATGGTGACCCCGCCCCCTTGCAATGTCACAGTCCCAGAGGATGCTGGGACTGTGACATCACAAGGGGGCGGGGTCACCATGTGACATGAGCATGTGACCCTGTCCCCATGTCCCTATATAAGTCCCAGCGCAGCAGAAGCAGAAGAACAAGAAGAACAAGAAGAAGGACAAGAAGAAGAAGGCGGCGCCGGCGGCGCGGAAGACGACGACCGCCGCAAGAACAGAAGAGACCCCCGGAAGACCCCCGAAGGCGGATCGAGACCCCCAGACGACGGCGGCGACGACGAAGAAGGTAGCTGGACTTCTCCGCTCGGTAAAAGAGCTTGGTAAATGGCGGAGGAGTCCGGCGAGAAGACCCCCAAGACGGAAGAAGACCCCCGGAGCAGTGCAATAAAATATTTTTTCAAAAGTGTGGGTGTTTTTGTACTTTACATTTTACACCTTAGGTGAATGGGTAGGGGTACATCGTACCCCATACTCATTCACATAGGGTGGGGGGCCGGGATCTGAGGGCCCCCTTATTAAAGGGGGCTCCCAGATTCCGATAAGCCCCCGCCCGCAGACCCCGACAACCAACGGCCAGGGTTGTCGGGAAGAGGCCCTTGTCCTCATCAACATGGGGACAAGGTGCTTTGGGGTGGGGGGGCCGAACGGCCCCCCTTTCCCCAGGGCACCCCCCATGTTGAGGGCACGCGGCCTGGTACGGCTCAGGAGGGGGGGGCGCTCGTTCGTCCCCACCCCTTTCCTGGCCTGCCAGGCTGCGTGCTCGGATGAGGGTCTGACATGGATTTGGGGGGAACCCCCACGCCGTTTTTTCGGCGTGGGGAGTCCCTTTAAATACATGCCAGGTCACGGAGCTAGCGCGGCGGCATTTACTGCCTACGCTAGCTACGTAACCTGAAGTTACATTCTAAATGAACGGACTGCTCCGTGTGTGGGCAAGTCCGTTCATTTTCAAAAGTCCCGCGGACTTTTGGCCGGCGGATTATCCGCCGGAGAAGTCCGTGCGTGTGTGGTCAAATCACACGCTCGGAAAGTCCGGCGAAGCTCCGCTGGAAAGTCCGGCGGATTGTCCGCTGGACTAAGTCCGCCGGCAAAAGTCCGCACGTGTGTACGCGGCATAAGACCTTGATTCTCGCAATACCTCTAGGTGCAAATGTCCAGATTTGTTGAAATTAGCCTGGTTTCTCAATCAAGATCACTGTATTTTTGCACCCTGATGGGGTGGGGGAAGATTTACCAATTGGGCTCCCAGATGGCATAGAACATCCCACATATGCCCACTCCATCCAATATAGAGAAATATTTACTGGGTTGATTTTCTTTTTTAACTGGAAGGCTTTGTTTCTGATATATCAGTCTTTGATATATCATTTAGAAAAAAGGTAAAATACATGACCTTGATGGCTACTATCTTATCTAGAGTATATGGACACAATACATTTGTGTCCCCTTTAAATAGTGATTCAAATGTATTTTAATGATGGTTAACAAGGTTTGAAATATTGATTCTAGTTCTCATGTAGCTAGACTTTAATCTAAATAGAAATGATAGTGTAACTGTGCAATGATTCTATGGTCACTGTATATCCTTTCACTGGTTCATGATCCATTACTTTATTGATTGCATTTGTCAACATCTTTAGCACAGATCATGAAGACTTAATAAGAAAAGGTAGAGAAGACAACAGTGGACAGTTAGCTCTTAATGCATAGAGAATTTAAGGGATCTTGCCAAATATACTTTCAGAATTAAAGTCAAAACCTGGTTTTGTTGAAAAAAAAAAACCCTTTCAATGTCAGCTACATACATTGCAAGCTAAGAAGGAAGTCTCATCTGCCTTCATATCACTCTGGCATTCTCCTGCACTGTACAGAACAGGTCTTTCAGATTGACGGGTCAGTCTTGCAGATTAGAATAGAAAAGCGCAGCTTTTCCACTGCAATCAACTCAGCTTCACAAGCAGTGTAATGCCCCGTGCACACGGTCGGCTATTCCGACCACAAAATCTGTCTTATTTTTTCTGACTGATTTTGTCCGAAACTTGTGTAGCACACACTTGGTCGGACAAAGTTGTCAGAAAATCCAATCGTTCCGAACGAGGTGACGTACAAAACGTACGACTGGACTATGTAGAGGCCAGTAGCCAATAGCTTTCGTCTCCAAATTTCTTCTGAGCATGCGTGGCACTTTGTGCGTCGGAATTCTCTACACACGATCGGAAAAGGTCCAATCGGATTTTGTTGTTGGAAAATTTTAGATCCTGCTCTCAAATTTTTTCCAGCGGAAATTCCGGCGGAAAAAGTCCGATAGAGCCCACACACGATCGGATTTTCCGACAACATAATCCGATCTGACTTTTTCCATCGGAATATCCGACCGTGTGTATGGGGCATTACAGGTACCAGCTTTGTATCAGGAGTACTGCAAGGTGTTTGTAATAAGAGAACATCTGTCAAAGTGGTAATGCCCTGCTTATAATACAGGGAGAGCAGTGTTAGTGTGATGACCTAGTCCTACTCTTCATTTATTTATGAATGAAAGTTGGTGGTGTCATTCAGAAATTATTGGTATGTGAAAGTGTATTTTTAAACAAAATGTTACCCCCTTATTAAGTTAACTTAAAGTTTGCATGGACTACATCATCCCCTTATTTCCTTAGCTATATTTTTCTTTTAAAGCCCCATACACACGCGCGGATTATCCGAGGACCAGGTCGGTCGGATCCTGTCCGTCGTACTTTGTCCGATGTTGTTGTTGCGTACACATGGTCGGACAACGTTGTCGGAATTTCCGGTCTGCAAGAACGTTGTGACGTAAGTCGTCTTCCACGAGACTAGAAAAGGGAAGTTCAGCACCACGTCAGGCACCCGTTGGGCTCCTTCTGCTGATCCCGTGTTTATTGCGAGTTAGTCGAAGTTTGGGGATTTAAGATTCGCGCTTCTCAGTTTTCTGACTCAGATCGTTACTGCTCTTCAGTTTGTGCTTGTCGTGCGTATCTGTTTATTAGTGCGTGTAGTCAGTTCGCATTTGTTGGTCATTGCGGCCTATATCTTGATATAGGACGCTTTGATTTTCACTGCTTATTGTCTGCTCGTTTCTGGTATTCATTTCGTTCTTTCAGGCCTTGCTGTTTATCGGTGCTTTCTGTTTGTCCGTTCTGACCAGCCGACCTTTTGTGAGCGATGTTTCCCGTACGTACTCGTCGCCGAGTTCGTGCTGTACGCGGAATTGGTGTCGGGCTTTTAGCTTTGACCCAAGACCCGTCCATGAACAGAGTGACTAGGAGTATGTGGACCAAGAATTGGTTGCTTCAGCGTGATCAGTTCTCGCACATGCCTTTGCTTCGTGAGATCCGGGAGAATAATCCTGATGATTTCAGGAACTTTCTCCGGATGACGGACCCCGATTTCCACTGTCTTTTGGCTTTGCTGACCCCTTTTATCAGCTGGCAGGATACCTGCATGAGACAAGCCATCACTCCGGAGCAGAGGCTTGTTGCTACGTTGAGGTACTTGGCGACAGGGAGAAGCCTTTAAGATTTGAAGTTCTCTTCAGGTATCTCTCCCCAGGCCCTGGGAATCATTATTCCAGAGACCTGTTCTGCCATCATCGAGGTCCTGCAGGAGGACTATATTAAGGTAACATTTCTCCTTTACTATTCCCTTCTATGTATGCTCTGTTTGCTAATGTCTTGTATTTTTGACCTCCTTCCCTAATTACCATGCTTGCAATATGTTCTAATATGCTCTAATATGCTGTGCCCCTTTTCTCCTTCATGCATTTTTCCCTTCACTTACCTCCCCAGCATGCTCTTCTGCCCCAATAGACACCTATGGCCTAGTCCCTTAAGCAATGTATTTTGTGTGCTGCATAGTATTGTTTTCCCCCAAACACCCCCTAAAACATGCACCAATGTTTGCTGTGTGTTTTACTTCATGTAGAGCCCCTTTTTTTTTTTTTTTTTTGTGGGGGGGGGGGGCAAACTCATTAGGAACCCCCTCCCCCAACTGCTCTGTCAGATGGTACCAATCCTCTATCTGATGGCTTTCACAGGGTCAATACACACTATATACCTACCTCTTTATAGTGGGCATCTTTAGGGATGAATTCAGCAAAGCATGTAGTGCAAGGGGCTGTCTCCATACTTTCCATTTCCTCTTTTTTTGTGTTCTTTCCCTCCTATTAGCTTGCTTGGTAATTTCAGAATGTCACAATGTGCTTTCCTTTTTTTTTTGGGGGGGGGGGGGGGGAAATGTTATTTTATCTTTCCTGGGGGCTGCCAATAGTGTTAAGTAAAGAGGGTCTGGCCAAACTAGCACACATTATTGAGCCATTTGGCAATCAATGAAGTGCAGAGGGTTACCTGTCCAACACCCCCCCCCCCCCCCCAAACCCTAGTTATTGCCAATGGCCCATCAGAAGTGGGGGGATTGATGGGGGGTGAGTAATCTGCGAAGGGGACCCTCTACTTTTCTGTGCAAATACTTTCCAGCCTAAAAGGTTAAAGTATGCTCTTGTTCCAAGATGTTGATTGTCTAATCTGCTTGCAATGTTTCTGTGCAAAGTGACTAATTTTTTTTTATTGTTTCACTCCACAGTTCCCTTCCACGCCACAGGAATGGCAGACTGTGGCCTCCCACTTTGCCAGCCGTTGGGACTTTCCTAACTGCGGAGGGGCAATTAATGGGAAACACGTCCGCATCGTCCCACCGCCCAACTCGGGGTCCTACTATTATAATTATAAGGGGTTTAATAGTGTAGTGATGTTGGCGGTGGTGTCGGCGACATACGAGTTTATGTATGTGGACGTGGGGATGAACGGCTGGATCTCGGATGGTGGTGCCATTGCGCACACGGAGTTCTACTGGCGTCTCCAAAGTGGCAGTCTGTGCTTGCCACCTCCAGAGGAGAATGCTGAAGGACTCCCCTTCGTCTTTGTCGCAGATGAAGCGTTTGCGTTGACTCCCCATCTGATGAGGCCCTTCCCGATGAGGACCCTCACCCCAGACCAGAGGGTCTTCAACTACAGGCTGTCCAGAGCCCGAAGAGTGGTGGAGAACACCTTTGGCATCCTGGCCAGCCGCTTCCGCCTGTTCTTGACGGCTATTAACTTGGCGGAATACAAACTGAACCACATAGTTCTTGCCTGTTGCATATTGCACAACTTCCTCAAAAGACATAACAGGAACTATGTGGTGCCCGTTGGCCCAGATGTGGAGGGCCCTCCAAATGCTGACCTCACAGCCCTTCAAGCGGCACGTCCAGGCTTGCCCCCTCTAAATGCCCGCGCGGCCCGCGAGCAATATATGGACAACTTTGTGGGTAGGGGGGCCATTGATCTGCCTGACGATGTGTGAGAGGCATTTTTAAATAAATATCTTTTTTCAACCAACCTAGGATTTCTTGTCATTTCCGTATTATTGCTTATTTGACCTAGAAATTTTTTCCCTTTGGCTTCGACAGTGGGAATGCACTTTCTGGGCAAAAGGAGGTAACAGTCTCTTCTTCCCAAAAAGATTCTTCTCATGTTGTGTGTTTGATACCTAATCTTTGGTCTAGAGAAGGTTTGTAGTGCATAACTGACACACAAAATACTCCTTTTCATCACCATGACAGAAATGTGTGTATTCACAAAAATGGTGTGCTACGTGTTTTCAAACAAATCACTGTGGGTGTCATTTACATAAGTCAAATCCACTATGCTCTACAAGTGCAGTGCAAAAGTGCCCTGGAAAAGAAACTTGCAGTGCAAACTGGACTTGCCTTTAGTAAATAACACCCATTGCCCCCCAAATCCTTTATATTTGACACACATAATGCTTTTTTGTATTTAAATAAGGAAGCCACACATTTAGAAATTTTAAAAAGTTTACTTGCAACACATTCACAAGTGCGTTTACAAACTTCTTGCCAAAACTGACAAGATCTGGGTTATTTACAACATTGTTTAAAAACATTCCGCATTTGGTAAAACCAGGCATGGAGCAAAACAGAACATAGGAACTCGGAAAGATCAACTTTCTAAAGTGAAGACAAGATCAGACATGACTATATGTTCAAAGTGTGTTTGATCTTGCCTTCATCACATGGGGGGTCACCCCTGGAAACTGGAAATTTAGAACATGCACACAATTTTGGTCTGAAAATGGTCATTAGATGGTAAAACACATGCCTAGAATCTTCAAAAGTGCCATTTTCCATCATGGGGATGAATGGACGTTTTTTGGGGGTGCAACCCCTTCACCACAACCACTTTAGTAGTTCGTAAAGTGGTTGCACCCCCAAAAAAACGTTGTCATTCATCCACCATGATGGGAGCTAGCACATGTGGACACAATGTGTGCATGTTCCAAATTTCACACAGTTCTTAAGTTGCAAATGTGTTCAGAAGCAGCCACAAATGTGTGTTAATTACTTGGTGCGTTTTCAGATTTTTCCTAAAACATCAATGATGTTCTTCAATTTTTGTTGAACATCATTGATGTTTTGCTTTATGTCATCTAGATCTCTATTGCAGACCATTATCTCCCCGATGAGTACGTGGGCACTCTCTGTGGTAAAGTGCGATTCTTCTTCCACAACATCCACGTCACCTAAAAACAAACAAAAACCAAAAAAATGTCTTGGAAATGAGGCAGGCATACATTGATTAGCTTACCAGTAGCTGTGTTCTCCCACACTCACCTGTTGTGGTGACAAGTTCTCCAATTTCTATGATCTCTCCTTCCTCCTCCTCCTCCTCTGCTGCTTCTGGTCTTTCCCCTTCTTTGGGAGGTGTTGGTTTGGTGGTTTCCTCTGACGTCACGTGTTTTCGCTCCCCTATGAGAAGGTACAAAAGAAAGATTTAGCAACACAATCTATTGAGGGCAGAAATAGGAAATGTCAAACATTGCTTGAAAGTGAGGGACAATATTTTTGTTGGGCCAGTTACAAATGAAAACAACATGAATGTAGTCACTTTTTAAAGGTGCAAAACTTAGTAGCTTTTTGGTAGAAGTTTGTTTGATGGAGACCCCCCTCTAGTATCCACTGGAGCACATGTGTAGAAAAGCATAATAAAAAGTGGGTTTGGGTGTCCCAGCACTAGTGCTCTAGAGTCCAGATGGGTAATCAGCTACTGGGTGACCTCTCCTTTACATCGAATAAATTGGCTTTACATTCTTGATGACATTTCTAGTGAGAACAAACTTCCTTTCTCCAAAAAAAAACACCAAACCTCCTATTATAAGTGTCCGAACGATCGAGGTTGAGTACGATCGAATGGACACACACACGAACATGACAGTGGCAGAAAGATCGAGGTTGAGTACGATCGAATGCACAGACGAACATGAAAGTGGCCATTTTCTAATGTACAACTTTGTAAAAAGACAAACACATGGAGCAGTATGCAAGCAAGAAATAAAACACAAAACACAACTACTTACTTTTTTGAAGAACTCGCTTGATCTTTCTGTATCGATCGGGCTCCCTCAGTTTCAGGTCTGACCAGCGTTTCCTCAGTTGCTCCTTGGATCGTTGTACCCCAAAATGATTGTACAGCCTCCTCACAACTTTAGACATGATCTTGGCCTTGCGGACATTGGGGTTGAGGTAAGGCCCATACTTCCCATCATAGTCGCTCCTCTTTAATATGTCCACCATCTCCAACATTTCTCCAAATGACATATTGGAGGCCTTGAATTTCAGGCTCCGGGATCGGGACGTTTCTGCCTCCGGACTTTCCTCATCCTCCTCCTCGTTGGTGGGATATTTCGGGCGCACCTGCTGTGTCCCCGCCATGTGCTCTCCCCACTGCGCCGTAAAGAGAAGGGGGGGGGAATAGACGAGAAAGATTGTCAGGGGCGGGCGGAGTTTGACGCATGCGCACTGTATATAAAACGTCACACGCCTGTGTCGTTGCCACGATCTGTGAGACGAGGGGAGAGAAAGCTCACGCACGAGACGATCGCTATAACGAAGGTACAATTTGACGTTGGTACATAACTAGCCTAGACTGATTAGACCTTGAGGCTTCTTTATGGAGAAGATTAGGAGAGTTTTGCCTGACATAATTTATAGTGTTTTGTGTGGTGTTGTGTCTTGCAGAGATTATGGACGGCTTCAACCATGTGAGTTTTCTCCCCCTCTTCATTGATAAATATAGGGAAATGCCCCTATTATGGCAGGCAAAACACCGAGACTATAGCAACAGACCAAAGAGGTACGCAGCCATGAAGAAACTTGTGGCATTTGTAAAGCCAAAGTTCCCCACGGCAACCGTGGAGACCTTAAGAATAAAAATTGCCAACCTGAGGAGTACCTATTTCAGGGACCGCAATAAGGTCCGGAAGTCCCAAGCATCTGGAGCTGCAGCAGATGAGGTATATGCCCCCACGCTCTGGTACTATGAGAGGCTCCACTTTCTCAAAGACCAGGCTAATGTCAGGAAGTCATTCTCGACTCTTCCTTGCACGCGTCCTTCCATGCACGCCACCCCTGATGAGGCTTAAGAGGAGCAACCTGGGCCTTCCAGTCTGGAAGAGGTGGAGGAGCCCAGCTTGAGCCAGGTATAGTAGTTTTGTAACCATTTTTGGGAATAATGAATGATGTTCACTTAATTCAGGATCCCCAATTGCTTAGTTCCTAACCTGATTGACATATCAACTGACAGTAGTGTTGGAGACATTTGGGGCCAGAATCTAAACTGCAGGGCTGAGAATTGTATGGTTTTCTATTTGTAAACATTTTGCAACAGTCACTAGATGAGAATTGTGTGTGTTTCATGAACAAATAACTGAAACTATGTCCCTTTTTCATACATAGGAAGACCTCAGCCAGGAGGTGGCTGTGGAATGTGGCAGTCAGGAGGAGGCAGGGGTTAGTGGCAGCCAAGAGGGGGTAGTGGCAGCCAACAGGGGGGTAGGCGTAGGAGCCTGACTGTCTCCCAAGTCCCTCCCCTCCGCCTTCCCTACAGAAGGGCGAGAAGGATGGGGGAGGTGGGAGAGTCAGCGCTCCAGCTGATCCGAGATGCTTCAGCCTCCCTATATGCCACACCCACCTACGAGGAGGCCTTTGGCTCCTTGATTGCCAATAAAATGATGGGTATGGAGGCGGGGCAACGCAGCATGTGTGAGGATGTCATCCTCAAGGTCCTAAATGAAGGGATGGCTGGGGGGATGACTCCCCTCACACATGTTTGCGATAGTGACCTTGCTCCGCCTCCTCCTCCTCCTCTGCCACCCCACCAGCACCACAGCCACAGCGTGGAAGGAAGCGTACAAGGAAGACCTGAGAGTGACGACCTGGATTCAGTCTGGTCTGAGAGAAGATGGAGCCTCTCGTAGTACCAGAGCCTGGGGACCTAGATGGCATCTGCTGCAGTTCCGGATGTTTTGGACTTCAGGACCAGATTGCACTCCCTTATTATTTAGATAGGTACTCCTCAGGCCCCCAATTTTAGAAGCTTCAAAAATGATGGTTGCCGTGGGGGTCCAAGGCTTTGCAAATTCCCCAAGTTTCTTCATCGCTGCGTTCCTCTTTGGTTTGTTGCTGAGACCTAAATAAAGGTATTTTTGATTTGAAAAAATCATTGCCTATTGTGTTTTACTTTGAGTGGGCAGGTACATTTCACTAATCATAAAGTATAATTAACAAGGGGCACCAACAACCAACAAACTCCTAGTAAATTTAAGCAACAAATACAAATGTTAATAATGTTGTTTTGCTAAGTTGAGACACACAACCCCCCTCCAAAAAAAAAAAAAAAATCCTTAAAATATGTATTCCAAAAAAAAAAAAAAAATGAGAAATCATCCAAAAAATATAACAAAGATTCTTTTACGATCTGAGTAAAAATAAACATGTAGTGTAGAAATCGTGAAAACGAATAAAGAACTAAGTTTGTGAGAAGTGCGGGTGAATAGGAGCAGCTAAAACATGTCATTCTTCTTGCATTGTAAAGAAAAAGAGAATGCGCTGCATTAAAGACATTTTAACATTGCAGCGCGACGAATGTGCTGTGTCGATTAGGAAAGGTAGTTTTACCTGACCGAGCGCTTCCGTCACAGAATTTCTTCTGAGCATGCGTAGCACTTTTTCCGTCGGACTAGGCTACACACGATCGGAATTGGTGTGATCGGACCTTGTTGTCAAAAAATCTATCCAGCAGGAGATAGGACATTGTCCGTCGGACAATCCGACGTACACTGTCCGATGGTGCCTACACACGGTCGGATTTTTCGACAACATTGTCCGATCGGACAGAATCTATGCGAAAATCCGACCGTGTGTATGGGGCTTATTACCCTATATCATTACTTCATATTCCTATTTGGCTCCCATGTTTCTGTGAACTCCAGCTGTGGTTTTATTTTCTGGGGATGAGAGCAGTTTTGATTAAGCTCAAACTTCTGCTCTGCACAGCTTGCAATGCCACAAACCAATCACCAGCGACATCACTTTCTTCTTAGATACCCCTGACTGACTCTCCAGAAGAACCAATGCTATTCATGTGAACTAGTGTGTAAGATAAACTCTGGAGACCAAAAACTCTAGATTGCAAACAAACTTAATGAATATTAAATATTATTTCATTGTAATGCTTCTCTTACTTCCAGCTGATAATTTGCTCTTGCAGATGTGGTTAAAGCATGATTTAGTAATGATTGAATAACTGGGACTTGATTACATGATACAGATAACACCATGTAAATTCATCAGACTTGTAAGATGGAATACATTTCTGTCAAGAATTGCATATCCATTTGTAGCGTCATTACTTATATTATAGTGGTAGCCTGTCAGAGTTAATTGTAATTGTGATGGTATAGTAGATGAATAGTACTGCTTGCTACAAGGCCTGGTATTGAGACCCATGGAACTTGAATGCCCTATTTCAGGTACCCAGCACAAGATTAGAAGTTCTCTGCAATACTGGTCAACATTTCTATATCGCAATCTTACCAACGGTTATTCCCCTTTTGGGGTGGGACTTTAGAGGCTCAAAAAAGGGGTTACTGTATGTTATCTTAAAAATATATACATTTTATTTTAGTTCCATTAAAAGTAATTGTATAAGTAACATTAAAAATTCACATAATAAAGTTGATACAAAATCACAGAGATACAATGTATATAAAGGCATTGTTTGTTACACATGCAGAGGTCACATATGAGTATCTGATGCATTTCAGAGACATATGGCTCCTTCTTCAGGGTAACTCTGCAGACAGTATAGTGCAATCTATAGTAAAGACCAAACATATTAGAATATACAAAATTACACCACAAAATACAGGGCTCAGAGTTCATGCATTGTACTCACAAGGCAGTCCCTATTATAGAGTCAAAAGTGTATCTCATTAAGATGAAGAAAAACAGTTGCCATCATTCCCATTAAGAACCCACCCCACCAGTAGAGGATGTAAAGTAGGGAGGGGGGAATCTTCAGCCCAACAAGACCAAGAAGATATGCACTGAGACCACCTAACACTGGCACAAAAAGTAATTGGAATTTTACACTGCCAACACTAAGTGAGTGAATGTATTTTTGTATATGGATTTACAAAGCACTCTATATTTATCAAGAGGTATAGATACACCTTGCCAAACAATCTAAAAAGCTAAAGTATTTAATAGAAAGCATAAAAAAATTTGGCATCAAAAATTCTTAGTGGCAAATTTTTTACAGTATAGAAATAAGTAGTATATCCCAGTCTGCTTACCTGAGACAAGCACAAAGCGTGGTTCCTGCAACATATGTATGGAAAAAGGCATGATGGCCAATATGTGGGTCCAGCTTAAATAGGGTTTTTTGAAGTTTTGGTTCACCCTCTCATAAACGGAGACAGGTGTGCGAAATCCAGTGTGGATGTGTGTCTCCTTCCCTCTTTCTGGCCAGCATTGGCATCTGATCTTCAGGACTTTGTGGCGACGCCCCGCTCCCCAGCCCATGGTGACACCATGTGCGTGATAACATCACACCCCAGATGCCTCCTCACCTGCTCAGGACAGCTGCATGTTGCTGAAGTGGCATGAAAGGAAGTGGGGCCAACCTGCCTCCAGCCACCGGCCAAAATAAGAAGTTGAGCAGTCTGCCGCCATCTTCCCAAGGCCAAAACTGGAGCCACATCCCAGGGGAAGGAGAAGAGAATGACCCACGTGTTGTGGGTGCTGCTGATAACACCCCACCGGGCTAGAGATTCCACCTTGGCACAATGTTCAAATGAATGCACCAAATTACAGGCGCTCTATCGTCTCAAAACTAATTAGAACAACCTTGAATAATACAGCACCAGATGTTAAATCTGGTGATTATCACACAGGATTTTAAATACATTGGCAAATGTGAAAAATGAAAAAAGAATGAAAAGTGTGGGTCAGAAAAAAGGAAAACACTGGAGGGGTGTATTTTTCAATCCCATCTGATGTAAAACCATCAAGGAAGGGTTTGAAATTAGGAGCTTCATTGAGGTCGGGGGGCATAGTGGCCTTTAGTCTGTGACTCTATCTCAACTTCTGTTGTAGGAGTATTTTCTTAGTGCTGATGCTTCCTCTTGGAAGGATGTCTCATTAGAGTAATGTTTCCTAACTATCAAATGTTGTCTGTATGGAATTGAAGTCACTAGGGGTTTAGGGCGGAAACTTGAGGTGTGTAAGATTGAATTACCAACCATGGGTTTTTGAAGGCGGCTGGTTAACATGTCATCGTCATCTCTCTTGACGGTAATGTCTAAGAAACGTTACCTCATTCAGATCGTAGAACATGAATAGTGAATGTCAAATTAAAGTCCTTTTTGTTCATCCTTTCCAAGCAGATCTTAAGAAGATACTTAGGGCTGTCCAATGATTCAAGTATGAACTCATTGAAGGCCCATTGTTGTTGTCCTCTCTGGGCTAAAATATGCCTAATGGCCACTATACCTTGTTCACGGAGAATGGCGTTATATAAACCATCCACATCAATGGCCGACAAGTCATAAAGCAAAGTTGTAACTGACATTGACTCACTAATATTTCTACCATCACTGAGGTATATTCCCCAGAATATCACTATATATATATATATATATATATATATATATATATATATATATATATATATATATATACAGTATCTCACAAAAGTGAGTACATCCTCACATTTTTGTAAATACTTTATTATATCTTTTCATGTGACAACGCTGAAGAAATGACACTTTGCTACAATGTAAAGTAGTGAGTGTACAGCTTGTACAACAGTGTAAATTTGCTGTCCCCTCAAAATAACTCAACACACAGCCATTAATGTCTAGACTCCTGGCAACAAAAGTGAGTACACCCCTAAGTGAAAATGTCCAAATTGGGCCGAATTAGCCATTTTCCCTACCCGGTGTCATGTGATTTGTTAATGTTACAAGGTCTCAGATGTGAATGGGGAGCAGGTGTGTTAAATTTGGTCTTATTGCTCTCACTCTCTCATACAAGTTTTGGCTTTGTGTGTGTATGTGGTCCACTTAGAGAATTTACCAAGATAAATATTCCCTGCACTCCTGCATTTTTCAGCATAGTGGAAGGAATGTATGAAAGTATTACTTGCTCTTTTTTTGAGCAGGCTATAAGAATTTATGTAAATAAAATAGACACAAACACAGTATAAGAATGTCCACAGCATAACCAAAAATGTAAATGGTCAATATATATATATATATATATATATATATATACACACACATATGCAGTAAATTATTATTTATTAGAATTTTTATTATACACACACACATTTTATACATACATGCCTGTAGGTTTCTGGCATCAGCTTTCCTAAATAAAGGTAAAGAATTTATAAATGAGACGAAATTATGAGGGGTATTAATTGTTAAGTATCCATCAGCAAAAAACATAACCCCATCCATGAGAAAAAATAATGTTTCCTAAAAATGGCATGTGTTTCCTGAGGAATATATAAAATTTAAATAGAAAAGAGAGATTTAACTGTAATGAGACATTAATTCGGTCAAACATTGATTGTACATGGAAACTTAAACACAAACTGCAAAGGGCTATTTGCATCCAAAAGTGCATACTATTCTAATAATAGCCTAGAGAATATCTAAATAGATAACAGATGCAAATTTGCAAGCAGTGTAGAGCAGTATTAAAAATAATATATAAGTATTGTGAAACAAAAACATACCCATAGATCAGACAGAGACAAAAAAGTGCAATAGTTTTGCCAAAAGAAACAAACTAGTGCAGTAATTTATATAACATTTGTTCAGTGTTTGGCAAAGAACTTTCCTCTGAAAACGTAATGATGCTAATATGTCACTTAATAACACAAAAGTAAAATGGTGTCATGTTGCCCAAAATTGTGTAAATAACCAAGTTTTATCAAACAAATGCAACATTATATTAAAAAATATAACAAATATATTAAAAAGTGTGCAACACTTGAGCTTATCAGGCAATATATGTTTCAGATGTCAATATAGGCCAAAAAAAACGTCACCTTCTTATGCTGGAAACTTTATTTCAACACTAGACAAGTCTATCACCTTCTTTCTACTTCTTATGTTCTATTGATTTACTTCTTTGGATATTTGCGACTTCCTTAATTGTATCTTCAGTAAATCCTCTTCTATAACCTTTTAAAATAAATCTTTGGACTCTTGCTTGTTCTTATTAGTGTTCTATTTTTGAACAGTTTCTGTTTAGTCAAATCAGCTGGCCTATAAACCAAGGGTCATATTGACAGCTATCTGTGGGTATATAGCTGTTTCAAACTACTGACCTAAAGAAAGTTTTGGTACATATCCTCTTTTTCGCTACCTTGATCTCTAAATCCAGAAAGTTGATTTTCCTCTCATTATATTCCTAAGATAATTGTATATTCTTATCGTTGTTCAAATGTGTCAAAAAATTGTCACAAACCTTCTTCATCACCGTCCAAAAGAATGGTCACATTGTAACATGCCACTAGCGCAGCTTTGAGCGACTTGCACATACAGGTTTCCCAAATAAGCAATTTTTTCTGTTTTGATCTGCCCCTTCACTTAAAGGGTAACTCCACTTTCATGGGTAAAAAAATAGCAAATAAAAAAAAAATAATAATATAGTGTATACAATTGCGACACCAATCATATTGTAATGGAATGCTTTTAAAAATTACCTTTCCTTTTCAATCTGTAGCTGCTGTAATTTTCTGAAAATGCAATGCAATAAGGCTACCTGGAGGTGTTCCGTACACAGAATGTGTACAGAATGCCTCTCAGAAACATAATTTCCTGCTTGTGTGATTGGCTCACTGATTTTCCCAGAAGTCTGCACTAAGATGCAAGTCAGATTTCCGGCATCCCCTGCAACAAAAATTACATTTTTTGGTGAGATATTCCCAATAGGAACACGTCTAAAGGGATGCAGGCCCAGCAGCTTTGCTCATTAGTGCCTTGCAGCTGCCACAGCTGATTGATAATTAGGAAACCACTCCCATTAGATTCAGTTTCCCACATGAGCACAGAGAAACACACAGGGATTTCTTCAGAATAACAAAAGGTAGGAATCTGCAAAAAAGTTTGTTAAAATCTTTGTAATGTACATAGATCACACAGGGGTAACACTTTAAAGTGGGGTAATTAGCAAAGCTAGTTCATAAGACTTTTTTTTTTTTAAACGATACTTTATTTTATATAAGATATATAAAAAACGAAATACTTAATCGGGGTACGTGGGGTACACTTCACCCTGTACTGCGAAGCAGTAAATAAATACACTACATTATAATGCAGTTTCAATCACACAATAAATACATTAACTCTGTGGTATGATCCCTAACATTTTGTGCTATCTCATAAGACTTATTTAACCACTTAAACCCACAAAAAAAAACCTGCAAGACAAAGGCATAATGAGCTAGTATGCATAGCATACTAGCTGATTATGAAATACTCACTGAGATCGAAGCCCCCGCTGCGGTCCCCGCACACTGCTCCGGCTGGCGACGTCACTCCCAGGGTTATTTCTGGGTATCGCGGGCCCCACGATGTGATTGGCTGGAGCCGCGATAACGTTACTCCCGAGCGCGCGGAGGAGCCTTTGCTTCAGTGCACATGTTGACGTCGTCACATGTTGATACAGGGGATATCTCCTAAACCGTGCAGGTTTAAGAGATATCCAGGGTAGCTACAGGTAAGCCTTATTATAGGCTTACCTGTAGTAAAAAGTGAATTGTAAGGTTTTACAACCACTTTAAGGACAGGAAGGATTTGCCCCCTTAATGACCAGGGCATTTTTTGCGTTGCTTTAACTGACAATTGCGTAGTCATGCAATGCTGTACCCAAACAAAATTGATGTCCTTTTTTCCCACAAATAGCTTTCTTTTTGTGTTATTTGATCACCTCTGCTGTTTTCAATTTTAGTGCTCTTATCAAAAAAAGGCCGACAATTTTGAAAAGAAATGATTTTTTTTTACTTTTTGCTATAATAAATATAACCCCACCCTATATATTCTTCTACATCATTTTTGGTAAAACAAATAGCAGTAAGCGTATATTTATTGGTTTGCACAAAAGTTATAGCATCTACAAAATAGGGTATAGATTTATGGCATTTTTTTTTTTTTTTACTAGTAATGACGGTGATCAGCGTTTTTTAGCGGGAATGTGACATTGCGTCGGACAGATCGGACACTTTTGACACTTTTTTGGGACCATTGACATTTCTAAAGCGATCAGAGATAACATAGCCACAAATTTTTCCAACATAGCCACTGATTACTGTATAAATGTCATTGCCAGGGAAGGGGTTAACACTAAGGGGCGATCAAGGTATTAAATGTGTGTCCTAGGGAGTGTTTCGAACTTTTGGGGGATGGGACTGCCTGGAGGAGGAGACCGATTGCTGTTCATAAGCAGTTTGAACAGCTGATCTGTCTCCTCTCTCCTGATAGAACTGAGATCTGTCTGTTTACATTGACAGATCTCTGTTCTGCCTCTCTCAGGAGCAATCGCAGGTGCCCAGCAGACATTGCGGCTTCAGGGCATGCGCATTGGCTCTGTCGGCACGCCGTGGGGGCAGGCGCGTCCCCTGGTGGTCTTAAAGCGGCCGACGTACAGCTACAGTGATTTGCCCAGGGGAGCCAACCTGCCGCAGTATAACAGCGGTGGCTGGTCCTTAACTGGTTAATATGAGTGAAAGACCTATTTGGGCAAGGTTGGTTTGCCATTTATATCCAAGTTATGGAGATCCTTTTTTTTTTTTTTTTCCTGGGCAGTCCCAAATTGACATCATGTCTCCAAGGCTTTATTATCAATAGACATCTGCTATTAGTAAAAGTTATATTTAGTTGTATGTCCCAGTTTTAGTATTGCATAATTAGTGAGGGGTGTAGCTAAACAATTTACACATACAAAATGTGACATACATTTGGATTGCACACGATTGCATTATTCTTTTCAATAATGGCTTACTAAAGCTTAATTTGGGGGATGTATATCTTGTAGACTCTGTGTTTTCAATTGATTTTGTTTTTATTGATTGCTTAATGCAGTCATACAAAATATTACATATGGCATACTATATGTTCAGGTTTCTTTAGCCATTTAGGTACAAAAGCATTGCATACACTCCCACCAATATTTCATTATTGTACAATGTGTACAATAAATAACTCTACATTACATCACTCAATACATAATCTTTTGTATGTGTTTTATTGCACGTGCTTGATCTTTGCTTTTAATAGGTTTATAAAATCTGACATAAATTTATTTAAAAATAAGATGCACATATTCATCTAGAACAGCTGCAATTAATATATGCCTTACCTAAATCATTTATGGGAAAGAGCAACTGTCTATTTTGCTTTGCACGTGTGTTTACATTGCGCTAGTTTGTAATAATGAAACAACCTTTTGAATGTATGTTTTATGGATTAGATATGTACAGTTATGACCCAAATTAACCTGCACCACATATACAAATTTGCCATTTGTAAAAAAATAAAAAAAAAATCTGAAAATAATGACAAAGGAAAATCCTTCAGTAAATACATTTTTAGCAGATCTTTCCAAGCAGATGAGAGAGTAACAGCCAAAGCAAATAGGCATAATTTCAGGCTTCTTAATATTGGCCAGATGTTATACTTATCTGAATTTGCCAAACATGTTAGCTAAATACAAGGTAAATATACTGACACTGTTTCCTATTAAGCAGTGCCTAAAACCTATAAATTCTAAATTTGAATGCACGCTCCTTTTGTTCCACTTTTATAAATGAATTCCTTAAGAGTTTATATGGCTTTCCATTTGCTATCAATTTATTTGTTTATTGTTAAGAAATAATACCTTTTATCACTTTTATTGTTCTGTGCATTCAACCCCAGAAAGGCAACTTGCTATCTTAAGCAGACAGGCTTCGCTTCTAGAAAATTACCAGTACAAATTCTTCCTTTGTTCTACTACAATTGACATGTCACCTGATTTTATTGCTAATGAGGTCTTTACTGATGAAGGATGGTGTCAGGGGTTATCTGGTAGCTAACCTTACTAAACAGGCTGTAAATATTTCTATCAAACAGTACCTGATGGCAACATGCTGTTACATTGTCTTTTTATTGCATTGGTAGACAGATAACCAATTAAAAGGAATGATTTAAAGGTAGGTAAGGTGTTTCTCTGTTATTTAAGCTATGCTTTTCAATATATGTTTTAGTCACATTCAGCTCATTTAAAATCTTTATTTCAGCTATATATTCTGCCTACAAAAACAACTGGTGACTAGGACCATTAAACAAAGGCACAGAAGGTTTTTGTTTTCATCATACACATACAGTATCTCACAAAAGTGAGTACACCCCTCACATTTGTGTAAATATTTTATTATATCTCTTCATGTGACAACACTGAAGAAATTACACTTTGCTACAATGTAAAGTAGTGAGTGTACAGCTTGTATAACAGAGTAAATTTACTGTCCCCTCAAAATAACTCAACACACAGCCCTTAGTGTCTAAACCACTAGCAACAAAAGTGAGTACCCCCCTAGGTGTAAATGTCCAAGTTGGGCCCAAAGTGTCAATATTTTGTGTGACCACCATCATTTTCAAGCACTGCCTTAACTCTCTTGGGCATGGAGTTCACCAGAACTTCACAGGTTGCCACTGGTGTCCTCTTCCACTCCTCCATGACGACATCACGGAGCTGGTGGATGTTAGAGACCTTGTGCTCCTCCACCTTCAGTTTTAGGATCCCCCATAGATGTTCAATAGGGTTTAGGTGTCTAGACATGCTTGGCCAGTCCATCACTTTTACCCTCAGCTTCTTTAGCAAGGCAGTGGTCGTCTTGGAAGTGCATTTGGGGTCGTTATCATGTTGGAATACTGCCCTGCGGCCCAGTCTCCAAGGGGAGGGGATCATGCTCTGCTTCAGTATGTCACAGTACATGTTGGCATTCACGATTCCCTCAATGAATTGTAGCTCCTCCGTTCCTGGCAGCACTAATGCAGCCTCAGATCGTGACACTCCCACCACCATGCTTGACTGTAGGCAAGACACACTTGTCTTTGTACTCCTCACCTGGTTGTTGCCACACATGCTTGACACCATCTGAACCAAGTTTATCTTGGTCTCATCAGACCACAGGACATGGTTCCAGTAATCCATGTCCTTAGTCTGCTTGTCTTCAGCAGGCTTTCCTGTGCATCATCTTTAGAAGAGGCTTCTTTCTGGGATGACAGCCATGCAGACCAATTTGATGCAGTGTGCAGCGTATGGTCTGAGCACTGACAGGCTGACCCCCCCACCCCTTCAACCTCTGCAGCAATGCTGACAGCACTCATATGTCTATTTCCCAAAGACAACCTCTGGATATGATGCTGAGCATGTGCACTCAACTTCTTTGGTTGACCATGGCAAGGCCTGTTATGAGTGGAACCTGTCCTGTTAAACCGCTGTATGGTCTTGGCCACCGTGCTGCAGCTCAGTTTCAGGGTCTTGGCAATCTTTTTATAGCCTAGGCCATCTTTATGTAGAGCAACAATTCTTTTTTTCAGATCCTCAGAGTTCTTTGCCATGAGGTGCCATGTTGAACTTCAGTGACCATTATGAGAGGGTGACAGCAATAACACCAAATTTAACACACCAGCTCCCCATTCGCACCTGAGGCCTTGTAAAACTAGCGAGTCACATGACACTGGGGAGGGAAAATGGCTACTTGGGCCCAATTTGGACATTTTCACTTAGGGGTGTACTCACTTTTGTTGCCAGCGGATTCGAAATTAATGGCTGTGTGTTGAGTTATTTTGAGGGGACAGCAAATTTACATTGTTAAACAAGCTGTCACTACTTTACAGTGTAACAAAGTGTAATTTCTTCTGTGTTGTCACATGAAAAGATATAATACGTAATATATTTACAAAAATGTGAGGGGTGTACTCACTTTTGTGAGATATTGTATATTCTAAAATGCACTCCAACACACAATCCTCCTTTGTTCTAGGCAATCACCTTCCAGTTGATTGACAACACAATATAAATATTGCAGATCTGGGTGGTTTTCATATACTATCATGAAAACAGGGCTTTACCTGATCCAGACTTACTTGTGGCACACACAGAAGCAAAGTTTCACATCTCTGCACATGTGAAATGAAAGAGAGAAACATCAAAAAAAGGATATTTCTCTCATAGAAATAATTAAAACATTTCAGTTGAGTTTAAAGTCATGGAATTATGACCAGCATATATTTGTAAAAATCATCCAAATGGCCAATCAATCTGTGGCCTACTCCAAATATAACAGCCTAGTGCACAAGAAATACAGGCTTGTAAGCAGGTTGAAATTTAGTCAGTTAGATGCTGTTCTAGATGGGAGGGTAAGGATCAATGCCTTTGGTTTTAGCGGGTTATCCTTGGGTCGGACCCACTGATCCTGTGTTATAAAAGAGGGACATCTGGTCCAGAGAAAGAAAAGCAGAGAGAGTGGTAGGTGGTAGCCGAGAGCCTGTAAAAGAACCCAGTGAGGGAGAAAATCAGAAAGCCGCACTCGGGGAAGAGCACAAGCATGTTGCCTGCTACTGCTGAATCGTAGAAGCTCCTCTGTACTAAGGATGAGATTCGAGTTCGAGTCGAACTCATGTTCGACTCGAACATTGCCTATTCGCCTGTTCACCGAACAGCGAACAATTTGGGGTGTTCGCGGCAAATTCGAAAAGCGCGAGCACCCTGTAAAAGTCTATGGGAGAAATCAAGTGCTAATTTTAAAAGCGTATATGCAAGTTATTGTCATAAAAAGTGTTTGGGGACCTTAGTCCTGCCCCAGGGGACATGTATCAATGCAAATTTTTTTTTTTAAAATGGACGTTATTTAAAATCACTAGCGGCTAAAATGAATTACCGGCTCCCATAATACAGAGAACAGTCATTGAAAGTCATTGAAAAAAAAAAAGCGTGGGGGTCCCCCCAAATTCAATTACCAGGCCCTTCAGGTCTGGTATGGATATTAAGGGGAACCCCGGGTCAAATTTAAAAAGAAAATGACGTGGGGTTCCCCCTAAATATCCATACCAGACCCTTCAGGTCTGGCATGGATTTTAAGGGGAACTACACGCCAAATTTTAAAAAAAATGGCGTGGGGGTCCCCCTCAAAATCCATACCAGTCCCTTATCCGAGCACGCAACCTGGCAGGCCACAGTTCTCTGTATTACGGAAGCTGACATTTCATTATAGCCGCGAGTGATTTAAACATGCGCCCAGTTACATGCATACTATACACACCCCCCAGTGACGAAATTTAAAGGAATATTACACTTTTATTGTTTCACTTTAAGCATTATTAAAATCACTGCTCCTGAAAAAACGGCAGTTTTTAAAACTTTTTTTTGCATTGATACATATCCCCTGGGGCAGGAACCAGGTCCCCAAACACTTTTTATGACAATAACTTGCATATTAGCCTTTAAAATTAGCACTTTTGATTTTGAACGTTCGAGTCCCATAGACTTTAATAGGGTTCTAAAGTTCACACAAGCTTTAGGTCTGTTCGCAGGTTCTGGTGCGAACCGAACAGGGGGGTGTTCGGCTCATCCCTACTCTGTACCTGGGGCTCGTCCCCAAAGATACCAACTACTGGAAAATGCCACTGATGGACCCCTGTCTATACATGAATTCTGCTTTCGTATGTCAGGGCAGCACAGCTTTTAGAGATGAACGTACACCATGAGTTAGGTGTAAGGATGTAGGAAAAATCCTGTTCTTGTATGTTGGACTTTGTGCTGTTTATTTTGCACTTTTCTGAGTAAATATTTAAAACCTTGTTCCCACCTGGTCTGAAATTACTCAAGGGGTGTAATGCAAGTGTAGCGCTGGTACTTTTCATGTACGCGCTATGCATTTAAATTTAGTTTTTGCTCAAAACTGTAGTTGAGTTTTGGGGTTAATTGCTCTAAATTATGTTTTGGCATCAGTTTGGCTGGGCTGTATTGAGGTTCTGCCTGTTCATAGGTGGAGTGTGCACCTGTGGCATGCCTTAGAACGCAGTCTGGTTGGACGCATTGGGTACCAATCTCTGCTCGGAGCCAATCAGTGGGCGCGTTTTGTCCCGCTGTGTATTCCGGGAGAGGGTACTTAAGGTGCTGAAGTCACGTTGTTCTGGGTTCCGGTCCAGAAGTTGTTGCTGACTCCATGGTCCTGGTACTCCTGAACAGCCCCCCAGAGGCCCTTATGGCCTAGGGTGCGGATCCATCAGTTTCTGAGCCTTGGAACTGGCTAGTTCGAGACGCAGTAACTGGAAGGAGGATTCTGAAGTGTCCCGGTGCCGACTCAGGTTTAGAGAGGCCCAGCAACTTTACATGCAACCAGGGGAGGACTCTTTGGAGGAGGGCCACGCACAAGGCTGGCTGCTCGGTAAGAGCCTGTAAGCTAAACTGTATGGACACTAATTGAATCCGCATTTCTCACGGTATCGCCGGAACGGCTGCAAGATACTGGTACTATAAGAAAAGTTCCTAACCTTATCCTTCAGTTACAACTAAGTTCCTGTGAGAGACTTTGTGTTCATCTAAAGTTTCACAACCAAGTCTGTGGCAGAGACTTTGCTAAGCTAAAAATCATTTGTTGGCTGCTAGATCTACAAGCAAGAATTTATCCAACAGTTGAGTTATCCAGTTGCGAGTGGCTACTCCCTGGATCATCTAGAGAGAAGCACTTATTGAGTGTTAGCAGTTCCAAAGTGCCTGAGCTTCTATACCCTTACCCTCTATTCCCAACTGAGAGACTGTGTTTCTGTCCAACGTTTTAAGCAAATAAAAATCCTAACAAGGAATTCAAGTGTCAGTCTCTGCAGTTACTGGGTATCAACCCTGGGAACCCCTAGACAAGAACAATTATTACGAGCTGGTGGAGGTAATCGGTAAGCCCAGAAAAACTCAGCCGCCCGATAGGGGGTTATGGCGCTACACAAGTAACCAGCACATACTGTATAGTTTACAAATTGGGTCATTAAGCACATCTGGGTATGAAGACAGCTCCATAAAAGTTAACACAGTGTGGAGTGCAAGCAAGTGGTTACCTAGGTTAATGGAAGTTCACCAATCAGCCTGTCGTTAAGAGTGTGCCTGAGATAAGTGTTATAGCTTCTTCCATTATCTCCAAGGGGGGTCCGTCCCCTATAGCAACAGGAGCAGACTGTCAGTTTAGTGAAGTCAAGTGCATGTATGGAGTCTGTGCTAGGTGCATGGCAGTACCCCATACCATTACTGGGAGTGAGGTAGTGGTGATACTCTGGATGGATGGATGTGGACAGGGCTCAGCATGTCCCTCCTAAATGTAAATTACAGAGACAATGTACATTTACATGTGGACCTGAGAGTTAACTGGATAACATGTATGGTGCAAGTGTACATGGTGTACGTTCATCTCTAAAAGTAGAGACCCGCCTTAAGGTTGAGTATTCCCCTATGGTAGCCTCAGCCTTGTCCCAGGGCATTGATGGAAAAGGCACAGAAGTAAAGTTACCCCTTGTGTAATCAAGTGATACTGTTACAGGTGCCTAATGTAGCCCAGAAGAACCCACATGGGGGTAGGCCTCTCATGGGACCCCTGCCTGGTGCCCAAGGAGGAGGGAAATATTGAGTATGTGATTACCACCCTGTCACATTAATAATTGCTAATATAATCTTGAGTTATATACCAAAACTGTACCAATAGGGACATTTTCATGGAATAGGCAGAGAGCCTAAAACATACTATATGTTTAAAGAGAAACATTATAATAAGAAAGTTATTGAGGCAGCAAACCACTTCACTCTTAATATAGAGAGTGATCAACTTCTTAAGAATAAATTTCCTCCATTGGGAAGCAGTGAAGCCCGTATTTAACCACTTGTTTACTGGGTCAATTCTGAAACTTCTTTAATATATGTAAAAATAAGTGTTTTTGCTAAAAAATTACATAGAACCCCCAAACATTATATATTTTTTAGCAGAGGCCCTAGAGAATAAAATAATAGTCATTGAATTTTTTATGTCACACAGTATTATGCCACAGGTTTTATGCGTAGCGATTTAACATTTTTGGAAAAAATACACTTTATGAACTAAGAACAAAATACAATATATAACCCAATTTTTTTGTGAAATATGAAAGATGATGTTACACCTAGTAAATAGATACCCAACATGTCCTGATTTAAAATTATGCATGCTTGTGGAATGGGGCCAGGCTACAGTAATTAAAAATCTCCATAGGCAACGCTTTAACATTTTCTATAGGTTACCAGCCAGATCAGTTTTTGGGCTTCTCGATCTGACAGGTATGCCCAAAAACCACTGGGAAGGAGGGGGTAGGGAAATCTTCAGGGACTAGCCAGAGAGGCTAAAACATAAGTTTAGAAAGAAAAATCTAAAAAAGCTAAAAAATCTGAAGCTCTTAATATAGAGAGGGATAAACTTCTTAAGAATAAATTTCCTATAATGGCCCGTATTTAAAATGATCAGGAAGTACTAATCATTATTGAGTTGAGATCCAGTTTTAAAATTTATATTGTCACCAAAACCTATGATCGTTTTTAAAAAAGCTTCCACCCTGTCTTTTTGAAAAAAAATGTAAAAACAGCATTGAGAAAGTTTCTGTCAGGCAAAAGGGTTTTAGGAGGTGAGGGTGTTGGGAGAACAATTAGGGTAGCGAAACATATTCATAATAGTCATCTATAAAAATAACCACAGTGTACAGAGAAATTTGTAGAAATGCCACAATAGAGACCCTATCTATCCAACAGGTTCAGGTCATGTGGAGAGGGTGTGATATCATAATCATCTAAATAAAAAAAGGTGGATAAATGTACAAACTGGGAATGCTATAACCTAAAAGATTTAGTATGGATTTTAATGTAAACAGTTTTTTTATGAATATTATTTTATTTTCATCATCACCTTCAGGGGTGAGTGATGTGGTTAGGTAATAATATCTTCTTGAGGTGTAATTATGTTATATAAATTGTATTTATTTTAGGAGAACATTTAAAGAATTGGGCATCAAAACAGTTGAGAAGATAGGGTTAATTAATTAAGAGGTTAAAGGACATGAGAGTGCTTAGCCCTCTACCCCAATGAAGACAATTAACCATCAAAACACTTTGGGTGAGATAGAGTGCTGAGTGTGCCAGCTGAGAGCCACTCACCCATTGTGGAAACATAATTTCGCCCACACATTGGAGTATGAACATTTGAATTAAGATCGAATGATGAAGGATAATTCCCTGAGAAATTTTAAAGGACCAACTAATCTATTATGATTTAAAGGTCCATTCTTTGAGGTGGACATAATACCATCAGTGTGGGCGAAGGTGTACAGCATCATGGAATTAGGACTTTAGGTTGACTTTCATTATCAATAGGATCACTTGTTTGAAAAATTGATACTACACACATATATTGTAGGAATATATTTATAGTGTTGTTAACACTGTCACTTTATTATTACTCATATACTTTATACACTGGTTTGTGGGATATATTAAGCAGTGCAGACATTTTGATATTGTTCACACAGTGACAAGTTGAACTTGTACTCTCTATCCACAATTTATGGTCAGCAGGTCTGTTTGTGGTTTAAACAGATTGGGAATATGGTATTTTGCTTGCCAAAAATACAAATCGGAGACCTTACTAGAGATGTTGGAGCACTGGGGACATTTTACTGAACTGAGAATGACTATGACTCATTGTTTGTGATAGGCAATAGCGATTGTCAATCAAGAGCCATGTGCAGTATACTCACAGGTTGAGAGGTTTTTGGTGTAGCTGCATCTTTGCCCGGGGTAGGGGGGCGCAAAGATATTTATCAATTTTTTCAGTATATCATTGGTAAAAGTTTGAGTAAGAGCATACTTAAAGAGAATTGTGGAATTATTTTGCACTCACAGTGCCCTCTATAGCTGTCTCTCTACTATTTTAGATCTGGCAGAGACTTTTGAGATATGCGGTCTTGTAATAAATGTGATTACTTGGAAAGTGATTCCATCAAAATCTGTTGATTTTAGCTATATAATTATATGGCACAATAGGAGTTTATGTTATCTACACTACTTTCACAGTGTATGCAATTCTTTAGCCCCTGAGAAAGGGGAATCCTTGGGACCCCTCATGCAAATATATGTTGGAAGGCAAACAAGGTAAAACTATAAAGTATCAACTTAGGAATATACTATGTTTGAGTTTATTATGTGGGCTCTGAGGAGCTTTAATGTTCTTTGACTTTACTTCTTCTTATAGCTATCTCTTTGGAGTCCCTGAGAAATAAATGTCTGAATTCAGTCGATCCAGCGCCCCAGATGACCTCCCATGTATTATTCCTGAAGAAGTACAAGCTACAAAACACACTATGGAACCAGCTTGAAAATATGAAACAACTCTACTAATATACTAGGGGTTAGACAAGTGGTCTTTGGACCTCGGGTCTTAAAAATATGGAGGTCTAGTGTGAATTATTTATGAATATTTTATGTACAAATGAGCCAAGAGCCTATTTGATTTATGTATGTAAAGTACAACTATAATTTTTATACAGATTTACCTTAAACATCTGATTTATTCTATTTCAAAATTATGTGTAGCTGTAGTACCTTATATAATGCCACCGCTCACACTATAAAATTAGTAGTGAAAACAAACAAAAGGCTGATGGTCTATTCAGATTGATACATACTGTAGAACTGTAAAAAATATTAATTAATATTCATATACTAAAAACTGGCCAGAGCATATATACAACAAATTACGAAATGTTACAAATGACATACAACAAACTATACTGCTTTAAGACAGTTAATTTGTGGGGCCCCTGGCTTCGCCAGTCAGCTGCCTTCATTGCATGCTAAGCTAATTTACATAGGCATATTTAGACTTAGGAAACAGCTTATAGCACCATCAACACTATGCCATTTCTTTGCAGTGGGTTACCACTCACACAGTAGCCTACCATATTTCACATGTTTAACATGTGTTTCGTTAAGGCAGCCAAATTAAAATGGGTTGCCAATGCATGTCAATAGAACGAAAACCAGACCTGCAGATTTTTTTTTTTAACACAATGCTCCATGATGCATTGTAAGCTAGGACCTGATTGCAGGGCTCTAGATGTGACTTGGCAGGGGCATATCAGACCACTGTGGAAAGACTGCTGCACTCACATAGAATGTAATGGTCCTCCCTACAGCATACTGGCTTGGGAAAAAGTTTTCCTATCTGGACATGGCTGATTTACAATTTACATATACATACATACATGATGTACATATATTTGTACTGTATTTAGCTTATTTACTGTATCTGAGAGTTCACTTGGGCTTTAAATTTAATTTATTTGACTCATTAAATCATTTTCTTATTTTGTTATTACTGTTGATTATTTAAATATTTTAAACTGCTATATATACATTTTTTTATTAACTTATCTAGATATATTAATGTATTCGCAGTATACTATATATTAACAATTTACTGTATGTCGTGCTGTATTCCATTCTATATGTTTTTTAACAGACACTATGGACCTCGAAGGACACTGGTTTGTTTGTTGGTTCAAAGCAGCTGCTATTATTTTTTCTGCAGAGCTATTAGCGCTTTGAGAGTTTATTTTCTTTTTTAATGTAATATAAATGCTTGTAAAAGCTAGGTAGCTATGGTTCTATACTTCTTCCAAAGCAATATAAATGTTTTCCTTTTCTACATATCTTTTTTTTTTTTTTAAATATGTCTAGGCTCACTAAATTATTTGAACATGCTAAATAAGCTTCTGGCATATCATAGCCATTGTCTGTTTGGCAATATTATCAAAGAGCACTGGCACATTCATTGAATGGAGCATCCAAGACCCACCACAGACACTGACTGCACAAATGAACTAAAATCAGACACTGCTGGGTCACAGCAAGAAACTCACTGGAAAATAAAATCCCATCAAGAGAGGCAGAGGCCATGACAATAAAGAATCAGCCTTTTCTTAGCAGGTGTTTTGACAATCAACATCTGCTAACCATATTACTGCAAATGCCAAATGCAATCATATAGCTATATGAGAGATGTGACCCTTACAAATGTGCTATAAGACCCCTGCACAATTTTCTCAATCATACATGTAGATAATCAACACAATTATACAATTTTGTAATTGATAGTTTTTTCATATAATTCCTAATGCATTTGATTTGATACAGACAAGTAACATGGCACAATTGCTCTAAAAAGAGAAAATGTGTACAGTATAAAATGTAGACTATTCATAGTTTTTATTCATCTCTTTAATAAATATTTATGCTTACTGGTGCATACATTCCTGAGAACCTAAAATGAAATAAATGGCTATGAAACCATTTTGGTCCCTCCAAAACAATATCATTTAAGGCCTTTACGATTTATATTTTCTTCCCTATGATGCTGAAAAAATTGAAAAAAAACTGCGCTTAGAGACTAGCAAGCTGCCACTAGACACATAGTGTAAAAATATATAAATGCTAATTAGTGTAGCGCTTAAAATAGTGAAACAAACAAAATGAATTAAAAATGAAATAAAAACAGTTGTATAAACACCTGAATTACCCAAGGTGTATACAATGGTGATTGAATGATCTTACAAAATTGTGTATAGGTTAATAAAAATACTGAAAAAAATCATAAAATATGAGTGAATGAATATTGGTGAAAGTTATTCAAAGTTTGTGAGTAAATATTATGTGGTAGTTCTTTTTATAGGTTTATAGGATCAACTGTTTAAAAAGGACTACCACATGATATTTACTCACGAACTTTGAATAACTTTCACCAATATTCATTCACTCACATTTTACAAATTTTTTCAGTATTTTTATTCACCTATACACAATTTTGTAAGATCATTCATCCACCATTGTGTACACCTTGGGTCATCCAGGTTTTTATACATCTGTTTTAATTTCATTTTTAATTCATTTTATTAGTTTCACCATTTTAAACACTGCACTAATTATTGTTTATATTTTTTTGCACTATGTGTCTAGTGGAGTGTTGGCAGCTTGCTAGTCTTTAAGCGCAGTTTTTTCTATTTTTTCATTTCATTTTTAATTCATGCTATTTGTTTCACCATTTTGAGTGCTACACTAATTATTCCCTATGATGCTGTCAGGTGCTGCCCAAGCCCCAATATCTTCTGCACCCTTTAACAAAGAATAATCACAGCAACTTGGGTAGAATGTAATAGGTGCTCAGTTCAGACTTTGGTTTAGCAATGTGGGAAGGGATGAGACAAGAGCAGACACAATTAAACCTTTGTCATAGTGGTAAGCAAAGCTTAGCATTTCTCTTGTTTATATTTCTATAGGGATGTAACCAATATACTAAATATCTTAAACCCTATAAACGTATAGCTACACAATAATACCGTGCAGTGAGCATATCCCCAACCATTCTGGATCCCACTGGACTGTCCCAGGATGTAAACGAAATCCTGGGGTCTCACAAATTTGGGCCCTTTCCTAGAGCTGACCACCAGATCACTTGTTCCTTGTTGACTGACAAGGTAATTTCTGTGAGTATGTCGTTTGTCAGAATACAGTATGTGAAAGCCACAGAGCTTAAAGTGGAACTTCACCCAAAATGGGAAGTTCCACTTTAAGTCCTCCTCCCCTCACCTCCCATATTTGGCATGTAACTTTTTTATTGGAGGGGTGGGTACCTAAGTTTGACAGGTACCTGTTCCCACTTTGGCGATCCAAGCAGAAGTTCTCCCCCCTCCCCACAGTCTTCTGGGACACGTCACAGGTCCCAAAAGACTGTGGGACCATTCACAAAGCATAGCTCGCGCATACAAGTGGGCAGCCAGCTGTGAAGCTAAAGAAACAAAGCTGGCTACCCACAGTTGCTGCCACGAGGAATCCGAAAGCTAGTAAAGAACTAGCCAGGGTGAGGATGGCGCTGGTTCCTGGACAGGTAAGTGTCCATTTATTAAAAGATACAGCTACAGTATTTGTGGC
Source organism: Lithobates sylvaticus (assembly GCA_028564925.1). Lineage (NCBI taxonomy): Eukaryota > Metazoa > Chordata > Amphibia > Anura > Ranidae > Lithobates > Lithobates sylvaticus. The sequence continues at coordinate 503,878,765 of CM053026.1, forward strand.
TGCCGAGTTTGATTTAATTGGCCCAGTTTACTACTCCTCCCTCTCCTATTTGTTGTTTTATTTTATATGGCAAGTGATTGATACCAACATACTTATTGAAATATTATATTTATTCATTTACAACATACAGTATAATGAACACATAACTGCATTAAATGGTGATTTTATTAGCTTCCTACAGTACAGCTTTAATATTTTCTAAAAAGATTTCATAGGACTAGGATAGTGCAGAATTTTTATTAACTCTCTACAGACACCACATAATTTCCCCTTGCTCCTCTTGTCATACATTGAATTTCTGAGTATCAGTCAAGGCACAATCTGGAGATACTCCATTCTAAATTGTAAAAAACTAAACTAAAAGGTTTACATATCTCAGTAGCATTCACACAAGTAGGACACACAATATTAGAGGTAAGTTATTCTTACAAAGCAAATACACCTTTGCGCACTGATACTGACTAATATTCCAATGTTTCTCTTCTGCCCCAGTTCTTCTCCCTTACTCATCTATTGGGACTCCAGTGCTGATGGAGCAAACAAGGATGCTGTGCAAGCACCCAACCTCCTTCTTATCAACTGGTGACGTCATTGGTTGTTAGGATGCACAATGAAAACCTGTGGTTGTTTGTAACTAAAAGGCTGGCTTGTATACAATTACACTTTTGGGTATTTTGCCAAGGCACATCTGAAAAAATCTGAAGGCACCCTGGTTGAAAAAGGCTGCTTTAACTGATAACTGTTGAAACCAGACAGCAGTTGGAAGGGGGCCTAATGCAGCCTTCTGGTATTTTGAGAAACTAAATGCAAAAAAACAAAAACAATGCAGGCCACTACTCTACACTACTGTCCTACTTCCCTTGTTTTATAATGTGTGCTGTGCAGACTAGGGCAGATTCCACACAGTGTGATTGACGGTGTTCCTTAAAATCAAGCAATACTGATTGATATTAAAAGCTCTCTCTATATCAAAAGAATTGCAAAAGATAACATAAAGGCTTAAAGACAATGTTGGTTTATGAAATATGAAAAAATTGCAGACTTTTTTGTATACTCTTAGCTGGTCGAATTATTCTCTGCTACATAGACTTTGGAGACTACAGAAGAAGGGTTTTTTCTCCTGCTTGGACATAAAGTTGCAAGAATTGCTAAAGTCTCTATTAATTACATGCAAAATATTCACGAACATCCACTCAAGCTGTGTACTTAGAAATAAAAATGAGGAATATTTAGCTTTGAGTCAGCTTATCCTCCTTTTATTTCCATTAAATTGTTAGCCACTAAGAAATTGGATATGACTGGGTCTTCCCTATTTGGATTTATGATCAGACATCACAGTATTATACAACAGAAATGAATCAAAGTTTATTCTGGCTTGCCAGTGTTATGTCTAAATACTGGTTTACAATGCAGCCATTTCAATGTGCAGACTATGAAATGTTCTATGTGATTTAAATAAAAGTCTGGTGCTTAGGGAATATTACACAACTAAACAAACAGTGATGGTACTTTCCTGATGTTTCAATTCTAGAAAATAATAGAAATATTGTACAAATTTTCATGTGTCTTCAAAGTATAATTTTCTCGTTGAATACATTTGCAGGAATAAATGCAATATTTTAACAATGTACATACTACCAATGTAATTGTTTTTTTTTTTTTGCTAGATTTCCTCCTGCTCCCTCTTTTGCATGCAAAATACTCACATTTGTCAGCTGAGATTCTGCCTGCCATTTATAAAATACATGGTTTACCATGGTCAAGGAATTCAAAATTGCACCACGGAACTAAAAATGCTAATTAAATACAATTATTTAATTGATTATAAAAGTATATATTCCAAGTTACAATACATGTATGTATATACTGTATATACAGTATATATATATATATATATATATATATATATATAAATATATATACCGATCAGCCATATCGTTATGACCATAACCCATCAAAGCATCCAATTTGCATGACAAGAGAATATGACTGTCTCTCTATGGAGGCGGTTCACATGTCTCCGGGGGGCGGCTGCGGAGAGGCTTGCACAGAAACTGTGCGTCTTTGGCTCCATTCAGGGCAAAATTCAGGCAAATATTTAGCCCTGATTCGTCCCTGAAACGGAGAACGGAGAACAAGGCTAAGTTCACATCTATGCATGTGGGTAACGCATGCAAAATTGCATGTCTTCCCAACATGCAAAGAAATGTGCTGTCCTTAAGCAGATGTGCAGCAGTGCCATTATTTGTTAATGGAACCTCCATGCATCTGCAAACATGTGGACCAAACTACAGGGTGCAGCACACTTTTGGAAAAGATTCAGGACTTCTTTTCCATGTTGCTTGAGCGTAGGGCAACCCATTGAAATGAATGGGCTGTCCTACACGTAATGCATGAAAATCATGCCTGTGCATGTGAAAAAAGCCTAAGAGTAGATGCAAAATAACAATTCTCAATAAAAAAATGAATTATTCTCTAATTATTCTAAATTAATTATTCTCTAAATAATCAGTGTTCATACAATTGTACTACCATGTGAATAACTGCAAACACTATGCTCTGCTCTGTTTATTGAGGATAGTTAACTTGTATATAGAGTGTTTAGTTTATGTGGGGAATTTACATGTTGATTGAGTTTGGAGAACACAGGGTTAAATTGAATGGTTATAAAGTTTCTTCACATTATATGGACATACACAGAGTGTGTTTTTTTTTTTATATAGTCATGTGTGCCAGCTTCCGAGATATCTGTTAGCTGTGGTCAAGGCTGAAGACTCAGCCAACTCCCCCATACACACTCTGCTCTTCCGATCCTCCGTATTAGCTTAAAGCGGAGTTCCACACTAATTTATAACTTTCAATAGAAATCATCCTGGCAGCATAATCATTGTGAAATGGCCACATATTTTTTTTTCTTGTGAATATTTACTTTTATATTCCTATTTTAGATGCAGCATCCGGTCATTGACACCCGCGGATATGCCCGTAATATCCGGCAGCGGACTGTCTCCTTTGAGCTATGTATCATAATTCCGAGGAGTCAGTGTGGATGGCCGCCGCTCATTCTGGCGATCTTCCAAAACCAGAAGTGACGCGATGACGCCAGGCAATTTTGTTTATCTTTGCTGCCATCACAACGTGGCGGGCACTTCCGCTGCCCGTTGTGATGGCAACATCAGAAGTGTACGGCGCTGCGAGCCGTGCATACTGCGCATGCACGAGAACAGAGCGGTGAATGCTGGTCGCTCAACTGCATCGTAACCAGAAAGATAGTGCTTGTGGGCTTCACATGCCCACAAGCAAGATGGAACAGGTCGGGCATAAAAAAATCAATGACATCGTATGATCTAAATCAGCAGACGTCAATCGATAAACAGTGAGTCTCATTAATAATAGCATTTAACAAAATATATTTGTCCATAGTTTGTCCATAGTTTGTCCATAGTTGGAACTCTGCTTTAGTAATTCTCATCACACTGCAAACAAATCTGATTAGTTTTGATGTGAAACTGCCAGCTTACCTCACCAATTTGACTTTTCTTAGAACATCAGCTCAGCAGCACCTGACAGTAGTAGTGCCCCACCTCCGGGTTCTCTGGGCAGGTGGCACTGGAGATAAGGGGGAGGATTTAAGTGAATGAGGGAACAGATCGGACATACAGGAGACTTGTGGGGGACATAGAAAAAACGAGATTGGAAGCTTCTAAATGCATACACTACAAGCAACGATACTGCTGCTGTCTTCACAGCCCTGATCCCAGGACTGTGGCGGGATGGTCACTGCTGTTGGCAAGTATGTAACGTGGAGGTTATTAGGGTGTGCCCAGGCACACCCCCTGCGCACGCCTGTCTGGCACCAAGCCATCAGTAGCAGATGGTGGGCCCTACATGGATTGGACCTGTTTTTTTCCAGCAAATATCTCACAGATCTGTGTTCTTCAAATCATTCTTGAAGTCATCAGTCCAGGCCACCTTCTTCCATTGTTCCGTTGTCTCGTTCTGATGCTCACTGCAGACCAGAAACATCCTTTAAGAGCTATGGTTTTGGAGTTGCTTAGACCCAGTTGTCTGGCCATTACAATTTGGCCCTTGTCAAAGTCGCTTAAATTCTAACACTTGTCCAATTTGTTTCTGCTTTCAACACATCAGCTTTAGGGGCAACATGTTCAATTGATTTCTAATATATCCCACCGACTTTCAAGTGTCATTGTAAAAAATTAAGAACATAATCAGTGTTATTCACTTTACCTGTCAGTTGTCACAATGTTATGGCTGGTGTGTGTGTGTGCGCACGTGTGCTGTATATCTACACCCCCCCTCCCTCCGTTGTCTTTGGAGCATAAGGGGGAATGGTTGATGAGCAGTACAAACACGAGTGTGTACAAGTCCCTAAAGCTTGCTCTTCCCACCTACCTCCTATTGACCAGTAGGGCAGCCCATCGCACAGAAGAGTTGAAGCTTTGCCTGATTAGAATGGACAGGCATTATGATGAAAATGAAAAGCAGCTGAAGGGAGGTATCTTTTTTTTTTTTTTTTTTTTAAGGGACAGAGTCACTTTAAACAGTAATCTAGGATATGTGACTTCATATTATTGTAACAGAATTTAATAGGTGAAAACATAAGTATCATTTTGCGTATGTAAAAGCAAGTATTTTAAAACTAATCTTGTTGGTTGGCACATGCTTCTTTAATATATTCTTCTCTAGCTGTTTGTTCCTTTTTGAAATCTATTTGTCAGGCATGTTGTGTACTAGATTTTAGGATTTATTTGGCATGAAGCAAACATTTGCACGTTATAGCAACCATTTCAACCTGGAAGTCTTTTTCCAGAAATCATTATGGGTAACAGCTGTCTGATGTAAAATGTGAGCTTGCAAACAGGGGTTATATTGCCAACTATACACATTTACAGGCAAAACACAGTACATGAATAATTAGGAAGTGGAGTTCAGCTTTTAATTTGATGGTACAGCTTTATAATTACTATTGCACATACTATATTACTGAAGGATCATGAAAATTATGAAAAAGATCCATTTTCATCAACAAAGTCCATCCATTTTAATGGCTTTAATATCAAAGCTGGTCTGCAGGAGGGTAGAAGGTAAGACTATAAAAATGTAATTTGTATTTAATTTCATTTGAACCAGTGGCGGCCTGTTCATAAGGGGCACAGGGGCACCCCCCTAATCTATGCGCCCTTTTTTTGGAAGCACATGACTAGAGCCTGAGGCTCTAATTGGCTTAAAAAAAGGGTGGGCTTGAGTCGCAGAGCACTGCACCCTGAGTCCACCCAGTTGTGTGACAATAGCGAATTAATATTCCCTATCTTCTTCATTTAACTTGAACCAGTGGCGGCCTGTCCATAAGGGGCACAGGGGCGCCCCACTAATCCATGCGCCCTTTTTTTGGAAGCACAGGATTAGAGCATGAGGCTCTATTTGGCTTCAAAAAAGGTTGGGCTTGGAGCGCAGAGCACTGCACCCTGAGCCCACCCAGTTGTGTGACAATAGAAAAATTCATATTTGCTATTGTGTTCCTGATTCTCCTCCCGGCCAATCAGGATGCGATTGGCTGAGAGGAGAAGCGATTGTATTGGCCACCGAGGAAGAAGCGGCCGAGGAGGAGGAGACGCAGGAAGGAGCTGAAGCTGTCCATTACCTAGATAGGGTAAGTGCAGGGCTGGTGGGCAGACTGACCGACCGAGTGATGGGGTGGGTGGATAGACCAAACGGGGTGGGGGGTGGTTTCGGTGGTTTGTTTGCTGCCCCCCCAAAAAATGGAGCACCAGTCACCACTGATTTGAACTGTATTGACCAATAGAGTTGGGCAAGCTGTTCGGCCTGAGCATGAGTTCGGACCGAACATTGGATGTTTCCCTGTTCGACGAACACCCAAATTATTGGGGCGTTGGAGCATTTGTTTGGCCCGCTGAATGACCACAATGCACTGCGCCACCGCGCATTGGAAGCCCTGATTGGCTGAACCAATTTGAGCTTTGCCCAATCAGGGCACATAACACTCTCAGAGCCATGATTGGACACTGTGATGATGACTCTATCCAATCATGGCTCATTGCTCTCAGTCCCACCCCACACTATAAAAATATTTTTTCCATAGCAGCCATTTGCAGTGTGATATTGGCATGGAGAGAGATAGAACAGTGCTCTGTTCAGTGCTACTAGCGAGTTAGTTTGGTATAGTGTAGGATTGTGATTCTACTGTGAGTGTAAAGTATGGGTTTGTGTGTGAATTTAGTGATAGTGCAGTGTGAGTGTAGTGGGACCATTCATTTATACTTTAGTGTCACATTGATATGAATCTAGTGATAGTACAGTGTGAAAGTAATGCGACCGTTCCCTTTTAATTTAGTGTAATTTTATTTGGTCAGAGCAGGTTTCCTACAGTATATTTCAGTGCATTACTGTGTGTTTACTGCAGTATATTGCAGTGCGTTATTGCAGATTTACTGCAGTATATTTCAGTGCGTTATTGCACATTTACCCTAGTATATTGCAATGCGTTACTGCACATTTAATGCAGTAAATTTCAGTGCGTTACTGCACATTTAACACAGTATATTTCAGTGCGTTGGTGCATGTTTACTGCAGTATATTGCAGTCTGTTACTGCACATTTAATGCAGTATATTTCAGTGTGTTATTGCAGTTTTACTGCAGTATATTACAGTGCATTAGTGCATGTTTACGGAGTATATGTCAGTGTGTTGGTGCACATTTACCGCAGTATTTTGCAGTGTGTTACAGCATGTTTAATGCAGTATATTTCAGTGCATTACTGCACATTTAATGCAATTTATTTCAGTGCGCTATTGCAGGGTTACCGCAGTATATTGCAGTGCAATAGTGCATGTTTAACGCAGTATATTTCATTGCGTTGGTGCACGTTTAATACAGTATAACCTTGGATTGCGATTATAATTTGTTCCGGAACAGCAGCACTCGTATATCAAAGCAAATTTACCCATAAGAAATAATGGAAACTCAGATGATTTGTTCCACAACCATTTATTCATAAGTCCCTCAGTTTATAGTCCATATAAAAATATTATAGCAATGCGATAGGTTGTGTAACCAGAAAATTTCATTCCATAAATGGCAGCCTCCACAAGGTGATTAGAAGAAAAATCCAGCAGGAGCTACAGAGTATAAAAGGGAAGAGAGGCGCCTCTAATGCTGCATACACATGGTCGGAATTTCCGATGGAAACAGTCCGATGGGAGCTTTTCATCGGATTTTCCGACTGTGTGTATGCCCATCGGCCTTTTTCTGTCAGAATTTCCGATGGACTTTGGATTGAGAACCTGTTCTTAATTTTTCCAACGGAAAACCTTTCTATCGGATTTTCCGATCGTGTGTATGCAATTCCGACACCCAAAATTCCGACGCATGCTCGGAAACAATTTGACGCATGCTCAGAAGCATTAAACTTTCCTTTTATAGTGCAGTCGAAAGTTTTTTAAGGCGTGGTGTTATTGACCATCGGAATTTGGTGTAACCGTGTGTAGGCAAGACAGTTTGAGCGAAATTCCGTCGGAATTCCGACGGGAAAACCATCAGAGCTTTTTCGACGAGAATTCCGACTGTGTACGCGGCATAAGTGTAGCAATATGGTTACATTTAACTGCTTCTGGACCACCCACTGCTTCCGGACCACTCATCACTTCTGGACCGCTCACCTGTATGTGATTTTGTACAATCGGTGTAGGGGGTGCGCGCGTGCTGCCAGAGCGCCGCTCCCGCTGCGATCGGACACAGCAGGAGCCAACCAGCGGGTCCAGCAGCCATGATGGCAGCTGCCACCCGCCAATCATTCTGTGGAGAGAGAAGGAATTTTATTGTTGTTTGTATCACTACTGGGAAAAATCTACCTTATCTACCTTTCATCCCTTGTCACCAGGCATGGAAGGTGAAGAATACAATTTTAATTTGTAGTCATCACTAGAACAGGATTAGAGGTGAAACCTTTTTTTGAGACTGTAGCGTTCTTTACTTTTTACCTGGTGATCTTGCAAGTAAGTCTGTTATTTTTCAACAAAATAAGCTGTCCAGACAAAGTACCCATTAGAGGGTTGAGACAAACCATTTACCACTGACAGGGGTGCTTACAACAATCAACTTTTATTTATTTATGTAAAATCTTTATCCCAAAAGGAAAAAACTGTCACTGTAACTGCTCATAAAGTGTTAGGTGGAGTTTGGATTCAATTTGGTAATCCAGCCATACATAGATTGAAATTTGGGCAGGTTCAGCAGGGACTGGACAAATTTAGATCCACGTACGAGCAGGCCAGTTGTACAGAAGTCAAGCTACTCATCGACATCTGTACAGAACTCACCTATAAACTTGCCTGGAGATATCTGAATATTTCTCTAACATCTACCAAAAAGTGAAATGTTAGTTTTGGGTGGACTGGACCCAACAAAATAGCTTAGATACTTTGACTGCCTTGTTTAGTAACATTCAAAATTTCCATTTTTCAACACTGGCCCCAATAAATCTAGGCATGATAATCTATTTAAAGCAGAACCCTGGCCTCCCATTCAAACAAATATCTGTTGGATCTGCCAGTGAAGTCCACCTGATGCAGCTTCCAATGATGGTGTGGATATGATGCTGCACATCTCTTGAATTTAGAGCAGAGTTGCCACTCTTGTGTAGGTTGTGCCTGCTTGCTCTACAGCGTAATGATCAAAACGTAGCAGCAGGTGTGGCTATTAGCATTGCCACTTTCTGTAGAGTGTCAATCAGCACCTGCCCACTGATTTTTGGATTGGCAGCACTCCCACCTACCACTGTGAGCTGCAGTGTCTGGTAGGGGGATTATGTGAGACACAAGTGAAGGAAGATTTGGCTCAGTCAGGGAAGGTAAATTACGTTTTTTATTTACTTTATGAGGTTTAGGAATTGCATAGTAACTATATTTGGTACTTGTTTAGATTGCCAAACAGCCTTTGGGTGTACTTTAGCCAACGCAAACATAAATATTTGCAGCTCCAGTAAAACACATACTATATGTAGTTAAATAAGTTCCTTTTACAGCACTGATCCAAAAAATACATTTAGTTTGTGTCTCCAAAGAAACAGTTGTATTACAAAATCAAGCATTATCTTTCATATAGTGAAATATATGTTTCACTTACTTACTGCGTGGCATTTACATTATTTATTGTTAAAAAAAAACTGCCCCGCAAGCAATGCTGACCTTTGCTCTCCTGAACTAAACTTGCTGAAAAATCCTGTATTCTACACTTCCAGGGCTGTTAGATTCCTGGTCCCCCACTGTGTTCTGTGGTTCCATCCAACAGCCCTTATCGCACTACTGTGTCCTGTAGTGCTGTAGCTGCTGGTAAAAGGAACAACTAGCAATGTGAACACATTTTTGTAGGAACTACAAGTACTTTCAGCACTCTAAAAAACAGCAGAAACAACCCATAAAAATATAATGCAATTCGTAGTATAAATATTAAAATTATATGTGAAAAACAATTAAAGTTCATAAATCCATTTTTTGATGAGCAGATGGAGGTGAAGCCAACAGAGACACACACATACACCAGCAGCCCCACGCCAAGGATATGGGGATTCCCTCAAGATCATGCAAAAAGAACAAGAGCAGGGTGCCAGTTGAATATTAGTACATAAGTAACACCCCTAGCTTGATAATGGGGGCGGGGCCTCAGAAACGCCAGCCTCCTAACTATTTCATGTACTCCTGTTTTCACCTAACATCACCACCCAGTTACTGGCGCGAGTGAGGAGAGAGACACCACCATTTTGTTTCCTGGTCCAGCAGGTCCCTGTCTGCACCCTGCAGCTATGAACAGTCCGTTCTGATCATTGAGAGCTGCATGTACCGAAGAACGCTTACCAGTGGAGCTGTTTACAGGCTTTTTACATGTGAGTGATCACTATTTATTAAAGTGTTACTTATGTACTCATATTCACCTGGCGGAAGGAACCACGAAGGAGAAAGGAAAAGCCGGTTGAAAGATCTAATGCCGTGTACACACGGCCGGACTTTTCAACAGCAAAGTTCCGATGGAACGAATCATACAATTCGACCGTGTGTGGGCTTCATCAGACCTTTGCTGTCAAAAAATCAGACGGACTTTAGATTTAGAACATGTTTCAAATCTTTCCGACGAAAACGAGTCCAGTTGAAAAATCAGTTTGTCTGTATGCTAGTCCGACGGACGAAAACCGTCGCTAGGGCAGCTATTGGCTACTGGCTATGAACTTCCTTATTCTAGTCCAGTCGTACGTCATCACGGTTTAATCCGTCTGACTTTGGTGTGATTGTGTGTAGACAAGTCCGATTTGACGGAAGTCCGTCGAAAGTCCGTTGAAAAGTTGGACGTAATTCAGTCCGTCGAAAAGTCCGGTCATGTGTACACGGCATTACACTGCTGAAAGTGTTGGATGCAAGAGATCTTTTAGCCACTTTACAAGAATGAGATTGATAATGGGGGTGGCGTAGCAAGTAAGCATTAACTATTTTATTTACTGGCTAGCCCTATTTAAAAAAAAATCTCATCTAGCAACAAAGTCTCACTTATAAGGTCCCATTCACACCTCTTATGTTTTCTAAATGAAAAAGTTTTAAATATGTGCATCAAAAATACATGCAATTAAAAATTGAAAAGTTGTTAACTAGGGCCTTAAGATTTTCATTTTAAGATATGCAGTGGGCACCCAAAACTTCAGTGTTGCCAGTTTTTCTGCTGTTAAACCAAATCTTTAGGTTTCCAGTCATGGGTAACTGATACAGGCCCTGGTGCAGTCAACACATCTAAACTTATCAAATGCCTGTCCACAGGTTCAGATTTATACTTCAAATATGAGAAATGATCAAACTTGAGAGAGCCCCATTATGTTTGTTGTGTGATCCCATACATTTTTTTTCTTACTTTTTAGATGTTTCTCTGGACAAGGGGTCATGGCTTATTGCAAGGTGCTAGTCTGTCCAAAGTCTGTCCTCATTAATTTACAATGCAAGAAGCCAAACACCTAAACGTCTAACCCTTTAATTAGCACAGTGTTCCAATCTAGTTACAAATAATAAGCCTGCACAATACAGAGAGGGTTAATTATGGCAAACACAGCTGCCCAACCTCTTCATAAACAAAGAGAACTACCCACGATTTTTCTTTGCTAGAGGTTTCAGAATTGAGTATCTAAAAAAAGGTAAGTAACAATTTTTTTTTTTTTTTTTTTTTAAGTTATGTAATGTGAATGGGGACTAGTAACAAATGTAATGTACATGCTATCCCAATTTGTCTGCAAGAGTGTAAACACACCTTAAAGTGGTTTTAAACCCTTACATTTACCCAGTGAAGTGACTGGGCTCAGGTGCAGAATTTACACAGGATCTCTCAGCTCAAGCAGTGGAGTTACACTCAGTAAAGGGAGTTGATCGGAGGGAAGAATAACACCTCGATTCACACAGGAACAGAGCTGAGGCTGTCACTCACAGACTGTGCCCTCCCCTGTCACCATTTTTCTCTTAATGTCAGGAAAACCCATCAGAAGTGACTCCTGCTGATAGCAGAGGAACAAGATAGCAGAGAAACAAGACAGCAGACAGAAATTATACTTTGTGCTCTGGAATGATACAAGCACACACTATAGAGGAATATGCGTTGTTCATATTTCATGTTTACAACCACTTGAAGACACTTTACTACCCAATTAAACCAATTAGCCTTGTTATTACAACAAAACAGATCACATCTCATAACTGCACAAGGCACACTACTAGCAGCAGATAGGCTGAAGTAGACATTTTAAACACACATCCTAAACTGTAAAAGTGTAGAACAAACTTGCTTTCTCAGCTATGAGTTTGGTTCTACATCTACAGACCCAGAGTGGATCAACTGTGAGTAAACAGTACACGATCCTACTAAAGAAAAATGCACAACGACACCAACATTAAGGATCCAGCCAAACCGTACTGGCAATCAGGGCAGTAGCCTGAAATTGTTTAGGGTTAATATTTTTGTATTCAATTTTTTTAGAATTCCAAAAATTCACAAACAGATGCAATACCACATCATAGAAAAAATCATATATAACACAATACAAAAAATAAATAAGAGAAATTATGTGGAGGTGACTATGTACCATCCCTGGTAGTCCTGCCAGGGATGCTTTGGCATTTGTTGGATATGCATAAATCAAACCTGGTTTGTCCAAATATGCAAAGACATAGACAACTTGCTCAGTAGTAATCTCAACTAGCATGGAACGCTGTAGAGAATAATGTACTTGTCTGGGCTCTTTATTAAACGTAGGCTGTCCATCATTCATTTTATCAGTACTATATTAACTAAGTGGTCAAAATATTAGCAAAAAATTATATTATCAACAATGATACTTGAGGGTGAGACTTGGTTATCGACTAAACATAAATCCAGCTATGATACCAAAAGGCATGCTAATTTCTCCTGTTATTCCAAAGTCAGTAAGGACTTTTTATGTTTATATTTGGGAGAAGTGAATGCGGTCCTTTTACCTTCCACTTTTCCACTGCTCTGGTTTTTCAGACTCACAGTGGAGTATGTCTGTAACTCACAGCACTTGCCCTTTTGAAGTGCAACTGATACTGAAACTGTTTGTAGCCTTCTGAAACAGCAGAGAATCCTCAAAAGCAGCACAAGCCGTATTACAAATAAACTTGTCGCAGTGCGCCTACAAGCTGCTGTTCTTGACTAACGTCACTTTAGCTCTTAGAAAAGGGTTTCAGAAGCATAAGCATTGCAAAGAATAATACAATCCTCAGCATGGAGTCGGAGAAAGAAAAAACAGTGAGATATTTAAACCTACACAATTCTTTCACGTTTCTTTTTAAATACTTGGGTGTTCTTCATGGGGAGATCATTCCTTCTACAGAAGCATCCAAAATGTTAGTCATATTATTTACTAAGCTTTGATGTGTGCTTCTCATGTCTTAAGTCAACGATTTGGAATGTGAGTATTCCATTGTATGTTTTTTCAGAAATGGTTCTGTGAATGGCATGATATCCTCTACCTGATACAATTTGTTTTAAATAATAATCTGATTTGAATATTATAAATCCTCATATCCTTTATTTATTCTGTTTTCTTGTTCTAAAATGCAAACGCAGTTGTTGCTGCTATCTTTGACATGATGTGGATTCAGAAAAATAAAATGCTAAATACAATCCCCTGCCGTCAACAGAAATGTATTAAATGAACACAACATATTTCCCTACAATATTGTCAGTTGTACAATTACAAAACCTGTTTTGCCCTGTACACACGATAGGAATTTCCGACAACAAGCTCACATCCAACATTTGTTGTTGGAAAATCCTATTGTGTGTACAGGGCATTCGACTCTGTGATATACTTTATAGAGCATGCTATGGAGAAAATATATGTCTATAGAGGGGCACCTGTATAAGAGGGGGAGAACAAAAAAAGGGAAACAAGGTAATGGCAGAAACAGTATTGCTTTCTTATAACAGAAGGTTTCTACATGTCCTTACTTACAGCAAAAAACCCAAAAACAAAATGTTTAGTCTCTGCTTATGAGTAAGTGGGCAGAGTTATGCAAATTATTCCTTTTTGACGCTTTTAGCCATCAGTGCACCCAGAACCACTTGTATATTGCACAGATATAGCCACAATTTTATAGATTCCCATTACCTACTAACATACAGCTCTCTCAGGATTCTTAGCCTTCATTAGTAATATAGGGCTCTAAAGTATAGGGTTGCGAGTCCAGAGGAACAGTACAACTATTATTGTTATTTCTAACTCCCACCTAACCACTTGTCCCCTCAACCCTGTTGCCTCACAAATACTACGGTCACCCTCTGACTCTATCCTGCACTCTCTAACCCACATCTTCAATCTCTCCCTCTGTTCTGGCATCTTCCCCAACTCTCTAGTCACCCCATACTTAAAAAGCCTTTCCTGGACCCTACCAAGCTTAACAATCTATGCCCCATCTCCTTGCTCCCCTTTACCTCTAAACTCCTTGAACGTCTGGTCTACAACCAACTGAGGGACCACCTCATTAAGAATGACCAGCCTGATCCCCTTCAGATTTTGCCCTCAACACTCCACTAAAACTTCTCTTTTAAACCTCACAAATTACTTACTAACAGCAAAAAACAATGGACACTATTCTGTACTCCTAGTTATGGACCTTTTGGCTGCCTTTGATACAGTTGACCACCCCCTCCCCCTTTAAAAAACTTTACTCCTTTGGTCTCCGTGACTGTGTTCTTCGCTGGCTAACATCCTACCTATCCTAACACACCTTCAGTGTCACTTACAATTCTACTTCCTCCTCTCACCTTCCTTTCTCCATTGGGGTTCCCCAAGGTTCTGTTCTTGGACCTCTTTATTTTCAATCTACACCTCCTCCCTAGGTCAATATAAATTCTATGCTGACGACACCCAAATCTATCTCTCCACACCTCAACCCACTCCATCAGTCTCCTCAAGCATCACAAATTTACTAACAGACATATCTGTCTGGATGTCACACCACTTCCTCAAACTCAACTTGTCCAAAACCAAGTTCATAATATTTCCTCCCCCACGTGCCTCTTCTCCTGACTTTTCTGTACAGAGCTATGGCACAAACATCAACCCTTCCCTGCATACCAGGGTCATAAGTGTTATCCTATACTTTGAAATCTCCTTTTGGCCCCACATTCAACCACTTTCCAAATCTTGCCACCTCAACCTCCGCAGCATCTCCAAAATATGTCTCTTCCTAACCAATGAAATCACAAAGCTCCTAATTCACTCCCTGGTTATCTCTCACCTCGACTATTGCAACCTTCTCCTAATTGGCTTACCTTTAAATAGGCTATACCTCCTTCAGTCCATCATGAATGCTTCTGCCAGACTCATCCACCTTTCAACCTGCTCAGCGTCTGCTACCCCTCTCTTCATATCCCTCCATTGGCTACCACTCACCCAACAAATTAAATTCAAAATACTAACAATAACAAGACCTCCTGCTCTCTAGCTCCCTCCTCACCTACTCCCATACTTGCCACCAGGACTTCTCCCAAGCCTATCCCATCCTTTGAAATTCCCTGCCCCAATTTGTCTGACTATCTCTAACTCTGTCCACCTTTAGGCGTTCCTTGAAAACTTTTAACTTCAGAGAAGCCTATCCTGCCTCCACCTAACAACTGTACTTTAATTTTCTTAATCAGCTTATCCCCCACCTTTTATATCACTTGTCCCTCCCTTCTAGGTTGTAAGCTCTAATGAACAGAGCCCTTTGATTCCTCCTGTATTGAAGTGTATTGTAACTGTACTGTCTGCCCTAACCATTGGCGTCGGGAGGGGGGCTGAGGGGGGCTGAGGGGGGCTGGAGCCCCGAGTAGGCCCCCAAAAATCCATGGATCTCAGGCAATCACAATTCTATTATCAACCCCGAGCCCGAGCGGGTACCGATCTGACTCCGAGCATGGCCGAGGGCGACATAGCAGGTCCTGCCTTTTGGAGCCTGCAGCGCCTATGATGGAAGTCCCACTGGTCCAATGCTGGGACCATGGGTTGTTTGACGTCTATCATAGGCGCTGCAGGCTCCAGAAGGTGGGAATTACAATGCGGGCGCATCGAGCACTATGAGATCCCCGCTCGGCGGCTCTCCTCTCCTATCTCTGGCTGCCTGCTGTCTACTGGGATGGGAGCGCCGCACACTAAGGCTGAGCTGCAGGAGGAAGTCATCTGAAGTCTGACATGTAATGGTCAGGTAGGTCAGTGCGTGTCAGGTAGGTCAGTGTGTGTAAGGTAGATCAGTGTGTGTCAGGTAGGTCAGTGTGTGTCAGGTAGGTCAGTGTGTGTCAGGTAGGTCAGTGTGTGTCAGGTAGGTCAGTTTAGTGGTCAGCATTGATGGGCCCTGGTAAGCCAGGCAGCAACCAGTGATGGGCTTGAACTTCTGGCTGAAGCCCCTGGTCCTTTTCCCACCTATCAACGCCCATGGCCCTAACATTGTAAAGCGCTGGGCAAACTGTGCTATATAAATCCTGTATAATAATAATAATATTAGGATTGCGGTGAAGCAGTACAAAAGGAACCAAAAGGCCTATCTCTAAGGTATGGGTGAGATGAAGCATTGTGTTTTTATAATAGAAGGTATTTATGCATCCTCACTTCCAGCACAAAACCCAAACACAAGGAGCTCACTCTTTGCTGAAGGGTAGGTGATCAGGGTCATGCAAATCATTCCCTTTTGCACCTTTCAGCCATTAATGCATCCAGAACTGCTAGTGTATAGCAACAATATAGCCCTACACCATAGAGCCAGTAAAGCCATATCCTGCCCTGATGAGGGCTTAAAATAGTCCTGAAAGCAGAATGTTTTTTATCTTAATGCATTCTATGCACTAAGGTAAAAAACGTTCTGCGTGCAGCAGTCCTCCTCAGCCCCTAATACTTACCTGAGCCCGATCTTCTTCCAGCGATGTGCATGAGAGCCTTGGCTATCCCGGGACTTTCCTTCTCCATTGGCTGAGTCAAATCAAATCAGATCACGTCAATCAAAGTCAGTGAGCCAATGAGGAAAGAGATAGGGCAGGCCGAGCCATGGGTCTCTGTCTGAATGGACACAAAGAGCAGCAGCTTGGGAGCGAGGCTGCTCTGGTGCCCCCATAGCATACTTATACTTACCTGAGCCTGATCTTCCTCCAGAGATGTGCACGAGAGCCTCAGTTGTCCTGGGACTCTCCTTCCTCATTGGCTGAGTCAAATCAAATCAACTCAATCAAAGTCAGTGAGCTATAAAGGAAAGAGATGGGGCGGGGCCGAACCATGGGCCTGTGTCTTAATGGAATAAGATTGGTCAGGTTACAGCACTGACCAATGAGAGACCCTTATTCTGTCCAATCCAACCAATGACTGCTTTGCAATATTATGTAAATTTGTAAGAAATTCAAAACGTAAAGTGCCAAATAAACATTCTGAACAACAAATTAGATAAAGATAAAAGCTCAGTAAGATCTTTTGGATGAATGTAATAAGATTCCCTACATGAACCCCTGGGCCTCATTAATGCAGGCGGCCGGGGGGCAGTAACAACTGGTGGCTGAGCCTTGGTTTTCCAACCCCCTGTCCACCCATTTATAAGATAGCATGCAGCTGCTCAGAGTTGTTCACATGCAGCGACTGTGATGCTCTTCTTTGCGACCAGGGCAAAAATAATACCCCTGTCACTTTGAGCGAACAATGGAGATATCACGTATGTCTTGTACGTCACTAGGTTCGTAATTGTTGGCTAACATTTGTGTGACCGTGTGTATGCAAGACAAGTTGGAGCCAACACCCTTCGAACAAAAATCTCACTTCTACAGGTTTTTTTACTCATATTCTGCTGTTGACCTCTTTTTGCCCAATTTTACCCGGAGTGTAGCATTGTTTATGCCAA
Organism: Lithobates sylvaticus; assembly: GCA_028564925.1. NCBI lineage: Eukaryota > Metazoa > Chordata > Amphibia > Anura > Ranidae > Lithobates > Lithobates sylvaticus. The sequence continues at coordinate 503,896,208 of CM053026.1, forward strand.
TATCCCATTGTGTTTAGCATTTTTGTACAACTATTCCTTTGTAACTAGGAGTTTAAAAAAATAAATATATATATAAACTATATTACCAAAAGTATTGGCACACCTGCCTTTATACACACATGAACTTTAATGGCATCCTAGTCTTAGTCCATAGGGTTCAATATTGAGTTGGCCCACCCTTTGCAGCTATGAAAGCTTCAACTTTCCTGGGAAAGCTGTCCACAATGTTTAGGAGTGTGTCTATGGGAATGTTTGACTATTCTTTCAGAAGCGCATGGACCTTGCTTTGTGCACTGGTGCACAGTCTTTATTGGAACAGGAAGGGGCCATCCCCAAACTGTTCCCACAAAGTTGGGAGCATAAAATTGTCCAAAATGTCTTGGTATACTGATGCCTTAAGATTTCCCTTAACTGGAACTAAGGGTCCAAGCCCAACTCCTGAAAAACAACCCCACCCTATAATCCCCTTTCTACCAAATGATTTGGACCAGTGCACAATGCAAGGTCAATAAAGACATGGATGAGCAAGTTTGGGGTGGATGAACTTGACTGGCCTGCACAGAGTTTGACCTCAACCCGATAGAACACCTTTGGGATGAATTAGAGAGGAGACTGTGAGACAAGCCTTCTCGTCCACATCAGTGCCTGACCTCACAAATGCTCTTGTGGAAGAATGGTCAAAAATTCCCATAGACACACTCCTAAACATTGTGGACAGCCTTCCTAGAAGATTCGATGCTGTTATAGCTGCAAAGGGTTGGCCAACTCAATATTGAACCCTACGGACTAATACTGGGATGCCATTAAAGTTTATGTGAGTGTAAAGGCGGGTGTCCCAATACTTTTGGTAACACAGCGTGTGTGTGTATAAATATATATATATATATATATATATATATATATATATATATATATATAGAAGAAGGAGAACTAATGCGCAAAACCAAACTCACACAGAATACTGTATATACTCGAGTATAAGCCCAGTTTCTCAGCACATTTTTTTGTGCTAAAAAAGCCCCCCTCAGCTTATACTTGAGTCAAGCACTTTTCTGCAGCAGAGAATGACATTTTCTGAACTGATTTTTTGGGCCCCATATCTCGGGGCTACTTATTACCCCAAATTTGGTGTGCAAACCCAGTGGAACTAGCACTACAACATATCCAAATATGGGGTTCCTAGCACCAAGTGGCCCCGAGATACGGGCCCCAAATTTGGTTCGGAAAATGTAATTCTCTGCTGCAGAAAAGTGCTTGACATTTTTCAAACCGACTTTGGGGCCCCGTATCTCGGGCCACTGTGTGCTAGGAACCCCATCTGGATATGTTGTAGTGCTAGTTCCACTGGGTTTGCACACCAAATTTGGGGTTCTTAGCACTAAGTGACACTGAGATACGGGGCCCCAAATTCGGTCAACTGTGTCCATCTGCAGCAATGTCATTTTGCGACCATTTGTGTTCAGAGACCCCAAATTTTGGCTGCAGTTAGGGGGCATCTAGGAACCCTTAACTACAGAGTTTGAAGTTCGGGGGACCTATGGCTGCAAATGGGCAGAGTGAGGCATGCAAATGGGCACAATGAGGTTGCAAATGGGCATTGTTGACCCTCTTTTCCACTTACAGTAGCTGTGCATTTCTCACCCTAGGCTTATACTCGAGTCAATACGTTTTCCCATTTTTTTGTGGTAAAATTAGGTGCCTCGGCTTATATTCGGGTCGGCTTATACTCGAGTATATACGGTAATGAAATAAAGTATGTGAGAAGCCGTCAACATATATAAGTGTTCCCACACAGATAGAAAAAATGTATATAAGAAGGTATGAGGTGCTAACTAAAAAAAGGTTAACAAGTGAGAAAAAATAATAATTATAGTGAAAAAATATATATAGATATAACACACTAACTGTCAGCCACTAGCAGGATTGTGCTGCAGCTAATGGGTAAGCAACTCCACGTGACAAAAATTAAAAAAAGCATTGAGTAATAACCATACAAAATTTCATAAAGTGAAGATGAATTCATAAAGTGCAAAAAGTTTCCAAAAGTGTGATATATAATCTATTAACGTCCAATAATCTCTTAAAGTGCATAGAACATAATAAAGCACAATGTCCAAAAGTGCAATCAAACTCCAATGAGAAGGGAGCAGATCTCCATATAACAGTTCATATAAGAAAAGTGCATGTGCAATATATTCGATCGGTGTCCACTTCATCCAATAACTATCACCATTCGAAGTGCGCCTCTCGCCTTAAATGAAGAACCCTACGGGTCAAATCGAGCCTTAATATGGTGTAGAAGCAGGATCCCAACAAACAATCGATCAATCCCCAGCGATAACCACGACAGTATCGGTATTATGGAAGATGGAAGTTGGTATTTCCAAAAATGTGTTTATAAAACAAATGCAGTAACTTACATTTAAAATTCCAAATTCCAGCTACATAGGAATGCTTCCAGTCTCAGCCACCTCCGGAAGTGACAACCCCTGGCTCCTCCCTGGTGCATTGCGTCACTGCACACGTGACTTCATCAAAGGGTGATCACCCTTTGATAAAGTCATGTGTGCAGTGACGCAACGCGTCAGGGAGGAGCCATATATATATATATATATATATATATATATATATACACATGTCATGAGTAAAATAATAACACATGTCATGAGAAAAATAATTTTACAAAATGATATATCTATATAAAAATTGTGTCTAGTGGTTGGGCCAGGAAATGTATCTAAATATTAAAATGATTAGTGGTCTTGTTATACCGTATCAGAGGGGTTTAGAGGGAGGGGACAGAAATAAATTATATACACAGCATATATGCCTTAAAGTACAATAAATGTATTCATTTACAAGTATACCTCACTCAGATCTAGTCATCCTTGGCAACCTGCAATTGTATGATAGCACTCTTTTAGTTTAGGAGGTAATAATACATTTTTTCCCAAGAAGCTTACTTTACGGGACAAAAGGAAGACAAATCTTCCCAACTCAATTCAACAGCTACAGTGTACAGTATACTAATATGGGTATACATACTGTACATAAAAGTTGTTGTATGTGCAATGGTTTTGTCTTAAGCAGTGGCATTCAATAATTAGAGTTGAGGCTACGAGACAGATCCCTATATTCTCTGGTGGATCTTACACCTACCAAAAAGCACTGTAACAGACATTTTTGATTATAGGTTGTGGGTATTGGGTATAAATATTACAGTGTCAGCTAGAAGTGGTTATGCCATGGAGAGTTGCTTCCAGTAATGCCCTGTGATATTGATGGCAATAGAGTAGAGAGGAAAAATGGGAAGCAAAACCAGTGCTAAAACCAGATAACAGATTTAGCAAAATTGTAATAATTTATAAATATAACCTAAATATAGATGGAACAAACATTAAAGTGAATGAGTAGTATTCTATATAGTCTTTTTGTATTTATTTATTATGTTCAGGAGTAAAAAAAATATGTTTATGAAAGTATTTTATACATTTGTTTTAATTGGGTGAATATGAACTATTGCAAAAAAATATTTCATATTTATGATTTTCCAGCCAGTAAGTGGTGAGTTTGGTTCTCCTGGTTTTGAGATTGTTGTTAGTGCTTAATGTAACTACAGATTTTGTAGCAAGATTTAAGATTACACAAACAGCTGAATGAGTTATTATTATTAATAAACAGGATTTATATAGCGCCAACATTTTACGCAGCGCATTACAACATAAGGGCAGACAGTACAATTTCAATACAATTTATTACAGTAGGAATTAGAGGGTCCTGCTCAGAGTTATCTAAATGAAGAGGGAAGCATGGTATTAATCTATATTTGTTTATGAAGTAAAGATTTAATACAGGCAAAGTTTTCTGTTTATTTGGGGTGTACATACAACGAGTAACAGCATTAAAATTGTTCTCTTTCTGTTAGTGAAAAAACATCTGCAAACTGAAAATGTTTTTTTCAGGAAGTTATGCTTTAGAATCTGCCTGCTCCAAATTGATATATTTTTAAATCCCTAAATGTAAAATTTCTAATACATTTATGAACTTTCTATAGGTCTTTTAAAATGCCATACATACAGTATGTGATGTTATTATAGACTTGTATTTTTGGCCAAAGCCTTTTAGTCATTGGCTATATTTGCATGACCACTAAGAGTGCAGTTTTGATGGATTTGGCTGCCTCGTGGGAAGGTAATAGCTAAAGTGTATCTCTATAAAATCATGATACTCAAAGACCGTAGCAGCTTAATTTATTTAATGGATTTAAGCAATTTACAAAACGTTAGTTATGTTTCATTGGCTAGTACCCTAGACTTTATCCATTTCAATAGTCAATCAAGTTGGGTATGTTTCAATGAGCATACGTCAATATATGGATGAGTAGTCTTAATGGCACATCGGTATTCATCTATAATATCTTTCTTCGTCATTACAGCTCTGACTTTTGAACCAAGTGCAGCAAACAAAAATTTCCTGGTGTGCATTAGGTGCTACCTATTTTTCCTAAACAACAAGGGTCATGGTTTAGTATAGATTTAGGCAACTTCCTTTTTTTTCACTAAACATTGGTTCTGCATAGTGAAATGTAAAAGAAATATTGCGCTACCCTGTGGAAAAATGGAGCAGCTACATACGAATGTGACAAAAATTCATAATAAACAGTGGGTGAAAATGTAGCGCTTATGTAAACAAGAATCCATCCTTTTTGATTTGCACCATGGGAAGTGTTCTTCTTTTTTGCATATCTTACGTTCCACCTTCCTGCTTGACCGTTCCATCTGGTTATCCATGTCCTATGTGTTGTCTCTGCCAACGAGACTCTACCAAGAGACTTGGTTTTGGAGGACCCTTTGGATCGTCTCTGCTGAACCGCTGATCGTGCTATCTATGCCTGTTTGACCTGGTGCCACTGGCTTCCAGGTCCATTGGATCTGGTAAGAGTAACCATTTCTACTTTTCTTGGATGTTATTACTCCACGGACGTTATACCATTTCAGCCGTTACCCCATTTCCAGTTTGGGTGGAACTTCCATTTGGTTGGACTGACCTATTTGGGACTTATTCATTGTCCTCACATTTATTTAGTTGGGACTTACTCACATATATTGGTACTGCATAAACATAATTTGGGTCATTCAAAACTTAAATGCGTTGTGGAAAATTACCTATGGCCATAATCTTCCATTCCATTATGAGATGTGTCCACTAGCAATTTGAGAATGTTATGTTTATGCCAAGAAGAAACTTGCAACTTACTTATTATTGCAATTTACTTATTAGTGCAGTGCACAGGCAGCACTCCCCAGAAGAAGAGAGAGAGCACCACTTCTTGTCCAGCTCTATCTGCCCTTTGTTTTTATCTCTCCCTTTGGTTCCCCCTACTCTATTTCTCAAACTAAGCACCTGTTATTCTATTAACAAAATCATTTCATACTACAAATGGCAGACTTTTGTGTTTAATTGCGACCCACAATGACAACCCCCCTTCTCTCTTGCCTTTGGCCCAATACTATAAAGATCATGTCTAAATAACCATATAAATACATTTAACCTGAGAATATCTTTTGCATATAATCTCCTGTCAAATTACTTAAACGGGAAATGAATCACAGTTTACTTGTTGGGCGCCCAATTTGCTATACATCTAAAAACTAAAGGCTAAACACCAGGTACTATTTGAGTTGCATATTTACATTGGTCCAGCTTTGCACAATGTATGTATTTATATCTCATACCTGATGGTGGAAGTTGAAAAACACTTTAGTAGTCAGCTCTGCTACAGTGATAGCCAAGATGATCTGGGCCTTGCTCAGTTTATATGTGAGCATCTGCCCCACTGCACACTGACCACAGGGGGGTACTCACACAGCACCACAGCCATTTATTAACGCTCTGTATTTAAAAAAAAGGCTTTCTCTGATTGGACGGGGTGGAGATCGTGCCATCATGGCCCATTCTCTCCATTTCATCCAATCAGAGAATGCCTTGTATTTACAGGAAAAAATACAATGCATTCTATAAATTGTAGCACCCCCTGGTTAGTGTGCAGTGAGGATGCCACTGACACAGAGTCTGGGCAGGACCTAGAAGATTGTGTTTATCATTGTAGTAGAGCTGACTACTTACAGCTTCCCCAGCAGTCAATCAGGTATGAGTAATGCATACTCACATTCAAGCTGGACCAATGTAAGCATGCCATACAAATAATTCCTGAAGTTTAGCTTGAATAAGATACGGCTTCTAACCCTCTTATAAAAGTTCAAACTACTATTTTAATGAATATTTTCTGCAAAAATACTTAATTTTTTTTTTTACGATTACGTTTTCAGAAAGCCCTGTACAGCACCTTTCCAGCTCCTCCCACCATCCATGATCTCCCTGTACAGCACAGAGATCCAGTGATGATATCACTGGGTCTAAAATAAGATATGTAATTATAGGGATCTGCTGCCCTCTACTGTCTGAATTTGTAAATGCCTTTAGATATTTTATATATGCACTTTCTATCCCTTGCTTAGAGGTTTGGTTGTATAGTGGTGGTTTAGATTGGAAACTAATAGGAAAGGACTAAAGTGCAAAGTAGATAGGCTGACTCTGAATTCAAGTGCCACAGTTCCAGTGCCACAACAGTTACTGGCAGTGAAAACTCCATTCCAGGCTGGTTGGACAACAGTTGGAGGATTCTCCTGTGACTGCAGATCTTGTCTTCAGGACTCCCTCATGAAAACAAATGCCACATCATCCTCAAGGGCCCCTGAAACTCGACTTTGCTGCAACATTTATCTTGAGGTATCTTTATTAATAATTACTGTATATATACCCATGTACATGTGCAAAGGTCCACCAGGATTCTTAATAATACATTGGTTGTATGTAGTGTTATTAATCTCTTTTTATATAAAGCTTGCATTTTTTCTATACTGCTGTGCATCTATATATTTATAGTTAAAGGGAAGGTTTCCCCCATGGAAAATTAAAAGTCAGCAGCTACAATTACTGCAGCTGCTGACTTTTAATACATGGACACTTACCTGTCCAGGGAGCCCACGATGTCGGCACACCAGCCGATCTGTCGAGTGCAGCCACCACCATTACTGGTAAGGGAACCTGGCAGTGAAGCCTTTCGGCTTCACAGCTGGTTCACTACTGCGCATGTGATTTCTAATTGGTCTGGTGGCAGAGGAAGGAGGAGGGGGCCGAACTTCTGAGAAACCGGGCCACGGCCCGGTCTTCCGGAAGTGGGAATGGTACCTGTCAAAAACAGGTACGCTTTCCCCCCTGAATGGTGCCAAATGTGGCACCGGAGGGAAGGAGGAGATAGATAAGCAGAAGTTCCACTTTTGAGTGGAACTCCGCTTTAATGTTATATGTTGATTGCAGTAGTTCCTCTGCTCCCAATTACTTTGTTTAGATTATTTATTACTTTCCCAGGAATGGAATCTTCTTTGTTCTTTATTATTGTTCTGGGGACAACCTAAAATGTTTCTTTTATATTTACTTTCAAAGATAATGGTAAACAAAGAGAGAGGATGAATTTCCCTAACAGGGTAGAGGTAACAATAAAAACAGGTGTTCTAATCATTATCCGCTCTATCCAAAGAGTGTCTATCTGACAAAAAACTTTACCTTTATTTGTACTTTATTTGTTTCTTTTTTTTTTATTTCTTTTTTTAATGATTTTAGATTAGCCTAATCTATATTAGCTGAATATTTGTTGTGTATTTTCATGTATACATTTATATATAGATTTAAACTGTGCATTACGATGTCTGCTTGGAGTTCCACTTTAAAGTATATAGTTATATAGCTTTATCATGTGTCTTAAAAACATATCTGTTGCATCTTAGTAAAGTATTTTTTTTTTTTTTTTTTTTTTTTTAGGATTTCTGATATTTCACACTAGTATGTGTCATTTAGACTTTGTGGATGTCATTGACCACACTGGTTTCAAGCTTATCATCTTGTAATTCACTCAAGTGTCATGGTAGAAAAAACGCTTTATCAAATTGTCCACATTAGTGCCTTCCTGTGCTCCAGAGATTTATTATTATATCTGCTAGTATCCGTGTCAGATAGAAAGATCTATGAAGTTTAACACATTTGAAGCATAACTAATGGATTTATGCTTTTCCAAGCTTGTACGACACAAAAATGGATAGTGAAAAATAACTTTGCAATTGAGAATTTGCTATTGCCTTTACTGCGTTAAACTCCAGGCAAACAGCTAAATACACAGTTGAAGTACATATACATGAGACATTTTACGTGCCAAAGGATGTGCAAATATCTTTAGCAAGTACTGTGATTCAGGCTACTATACCAGGCAGCACGGCCACATGAGTTACTTCACTTGTCTCTACTCCAGTAATGCCCCTTTCACACAGGCCAGATCTGTTTTGCTCAGCAGGGAATCCATACACGGATCACCTGCTCAGCTAAGCCTAGCAGGCGGGTGACAGGTCTGTGCCCACTCCACTTGTGCAGAGCGGACACAGACACAGGCTGCTCTGCTCTAGGAGGAGGAGCAACACACTGATGAGGTCAACTCCTCATTCAAGCAAACTCAAGCTGTTTTAAGCATAACGTGGCTCTGGATGGAGGCTCACATTGGATTAGGGCCCGCTTTTACAAGTTTACTTTATAAGTGAACTTAAGTTACCTGATTAAAAATTAGTGTCCTGTTACCAGAGGCAGAATAATACTATATTAGTTGAACATTAAAGTGGTTGTAAAGTCACCACTAGGGATGAGCCCACAGTTTAAGTCGAACATCGAGTGTTCGTTCGTTCTAAAGCAAACCAAACATATTGTGCGTTTGCGGTAAATTTGAGCGCTGCGGAACACCCCATAATGAACTACAAGATCGCAGTGCATTGCTGTATGATGATTGGCCAAAGCTGTTTAACAGGGGCATGTAATTACAATTCTTGATATAATATTTCACAGCAGAGCCCGTTCCTGCGCCCAACAAGAGTAATGCCCCGTACACACGGTCGGAAAATCCGACCACAAAATCCATCGGATTTTTTCCGACGGATTTAGTCCGACACTGGTGTTGCATACACATGGTCGGACAAAGTTGTCGGAAAATCCGATCATTCTGAACGTGGTGACGTTTGTTGCCTACGGCGGGACTACGTAGAGGCTAGTAGCCAATAGCTTTGGTCTTGTAATGTGATCTGAGCATGCGTGGCACTTTGTCTGTCGGAATTCGCTACACACGATCGGAAAAAGTCCGATAGGACTTTGTTGTCAGAAAATTTGAGAGCAGGAGATAAAACTTTGTCCGTCGGAAAATCCGATGGAAAATGTCCGATGGAGCCTACACACGGTCGGAATTTCCGACAACATTGTTAGATAGGACATTTTCCGTCAGAAAATCCGACCGTGTGTATGGGGCTTAACTGTGAGGGCTTACAGTGTTCTGGTACCACCAACACCTAAGGCCCAATTTTCTGCAGAGTTTATAGAGCAGGCCATATAGTATATATATACTGCTGTTCAGAGTATATAGTGCCTGGGGGCCTGGGGGACCCCCACAACATTTTTTTTCAAATTTGACCTGTGCCTGGTATGGCTTTTGGGGTTAACATTCATGCCATTTTTTTTTTGGGCACTTTTGGTATTTTTATCTTTATTGCCAGGATTCAAAAATACATTACAGCCACGAGCAGTTTCAAATAACATTTTTTCTTTTAGAAATGTAATTTTGCTGTGGCACTGTTATAAACATGGGAAAGATGCGCTACTTTACAGGCATACTAAGGACACCCCAGGCACGATATTGAAAGAAATATTTCATTTTTTTTGTTTAACTTTAAGCATTATTAAAATCACTGCTCCCAAAAAAACTTACATTTTTAAAACTTTTTTTTGCATTGATACATGTCCCCTGGGGGATTTTTTTCTTTACTTCATGGCAGCAGGACACAAGGTTTTTATCACATTTAAGGCCCCTTTCAGATGGGCGGACTTCAGCAGCAGATCCGCCTGCTCAGCAGGGAAACTGTCTGCTGTTCCCTGCTGGGCAGGTAGCTGACAGGTCCACGTCAACTCTGCTGATTCAGAGCAGACAAGGACACAATCCTCTCTGCTGATGCAGAGCCTAAAAGGACACAGCCTGTCTATTTCCATCTGACTGACATCCGACCCAATCCACCAGATGGATGGGGAACAGATCCCCATCCATCTATTTTTAGCACATAGGATAAAACTGACAGGCGGACTCATGTGAATGGGGCCTTTACAAGATGTACACCAGAAAATGTATTTGCTGTGGTTCACCAAATAGTTGGGAGTGCTACTTTTATAAGGAAATCTAGAGTCCACATTTAACTTTGGCAGCGATGGAAGTCATCTTTTTGAGACATGACATGTAGTATCATGCCTGCTTACCCTAGAATGTGTTCCTCATGGTTGAAGATGTTCTTGAAACTTCCTTTTCAACAGCCGCTTGCCTGGCAGCCTGTTAGGTGTATGTCAAAACCTGACTATTAATAAAATAAAATAGTGCAGCGCAATAAATGATAAAAATGAATAAATAAATCAATGAGATTAAATCAGTCCAAGAAGGAATCAAAACAAATCCCAGTATAAAGTGCCTGTGCAAAATAGCAGCTTCAAGTGGAAAACGGTGACACAGTTGGATTGTGTCACCGTTTTCCACTTGAAGCTTCTATTTTGCACAGGCACTTTATACTGGGATTTGTTTTGATTCCTTCTTGGACAGATTTAATCTCATTGATTTATTTATTCATTTTTATCATTTATTGCGCTGCATATTTTTATTTTATTATTCTTATGAGGCATTTTTTGAATTAACCTTAAGTTGCAGCAGACATTTTCGATTTGTGTATTATTATTTTTTCCTGACAGCGCTGAGTACTCTCCTTTTATCTATAAAAACCTGACTATTAAATGGTTACCTTACCAAAAATAGGTGGCGTACACGCGATCAGACTTTCCGACGGGAACTGTTCGATGACAGGCTGTTGTCGGTAAATTCGACCATGTGTATGCTCCATCGGACAATTGTTGTAGGACTTTCCGCCAACAAATGTTGGCTAGCAGGTTTTCAAATTTTCCGCGGACAAATGTGTGTTGTCGGATTTTCCGAGCGTGTGTACACAAGTCCGTCGGACAAAAGTCCAAAGTACAAACACGCATGCTTGGAAGCAAGGACGAGCCAGAAGCGGTCGGTCTTGTAAACTAGCATTCGTAATGGAGAATTAACATTTGTGACATGGCAAATTATGAAATCTCCAAATGCAGCGCACAATTCTCTTCTTCTTTAATAGGATAATAATGAAGCTGCTTTGCTGGTGATACTGATGGAGTTATTACAAACAAATTTTCAAAGGCTTTTTTTTTTTTTTTTTTATTTGGGCAAGTTACCACAACACCATTATCCCGTAGTATTAAAATCAAAGATACAACTATGTTGGTGTCCCTTGCTAATTTTACATTGTATTTTTTAAAATGTGACTGCCTACTCCCAAAATCCCATTTGAAGTAAAACACATAGCCAAGTATTATTCTACAAATTTATTTTATTGTGCATTAAAAAAGCAAAACAAATAAAATTAGACATGCTATCTGCCAATAGAACTTAACCAAAAAGTGCATTCTATGCATCCAAAAATATAGAAAATATACCAAATCAAATCATTATTCAACCAAAAAAATGATGTCAAAGCAATAACTCCAAGGCCAATAATAAATAACACGTTATCTCCTCTGATTCCACAACATGTCTAGTTGACGAACGGCCGTTCAGAAACAAACTGAAAAGCGAAAACTGAAAAGCGCGAACTGAAAAAACTTCTACTAACATGAAATTAGCAGAAGGAGCCCAAAGGGTGGCGCTAAAGAGCTGAAAAACAACGTAGTTCATCTAGTACGGCACTACGTTAGTAATTGTTGGCCAACAATTGTGTGGCCGTGTGTATTCAAGACAAGTTTGGGCCAACGCCCTTTGGACAAAATTCCACGGTTTTGTTGTCAGAAAGTCCAATCATGTGTACGAGACATAAGGCTTCCTGAACGATTTAACTTGACAGATAGTAACCCACATTTGTTTTGCCGTGTTTACATGCCACGTTTAGTGGTGTTTGCTGCGTTTTGCAGTATTTGCGTTTAGAAGCGTTTAAAATAAATAAATATATTTTTTTTTTTCAAAATAGCCAAAAATGCGAAACGCGGCTAAACACGCTTGAAATGCCTCTAAACTCAGCTTCTGAATCAATTTTTTTGCGTTAAAAAACAGCCTCTAAACTCAACTCAACAGCCTCTAACAGTACTGTTGCACTTTTTTTTCTTTCAATGATTTTTATTGAATTTTCAACATAGAAAAGGCAAATTACAGTAAGATAATGCATTTACATACAGCAATACAATTTATTGCTTATCACATACCAGTAAGTACTGAGTTCCAGAAGGAGGAATGTACATCATACCTTAGAAGGAATTGGTCCTTCACACACAATGAATGGCATGAATGGAGGCCATCCATTGTGAGCTATTGTCATGTGATCTGCTGTGATTGGTCACAGTAAACACATAGTACTGGCAGCAGGGCCACTACACTGATCTGTTATCGGCTGTGTCCGGTGGACACAGTGGGCAACAGATCACTCTGCAGAGCAGCCTGTTTGGGCACATGCCAGACGCATTCTGGGAAGGACATCATATGACGTACACCCAAAATGAGAGAGCTCCCACCTGGCTGTCATTTGACTATAGGTCAGATGGGAAGGTGTTAAACAGTATAGGCACTTATTTTTAATGTTTTATATAGCTATACCTGCAAAAGGGGGCCAGTCTGAAGTGATCTAGCAGGACTTAATTTTCTGACTAAAATTTCACTTTAACAAGAAATTCCACTGCCTACTCTAATGAATGACACCAGGATCATGGCTGCAGCTCAGGACGTATATATATATATATATATATATATATATATATATATATATATATACATTTGATGGAGAGCGGTTGAAAAATCTTTGTGTACAAAAATAAGCATCTCCAGAGTTCAAAAGATTTGTAAACTTCCCTCTGGGAAACACTACATGTTCCAATGTAGGCAAGTTTTTTTACAAGTGAAGCTTGCACTATAGCCTTCCCAAGCCTATATATGCAATTATATTTTAGAGATAGTATCTTGTAAAATGCCAAACCCTTTTTACGCTGCAACAGACCAAGTATAATGTAAGCTATTAGAAAATGAGGGCAGTCATGTGTTAATGTTAAAGATAATACCCGTTTAGTATTTTGTAACATGACAAAGACAATAGAACAGGCCCTTGATATTAAACTGTCTAGTATTTAGTTATTTAAAAAGTACAGAAGTTTCACCTGCATAAATGCAAAACTTTTATGTATTAAAACAGCTACTTTATTTTTTTAGTATGACAGTAATCAATTATATAAGACTAGGGTTAAACTTTGACCACAATCTACATAATTTGCATCAAGTAATAGTCATTGCAACTTTAAATATATCGTTCAGGAATGAATAGCAAGTGCATTCTTCAGTCTTTTGCCCCAACATCACTCACATGTCTAAAGGTAGGTAAGTGTCACATTGGGTGAATCTGGCAGCTTTTTCAACCTTGGAGTTGTGGGCAGTGTGCCAGTAATGAAGATGTATGAATGCTTAATGCAGCTTAATGTAATAGGTGTCATAGCTATAATTTACAGAAGCTCTTTCTAAAGCATTAAATTCATTTATACTTCTTAAAAGCTACTCAATCCTGAGGGTGAAGTTAGTTCTGTGGGGTTCCTCTCCCAGATTAAATGATATATAAATTGTTAACATATCCCAGCTCATCCATTAGTGCCTGTGAAAGCAATAAATGTGCCAAACCAGCAATAACATGATCGAGGAAAGTCATTGTGGTCATTAGGGCTGAAAGCGTTTCATTTATGGCCTTGGTTTAAAAGAGAATGAAGGCTGTAAAACAAACCCCCCTGAGTGACGGTGACCAAATGGCTTGCTATATTATCCTGAAATGAAAATTAAATTAAAACATATTTTACATTTTATAAATGACAACATTGTGTGTAATTTATAGAGGAAATGACTTGGTAATGCTACTGCTTAGTTATTTGAAGGCTAGCTATTGGTCAATTTCTGGTTGCTCAAGTGAGCCAGTAATAAGAATAGTTCAGACTCTGTAAAAACCAAAGCACACTTTAAATGTACAGTGGCTTTCCATAAAAATCAATATAAGATATAATCACTCCTCCCAAACTCAATAATAGAAACTTTTATTAAGATCTTGCACAAAACTTCCATGGTCGCTAACAGGGCTCACTTACCTCATAGAAGTCTGCCCAAAATGTACTTCAGACATTGGTCATCGTGAACATTATATTGGGTGGACCTGCAAAGTAGTTTCTGCAATCTGGACTAGTAGTATTAGACTTCCTTCAATTCAAAGATTGGTCCACCACATAACAGGGGCTGCCTGGACATGCGGTGTCTAATTGCAAAGCAACCACCTTATAATATGAAAAAAATATTATTTTAATATTACATTAAAATTTATTTTGCAATACATCAGCACCGAAAAAACCTTCAAAGATCAAAGCATACCTAACCCCCATGCATTTTTTTCATTTTGGATAAAGTAAGGAAGGTCCAAACCCCCTTTTAGTTTTTTGTCATCTGTGTCCTACTGGGGGGTTTCCCCTTTACATACTGCCCTGTAGATAAAACAGGAAGGGAGAGAGCATCACTCTCTTAGACAATAGTTATGAAAACAAGTGTCCCATTGGAGAAATTTTGACTTTAGATACAATTTAAATTTAAAGATTATAGTCTTGATAAGAAAAACATGATTCAAAAGCTGGTCATGCTTGAACTCTGTTATCTATTCATATTGACCAGAATTTAGCAGGGGGTCTGGCTGGGAAAGTGGTGGTACGAACTGGGCTGCTTTGTATTTGTGATTTCACTTGTATGATGCATTAAAAAAAAATTAAGTGTACTATGCATAATTATACTATGGGCTAGTGTATTGTCTCTTGGCACTACATTTATAATTGTGTTGTGAGATGTCTTTCTGTCCTACTTTGTACAAATTGAAAAATTGTACAATAGGTTCTAATCTCTGAAACTTGTTTTTTTGCTTTTGCTTTTTCTAAAAATTGTTTGCTATACTCTGTCTGTAATTCCGACTGCTACCTGTCTTCGCCTTGACTATTGTATATGACTCAATTCTGTTTATGAAAAGGGGTTGGGTTACTAAAGGTAAACAGGCTGTTCAATGTGTAAGGGAATTGATTTGGTTGATTGGTTTGGTTGATTTATTAACCACTTCAGCCCCGGACCATTTGGCAGCCAAAGGACCAGAGGTCTTTTTTCAATTTCGCACTGCACTACTTTAACTGGTAATTGCGCGGTCATGCAATTTTGTAACCAAACGAAATTTGCGTCCTTTTCTTCCCACAAATAGAGCTTTCTTTTGATGGTATTTGATTGCCTCTGTGATTTTTATTTTTTGCGATATAAATGGAAAAAGAGCGAAAATTTTGAAAAAAAAAAGAGATTTTCTACTTTTTGTTATAAAAAAAATCTAATAAACTCAATTTTAGTCAAACATTTGGGCCAAAATGTATTCAGCCACATGTCTTTAGTAAAAAAAATGCCAATAAGCGTATATTTATTGGTTTGCGCAAAAGTTATAGCGTCTACAAACTAGAGTACATTTTCTGGAATTTACACCGCTTTTAATTTATGACTGCCTATTTCATTTCTTGAGGTGCTAAAATGGCAGAGAAGTACAAAACCCCCCCCAAATGACCCCATTTTGGAAAGTAGACACCCCAAGCTATTTGCTGAGAGGCATGTTGAGCCCATTGAATATTTTTTTTTTTTTTTAGTCCCAAGTGATTGAATAAAGACAAAAATAAAAAAGATTTTTTTTTTTTTTTCAAAAAGTTGTCACTAAATGATATATTGCTCACACATGCCATAGTTATATGTGGAATTGCACCCCAAAATACATTTTGCTGCTTCTCCTGAGTATGGGGATACCACATGTGTGGGACTTTTTGGGAGCCTAGCCGCGTACGGGGCCCCGAAACCCAAGCACCGCCTTCAGGATTTCTAAGGGTGCAAATTTTTGATTTCACTCCTCACTACCTATCACAGATTCGAAGGCCATAAAATGCCAAAATAGCACAAAACCCCCCCAAATGACCCCATTTTGGAAAGTAGACACCCCAAGCTATTTGTTGAGAGGCATGGTGAGTATTTTACAGCTCTCATTTGTTTTTGAAAATGAAGAAAGTAAAGAAAAAAAAAAATTTTTTTTTCTTTTTTTCAATTTTCAAAACTTTGTGACAAAAAGCGAGATCTGCAAAATACTCACCATACCTCTCATCAAATAGCTTGGGGTGTCTACTTTCCAAAATGGGGTCATTTTGGGGGGTTTTATGCCATCTGGGCATTCCATGGCCTCCGAAACTGTGATTGGCAGTGAGAAGTGAAATAAAAAAATTACACCCTTAGAAAGCCTGAAGGCGGTGATTGGTTTTTGGGGTTCCGTACGCAGCTAGGCTCCCAAAAAGTCCCACACATGTGGTATCCCCGTACTCAGGAGAAGCAACAGAATGTATTTTGGGGTGTATTTCCACATATGCCCATGGCATGTTTGAGCAATATATCATTTAGTGACAACTTTTTGTAAAAAAAATATATATATATATTTTTTTTTTTTTCATTATTCAATCTCTTGGGACAAAAAAAAAAAATATTTAATGGGCTCAACATTGCTCTCATCAAATAGCTTGGGGTGTCTACTTTCCAAAATGGGGTCATTTGGGGGGGGTTTGAACTGTCCTGGCATTTTATGCACAACATTTAGAAGCCTATGTCACACGTCACCCACTCTTCTAACCACTTGAAGACAAAGCCCTTTCTGACACTTTTTGTTTACATGAAAACATATTTTTTTTTTGCAAGAAAATTACGTTGAACCCCCAAACACTATATATATTGTTAAAGCAAAGGCCCTACAGATTAAAATGGTGGGTGTTGCATTTTTTTTTTCCACACAGTATTTGCGCAGCGATTTTTCAAACGCATTTTTTGTGGAAAAAATACACTTTTTTTTATTTTAATGCACTAAAACACACTATATTGCTCAAATTTTTGATGAAATAAAAAATATGATCTTAGGCCGAGTACATGGATACCAAACACGACATGCTTTAAAATTGCGCACAAACACGCAGTGGCGACAAACTACATACATTTTTAAAAGCCTTTAAAAGCCTTTACATGATACCACATTAGATTCACGGAGGAGGTCTACTGCTAAAATTACTGCCCTCGATCTGACCTTCGCGGTGATACCTCACATGCATGGTGCAATTGCTGTTTACATATGACGCCAGACCAACGCTTGTGTACGCCTTTGCGCAAGAGAAGGGGGGGCAGGGGTGCTTTTTTTTTTTTTTTTTTTTTTTTATTTAGCTTTTTTATTTTATTTTTAAACTGTTCCTTCCATTTTTTTTTCTTTGTTATGATTTTTATTGTTATCTCAGGGAATGTAAATATCCCCTATGATAGCAATAGGCAGTGACAGGTACTCTTTTTTTGAAAAAATTGGGGTCTATTAGACCCTAGATCTTTCCTCTGCCCTCAAAGCATCTGACCACACCAAGATTGGTGTGATAAAATGCTTTCCCAATTTCCCAATGGCGCGGTTTATATCCGGGAGGGGGGACATTCCCTCCCACTGCTTGTAAAAGCAGTCTAGAGGCTAATTACCCGCTAGAATTGCTTTTACATGAAAGCCGATCACTGGCTGAAAAGAATGATACCAAGATGATACCTAAACCTGCAGGCATCATTCTGGTATAACCATTCAAAGTCCAGCAACATACTGGACATATATTGTAATCTTTTTTTTTTCATGCAGCCTCTTGGCTGAACGAAAAAAAGAGATTGATTGGTGGGTATGCCCACCATTAGAATACCTCCCGTCATCCACCCACTTCTAATGATGGGCATACATGCACCATTTATATATGCCGATGCATGGGGGCATCCTCCCGCAAAAGTTATGCCGTGTACACACGGTCGGAATTTCGACCGTATGTACGTGGCATTAGGAGCCAATCGCTCCTCCCCCCCCCCCTGCTGCCCCCATGCTTCAGCATATATGCTCTTTTTTTTAACTGTGGTGGTGAAATCACCTCCTACAGCGTTGGAGTCGCGGCTTTATGTATCGTGGGAGCAAACGCTGTTGCTGTCAAGATAAATAAATCCGCGTTGCAACTGAATGGCGCACCTGAAAACAAAAAAATGCTTAACACTGAAACACAGTAAACAAAATTACATACCTGAAAAGCAAGCATGATAAAACATAATAAAACATTGCAGAATAGAATGGAGTAAAAAAAGAGCAACAATAGAGAGAGAATAGAGAGAGAGAGAGAATAATAAAACGACAACTATTTTTTTTTTTTTTTTTTTTTGAGATTCACAGGTAAAAAAGCTCCTGACTGAAGCGACTGAATCAAAGCGCTACCACAAAAAAAATGTTAGCGATCGCAGGGATCAGGCCTGACTCTGCGAACGCTGCAGTTATGTGTGCTTAGTGTTTTGTAAGTGACAGTGATCGATCGATACTGCACTTGGCTGGGCTGGGCTGGGAGGAGGGGGAAAACGCAGGTGCTAGCAGGTATCTGGGCTGATCCCGCTAACAATACGTTTTTTTTGGAACCCTAAACTGCTGGGACGCTAGTATAGATCTGATCAGATCAGATATTGATCTGTTCAGATACTATACCACTAAGGGAGGTGTATGCTTTGCGCGTGGGTGTTTGCGGTACTGGCACTAACCTGGGGCGACGCAGACCTTATTTGACCCTAAAACCTAATTGATATCACCCGCCGGGCGATCAGGGGGTTAAACCGTTATTGGGTAATAAATGGCGGGTGCCCTGACAGTATAAAAAACAAGCTAACTAACCAGCGTCACCCGTAACAGTAATACAAAAAAAAACTGGCTACCTAGCGGCACCAGTGACACTAATGCAGTGATCAGAAAAACAATCGCTTAGTGACACTGGCAAAAGGGGGTGAAAGGGTTAACTAGGGGCAATCAGGGGGTTAAACCTTTATTAGGTAATATATGGGGGTACCTGACGCTATATAAAAACCTGACGGGGAACCTAAATAACGAAATAACTAACTGGCTAACCAGCGTCACCAGTGACAGTTATACGGTGATCACTGGTGAAAGGGTTAACTCTAGGGGCAATCAGGGGGTTAAAACCTTTAGGTTGTAATATGGGGGTACCTGACCTATAAACCTATTTATGAACCTATATAAACATGGCGGTTAACCTAAAAAAAAAACTGGTTACCTAGCGACACTAATGCAGCGATCAGAAAAACGATCGCTTAGTGACACTGGAAAAAGGGGGTGAAAGGGTTAACTAGGGGCAATCAGGGGGTTAAAACCTTTATTAGGTAATATATGGGGGTACCTGACGCTATATAAAAACCTGACGGGGAACCTAAATAACGAAATAACTAACTGGCTAACCAGCGTCACCAGTGACAGTTATACGGTGATCACTGGTGAAAGGGTTAACTCTAGGGGCAATCAGGGGGTTAAAACCTTTATTTAGGTTGTAATATGGGGGTACCTGACCTATAAACCTATTTATGAACCTATATAAACATGGCGGTTAAAAAAAAAAAAAAAAATGGTTACCTAGCGACACTAATGCAGCGATCAGAAAAACGATCGCTTAGTGACACTGGCAAAAGGGGGTGAAGGGGTTAACTAGGGGCAATCAGGGGGTTAAACCTTTATTAGGGGGGGTAGGGGGCTACCTTGGACCTAAAACTAACTGCCCTGACAGTTATCACAGTCACACTGACACTAAATGCAGTGATCAGTAAATAAATGATCACTGCAATTAGTGACACTGTGACTGGGGGGGGAGGGGGTGATCTGGGGGGTGATCTGGGGGTGACAGGGGGGTGGATTGTGTGCCTATGTGTACTGGTGTCAGTGTACTGTTTGTGCACTAACCTGTACATGTTCTCTCCTCGGCGTTCCGGTCACATAGACCGGCGCACCGAGCGTGACATCACTTCCGCCTTCCTGTCTATACAATAGACAGGAAGGGGAAGCTTCTCATTCGCCAGGAGCGATCGCGAGGGGGTGGCCAGAAACCACTGGCCGTCCCCTCGTCCCGGATCGCTCCTGACACGATCCCGACCGTCCCCGCCGGCGGAGGGGGGTCTGATCGGACCCCCCAACCGCCTGAAGAATGGCACGTACAGGTACGTCCTTTTGCCTGTACGTGGCATTCTGTTGACGTATATGTACATGGGGCGGTCGGGAAGTGGTTAAAGACAAAAAGGTTGTTCACCTTGCCCCAGAGTTTAGTGAACTCTTGGTGAGGTTTCACATTGCAAAGAATACCCAATCACATTTAAGTTTGAGTATAAAAAAAAGCATTTTTGCTTGCACCTGATTGAATGATGAAAGTCAGCAAAGCTTTCCTTAAGCTCTGAGGCAAAATCCCATGCAAAGTGCAATTTCTCTTGCAAATCAACCCCAATGCCTCAAATGAACTTAGACAAAGCTTTTGCTTACAGTTCAATACAATGCTTTGGTTTTGTATCATCTTGTCAGCTATCAATAGTGGGGCAACCCAAAAATGAGGTGGGAATTACACTCAGCAATAACCAAATTAGTTTTAGGACCTGAAGAGAAAAAAACCTTAGCAACAGTACAACAGAGAATTCAAGACCTACCAATTGAAATCCACACTTACCCTTGGCATTAATGTAATTAATCCTGTTAATTTGCCCTGTCTGACTCCCTGCAACACTTGTTGTTCTTAATTGAGGTCCCATAGGCAAAACATGATTACATCATATAAATATTTGAGAGCCAGTCTAGCTGCATCAATCTTCTCTAGATATCATGGAGGGGGCTTCTAAAGCTACTCCTTCTGTATTGGTAGTTCCAGGATTTGATCCTCTGGGTACTGCTGCAACATCCTCTGGAACACACCATTACCAAACTACATAGCTGACATCATTTTTAGGATGTGTAGAGAGGTTCTTACCTAAGCCTATACATACACATTATGGGAGTAGAATATTTCCCAGAGTGGATCTTTTTGACTTCCTTGTCCATTTTCACAGGACCCTCAATAAACCTTGCATGCCTCTCCTGGATCTCAAAACCAGCAACTGATCTGTAGCTCCCTCATTGCTGAACAGTATGCAGTGACGGGACTAGATTCTGAGATCTTCTGGAACAATGGAGTGGTTATTTTCTAATAAGCCAACAAAATTAACCCAACTATAATCTATTTCTAACATTTAAATCAGAAATGGGTCTTGTTTAACACATTTAATAAATTTGAAAATATCTGGGAAGCTACTTTTTTAATTATGGTCAAAAAGTTTCTGGCTATACAAGAACTCAAAGGGCCTCAGTCTGGAAACTCATGAACAAATGGGGGATGGAGTAGTTAAACTCTGGTATCATACAACTATTACAACAGACCTGCTTGATCAGCAGTGGCTAGCCATTCAAGGAGTGAGACTTACTCCAACTGAGCGTCACTCAGTGATCACTGGCAGCTCTAAATCGTGTCCCCAAGGTATTGGAGAAGCTGGAGAAATTTCAAGATGGCAACTTTACATAAGACAAACATCTATGAACAAGCAAAAAAAGAACGGCCACATCCTATCTCCTCAAAGGATATATCCTAAATACTTGAAGTCATACTCTAGATGCCTTTCATACCGAGCTCCTAAAACAAAAATAGATAAGGTAGGATGTGTCTCCATTCAACAAAACATTACATATAATTTATTTGAACATGTTGACTTCTGTCATAAGAGATACAGTATCTCACAATAGTGAGTACACCCCTCACATTTTTGTAAATATTTTATTATATATTTTCATGTGACAACACTAAAGAAATTACACTTTGCTACAATGTAAAGTAGTGAGTGTACAGCTTGTATATCAGTGTACATTTTCTGTCCCCTCATAATAACAACACACAGCCATTGATGTCTAAACCGCTGCCAACAAAAGTGAGTACACCCCTAAGTGAAAATGTCCAACTTGGGCCCAAAGTGTCAATATTTTGTGTGGCCACCATTATATTCCAGCACTGTCTTAACCCTATTGGGCATGGAGCTTCACAGGTTGCCACTGGAGTCCTCCTCGACTCCTCCATGATGACATCACGGAGCTGGTGGATGTTAGAGACCTTGCGCTCCTCCACCTTCCATTTGAGGATGCCCCACAGATGCTCAATAGGGTTTGGGTTTGGAGACATGCTTGGCCAGTCCATCACCTTTACTCTCAGCTTCTTTAGGAAGACAGTGGTCATCTTGGAGGTGTGCTTGGGGTCATTATCATGTTGGAATACTGCCCTGCGGCTCAGTCTCTGTGTCAGGGATCCCGTCCGCTGCGCACTCTAGTGCGCAGGCGCACGGGTCCGGCTCCCCGGCGTGTAGCCAGTGACAGGGAGATACTGCGGCGGCGCACACGCACTCGCGGCCCCGTCGAGCAGCGCGCGCGCATGCGCAGTAGCGTTGCTCGCCCCATGTGACCTCAGCGGCCCTATAAAGGGAGGGCCTCTGTGCCCAAACAGACGATGGTTCGTCTGACAACTACTTCCTGCTTGTACCCTGTGCCTGATTCCTAGATTGCCTTACCTGTTGCCAAACCCGGATCGTCTGACTACTCTGCCTTCTCCTGACCTTGACCTTCGGCTTACCTCTGGATCTGTTGTCTTCTCCTGTGCTTGACCCTCGGCCTGTATCCCGGATTCTCCTCTCTGCTGCCAGTACTTGACCCCCGGCCTGCCTTGGACTTTGCTACCTGAAACGCCTTGTTACCTTGCCTTGGACTTTGCTTACCTGTGTTTGACCCTCAGCCTGTACCCGACTACCCTCTCTGTGTTTGACCCTCATCCTGCTTGCTGTATTCCTACCTGAGTGAACCCTGGGCCTGTCCACCAGCTCCAGTCATCTCCTTGCTGCAACATCTGAGCCCACGCCTGGTCATCATCCTGCAGGTGGCTTGTGCCTCTTGGTGCCAACCGTCCCTGTGTCACCTTCAGGGCAGTGGGCGCCGAGTCGCAAGGGCAACCGCTCTCGGGCATCTTGGCCTCGGTGAGTACCTAGTTCATGACACTCTGAAGGAAGGGGATCATGCTCTGCTTCAGTATGTCACAGTTCATGTTGGCATTTATGGTTCCCTCAATGAACTGTAGCTCCCTAGAACTCATGCATCCCCAGAGCATGATATTCCCGTCAACATGCTTGACTGTAGGCAAGACACACTTGTCTTTGTACTCCTCACCTGGTTTGCCTCCCCACATGCTTGACACAATCTGAACCAATTTAGTTTATCTTGGTCTCATCAGGCCACAGGACAGGGTTCCAGTAATCCATGTCCTTAGTCTGCTTGTTTTCATCAAACTGTTTGCAGGCTTTCTTGTGCATCAGCTTTAGAAGAGGCTTCCTTCTGGGGATGACAGCCATGCAGACCAACTTGATGCAGTGTGCGTATGGTCAGCACTGATAGGCTGACTCCCCACCCCTTCAACCTCTGCAGCAAAGCTGGCAGCACTCATATGTCTATTTCCTAAAGACAACCTCTGGATATGACACTGAGCATGTGCACTCAACTTCTTTGGTCAACTATGGAAAGTCCTGTTCTGAGTGGAACCTGTCCTGTTAAACCACTGTATGGTCTTGGCCACCGTGCTGCAGCTCAGTTTCAGGGTCTTGGCAATCTTCTTATAGCCAAGACCCAACAATTCTTTTTTTCAGATCCTCAGAGAGTTCTTTGCCATGAGGTGCCATGTTGAACTTCCAGTGACCAGTATGAGAGAGTGAGAGCAATAACACCAAATTTAACACACACATCATTCACACCTGAGACCTTGTAACACTAACGAGTCACATGACACCGGGGAGGGAAATTGGTTAATTGGGCCCAATTTGGATATTTTCAGTTAGGGGTGTACTCACTTTTGTTGCCAGTGGTTTAGACATTCATGGCTGTGTGTTGAGTAATTTTGAGGGGACAGCAAATTTACACTGTTATACAAGCTGTACACTCACGACTTTACATTGTAGCAAAGTGTCATTTCTTCAGTGTTGTCACATGAAAAGATATAATAAAATATTTACAAAAATGTGAGGGTGTACTCACTTTTGTGAGATACTGTATATAACAGGTCCAGCAAAAACTGGTCATAACACAAAAGTAATCTGAAAGCAAAGAAAATCAGCTTTGATGATGAACAAAGTATACATTGTTGGCATACCCAAAATAGCTAAAGGCAAACTCCCTACAGAAATCTCTGTGTTCATGAGCTTCTAGAGTTTTTGTTGCAGAGAGGGTCTACAGAACATGTAATAGACACGTGAGATTCATTTTGTTATGAACTGAAACTCAGACAGTTGTGTGATTCAGAGATTTGGATGTATCTGAATCTCAGAATCAAAACAGTAATTAATTTCAGCTAATCAGAAATAAGTTATAATGAAAACAAAAACATTTTTGTATTCATTCCTTTTTATTTAGGTGACATGATGCCATAATTTGGGCTTTTTGTTAATGTTCGAAGCATCCAAAACAACATGAAGAACTAAATATGCAGCACTATTCAAATGTAAACAATGACCTTAAAATACACATAAGATGTCATATTCAAAAAATGCCTATGTAATGGAAGATGGAGAAAGCAGTTGGAGGATCCCCACACCAGCTTTTGTGCAAAGGAGAGGCACACAGCACCACTATGCTCACAGCGGGTCTCCTTACTACACTGATAAAAATGATTATGTTGGCTTGTAATTTTAACATAACATTTTATAATTTTGAACATAAAAATAAATGTTAATGAATTTACTTTGATATTTTAAGTACCTTACTTAATTTTCATTAGTTCTTAAAACACACCTTTTATATTTACAAAAATAATGTATAATATTGAGTAATCTAGACAACATTTTTAAGGTATGTGCATCTTCATATTCTAATTGAGTTACATTTACTTAAAAAAAATATCTTTTCATTTGACTGAAATTGCGGGACGCATATATTTGCCAAGCGTGCAACCACACGAGTTTTGATGCCGTATATTTTAAAGAGTTTGACGTCTTTTGGAACTTTGAAAGCCTGCACAAGGTAGTTCCCATACATTTGAGGCTCATCAAAACAAAAGAGCGCCACCAGTGACAAGAATTTTTCCAAGTTACTACAAAGCCATGCAATGCCATTGAAAGATAAGAGTAAACATTGAACAAATTATTGTTCACATGCTTTAAATGTTGCTTAACATACCATCCAAAATGTTTATTTTTTTTGCACATTAATATATTTATAATTAATGGACATACGTTCGTTGTATAACCTATTGAGACAAGTTTGCGCTTACTGCATGCGACAGTACGCAACCAAGATGCAGGGTGAGGGATCACCAGCTGTTAAGCATAAAAACTATTTTGTGCGACACAAATTAAAGTTTCAGCGAGTTAGGTTTTTGAAATATTGTAATTCATATTTAGATTATGTAACATCAAGTCCCCCCAACTTTGCACCCAATGTTCTTGAAATTTAAAAACAAAGATATCATTAGTTTGCACTGCATCTGTGCCGATTTGTGCTGCAAAAATGAACGTACAATATGTGCTGGTTTGGTTTCAGAGATTTTGCGCATTATAGTTAATGAAACCTCTCCCACTTTGCACCACATGTTATTACTTTTTAAAAACAATTATACAATTTGTTTGTGCTGCATTTGTGCTGATTTGTATCACAAAAACAAACTTTCTGTTTGTTTGGTTTTTGAGTGGACATTCAAGTTTAGTTTAAGTAACCTAAAGCCCTGCGCACAACAAATATTCCATATCCATAAGAATATTGGTATAGTGTATTTTTTTTCATATAGCACTCTCATTTTGTATCAGAAAGAATGATTATGGGACTCATTTATGCTTTTAGCCTGAGTTACCCTGAAAATCTAAAATATACCTTTGAAGTTTTTCAGAACATCTTTTTAGAGCTAGATGTGGGGGATCTATATTCAAAAGTTCCCACTTTAACCGTTTGCCAACCAGCCACCATTATTACACTGCGGCAGGTCAGCTCTCCTTCGCAAACCGTACGTTGGTCTTTGCATGGGAGATAGCGGGCGCACTGACTCGATGTCCGCCAGCGACCCGTGATCACGTTATACAGAGGCAGAACGGGGATCAAGGCGATTCCAGTTCTGCCAGATGACATGCCAGAGATCTTCTGTTCCCAGTAATCGGGAACAGCTATCTCGCTCATGTTCCTGGTAGCCCATCCCCCCTACAGTTAGAACACACCCAGGGAACACACTTAACTCCTTGATCACCCCTAGTGTTAAAACCTTCCCTGCCAGTGTCATTTATACATTGATCAATGCCTTTTTAAAGGCACTAATCAATGTAACAATGTAACTGGTCCCCAAAAAGTGTAATTTGGGGTCAGATTTGTCCACCGCAATGTCGCAGTCCCGCTAAAAATCGCAGATTGCCGCCATTACCAGTAAAATCCCTAAAGTCCCTAAATCTATTTTATAGTTTGTAGACGCGGTAATTTTTGTGCAAACCAATCAATATACACTTATTGGGATTTTTTGGACTAAAAATATGTAGAAGAATATATATCGGCCTAAACTGATGAATAAATAAAACATTTTGGGATATGTATTATAGCAGAAAGTAAAAAAAAAAATTTTTTCAAAATTGTCTGTGTTTTTTGGTTTATAGCGCAAAAAATAAAAACCGAAGAGGTGATCAATTACCACCAAAAGAAAGCTCTATTTGTGGGAAAAAAAGGACATCAATTTTGTTTGGATACAGCGTTGCATGACCGCGCAAGTGTCAGTTAAATCGATGCAGTGCCGTATAAAAAAAAAAATGGCCTGGTCATTAAGGGGGCAAATCCTTTCGGGGGCAAAGTGACAATGTGTGTGTTTCAGCTTGATTTGTTAGTTGAGAAAGAGGCATTTTTTTTCTTTTATTTCTTTAAATGTTTACATTTGATGCTGCTTTAATAATATTACATTTGTAACACTTTATAAATATTAAATGTTAATTTGTTTTAAAAGTCTGTTTCATGAGACTATTCCTTTTTTTTAAAAACATATTATTGTATTATTTTTATATAAAAACCTTATGATATAAACATATATCAAATACATTTGGAAAATAAGTTTTAACTTTAAAAAATTGAGTAAGTTACAAGTTAATATCACTTAAAACTAAGTAACTAAGTTAAGCCCCATACACACGCGCGGATTATCCGAGGACCAGGTCCGTCACACCATGTCCGTCATACTTTGTCTGATGTTGGTTTTGCGTACACACGGTCGGACAAAGTTGTCGGAAAATCCGATCATTCTGAACGTGGTGACGTTTGTTGCCTACGACGGGACTACGTAGAGGCTAGTAGCCAATAGCTTTGGTCTTGTAATGTGATCTGAGCATGCGTAGCACTTTGTCCGGTCGGACTACCATACACACGATCGGATTTGGTGTGATCGGACCGTGTTGTCGGAAAATCTATCCAGCAGGAGATAGGACTTTGTCCGTCGGACAATACGACGTACACTGTCCGATAGTGCATACACACGGTCTGATTTTTCAACAACATTGTCCGATCGGACAGAATCCATGCAAAAATCTGACCGTGTGTATGGGGCTTAAGAGTGTTGTAACTCACTAGATAGCTGTTGACTTTTTAAAGTGAAACTAAACTCTCTCAATCAACATCAACTAGTTTTAATCCTCATGATGCTAGCATTAGTACATAGATAGAAAGGTATATTATATTTAGTTGTTTTACACTTTTTTTCTTGCCATACATCCCAAAAGTCTTCATGGGCTTTTTCTTCTTTCATCTAGAGGAGGGGTGGAGGGGGTTTCTTAGCTAAGCGCACCCTCCTGCCTCTATGCCTGAACTAAGGGCAAATGGATTCCAGGAAGTAAATGATAGATTAATCATCTGCCCTTACTATAGATGGCTGTGGCTAGATATAGTAAGGGGAGTTTTTCAAAGTGATACAGTATGTTAACAAAATAAAGCATGGATAGACATGAATGGATGGTCGAGTTTGCGTTGCTAATAAAAAAATGAGTTAAACCGTTTTCAGTATATGGTGCTCAGGTACAGTTAAGTTCAGCTTTAAATAGTTCAGTCTAGATTGTATTTATTGTAAGTGCTATGTGTAGCTCTCTCTACAAGATCACAGCTCAGCATTATGTTATTTTGTTGTTTGAGGTATAAGATCACACAGTCAGAGGATGTCTTTTTTTTCTAACACACTTATTTTACTTTATTGCTGCTGATGGAATTTTGTGTATGTATGTGTATGCTTTGGCTTGTTGGTTGTTGCAGTGAATCCCACCTACTATATATCTAACTCTTATCTCTCACTCTGTTATCTCTATTGCCCCTTGCACTTAGGGCTATCAAGGCAGGTGCAGCATCCAGCCCCATGGCAGGTGAGTTATGATTCAGGCCTTATAGACTGAAACGTGTCAACTGATCTTATCTGCCCTTGTACTCTGTGGTTTTTGAATAAAAAATTAAGATTTTTTTAATAGCAATTCATGGTGTGTCGATCATCTCTTTTCAGCCTGTCAAAGTATATGTAAGGCTGCTGGACAGGACTGATCATTGTACCAAGTGGTACCGACTTGAGGACCTCACGTGTGGCCCCCAACATGTCAATGTTTGTTAAAGTGCATTGCATCAATTTAGGTAGGCCATACATAGGACACATGTAACGGACCTCAGCACCTGAAAATCCTGCTTTACTCATTACCACAATGCAAAATTAAGAGGAACTGGGAGTAAAGAAGCCCCATTGCTGGTTTCAGAGGAAATAATAGCCACTGGCCACAATTATAACCCACAGCATAGGTGTCAGTGGACACAATAATAACCCCAGCACTGGTGTCAGTGGATGCAAAAACAACTCCCTGCACCAATGACCAGTTAATGTAAAAGGAGACCTCACTGACCAGCACTGTATGGGGGCCCTTCAGATTGACCACCAGTTTGGTGGTGAGTGGTTAAGTGGCCCATCACATTGGTGGTCAGTGAAAAAATAGTTTTATTCACTTTAATGATTACATCAAGGCTGGCAGATGTTAGGCAGGTGCAGTCATCACAAAGCAGCTGAGTCACAGGATCTGACTGAATCTACAAGCACCTTCCTTCATAAACACCCCATCCCACCACTGGCAATGCTGAGGGTGGCACGTGGGTTGGCAGAGGGCAGGAATTGCAAACTGAGGGTGGGAACATGGGTTGGAAGAGGGCAGGACCAATGAGCAGCTGCTGCTGGAAATGTAGGTAAGCAGGAGGACTAGTGAGCAGCCCTGTTGTTGCTACAGCCTAACTGTCAGAGCCTCATGCTGTGATCCAGGATACAGCCGTTGCAAAACAAGTGACTAATGCCGCGTACACACAATCGGAATTCTCATCGGAAAATGCTCTGATGGTTTTCCCGACAAAATTCAGACGGAATTCCGCTCAAACTGTCTTGCCTACACACGGTCACACCAAATTCCGACAAGAACGCAGTGACGTACAACACTACGACAAGCCGAGAAAAAATGCTTCCGAGCATGCGTTGAATTGTTTCCGAGCATGCGTAGGAATTTTGCACGTTGGAATTGCTACAGACGATTGGAATTTCCGCTAGAAACCTTTTCCGTCTGAAAAATTGAGAACATGCTCTCAAATTTTTGCTGGCAGGAATTCGGCCAGCAAAATTCTGATGGAGCCTACACACGGTCGCATTTTCCGATGAAAAGCTCTCATCGGTCTTTTGCTGGCCGAAATTCTAAACATGTGTACGCAGCATTAGAAGTAGGACTGTCCCAGCAAATACGTGACATTTGATAGATATGTGAGGGGGACCTTAATATTTCGATTTGCATTGCTGGCTATGTTCCAGATAGTAAGGATAACTTGCCACAAATTTGTTGCAGTGTTTAATTGTAAGTCTGTTACCTTGCTGCACATTTGGCACATTGTACACTTGCAGAGCACTTGAAGCACAAGTTCTAGTTGATACTTTTCCAATTTGCAGCAAATTTGAGTGGCAAGTCTTTAGCAAGAGCAAAGTTGCAGTGGGGAGTCTACAGCAAGAGCTCTGCAAGTCTACAGCATGAAAATTCCACCACAGTGACTCCTGTGGTGGGATGACTATTGCACGTTGGAATAACAGAACCAGAACTTGCAGCAGACTTGCAGAATGTTTGCAAATAAAGTTTATCTGGAGTCATGCAATGTGGACTTGCTGCCATTGTGCAACAAACTTGTGAAGCCTGGCAAGTCTAGTAAAAGTTTAGCATGTCATTTTCAAACTTGCAGCACAATTGCTTGCTAGCTGGGATGATGTGTAGACTAGGACTAGTTTAGAAACTTCCAGCTTATGAAATTGCATTTGCTATATTGTATGTTTGAGATCTTATTGAATATGTTTTAAAGATTGTCAAAAGGAATCTTTAATGCAATATATGGAAAACCACATACAGTACAGTAAATAATTTGTATTTATTTTAATTACAGTAAATAATTGCCTTGTGGATAAAGAGGATAAAGAAAGGTTCAAACAGCAATCTCTGAACATTTCCTCACCTCTCCTGCCCTTCCACATTGCTGATCTAAACAGCCTTTCCCTCTTTCATCGTATACTCATGCACTTATAGCGCAATGTTTACCTGTAGCTGGAGCGTCTATTAATTCCTGCTGCCTGTGCAGTAGAACCCTATAAACTTATTTTGGGTCAGGGGACTCATCTGTCTCCCAGCCTCACAGAAATATCTGGGGTACTATTTCACATGCATAGGAAGCAGAACCTGGAACCAGCATTTAGTGACAGCTCTGCAGATCTTATCAAACCGGCAGCAATCCCTGAACTTACCACCAATCAGCTCCAGACACAGGAAGTCTTCAATCACCCTATGGCCTTAACAACAGCCCTTAATATTCTGAAAGAGGCTGTGTCTAACACTGTGTATCTAACACTGTGATTTCTTTTTTTTTACAGGATGAGAGAGCACAGAAATAACCCCATATGTTTGTTGCTGACTCTTCATAGTACAACCAGACTGGAGCAGGGAGGTGAAACCACCCTATATCTTGACTGTAGTCTAAAAACTGGTGTCAATTGCTTGACTCTACAGATTGGTAGCGATATGTAAAACACAAAAGTGGCTAAAGAAAATTACAAGAATTCTGGCAGGAAAAAAATAATTCCCATATATGTATTTCAACTGTATATTTAGCTGCTTGACAGCAGTTCCGTTTTAATGTCCAAAATAATTCATTTACAAAGCCAGCCTAGACATGGGTAACAGCAGTAAACCAAGATATGATTGGATTCTATGGGTTATTGCACTGAGCACATCATCATTGCAAAGTGTTTTATTTCTTAGTAAGCCAAAGTGACAAAATACATAAAAAGTGATGGCACAAAATGTGTTCAGGGCATTCCGCATAAGCATCTACTTAATGTACCATACAACTAAAATATTAATTTAAGATTCCAAAACCAGGGAGTTAGTGGATAACAGCCCGTAATTAAGTCGTGTCATGTAGCCAGATTGGAGGAAGGAATGCCTACAGTAATTGCATTTAGTTAATCTTGCAGCATGCTCCCAATCATCACTGCTAATTCAATTGTACATTCATTTCACCCTGCTCATTGCCATTAAGTGCACATTTAATTACTTCAATAAAGGATTAACATGCAACATACAAAGCGAAAGGGCTGATCATCGTGCCAAAGCACACAGCTGCCCCTCCGTTCAGAGCGCAGATAAAGGCAACAATGTCACTGGCCAGTGTAATTCTCCTGACGCAAATGTATCATTATTAGATGAACATTTGGAGCCTTTATTTTCATGCTTGTTATTCCCCACTCAATGTGCAGATATTGCCTTGGCACCAGAAAGAGACGTTATGTACCACTGACAGATCTGCCATTGTTGTCTTCATTATACCAAAGCTCCTCTTATTACTGTGCACCATCCTTGTAAGAATTCCCTTATCTGGTCTTCAGGCGAGGGTTTTACAGCAAGCGACACGTTACAACATCCTGAGATAAGGGGACCGGATTGTCATTATTCCTGCCTGAACTGCAGAGAAGTGACAAGCAAGGCATGTATAAAAAGCAGAATGACAAAGCAGCAGCCACTTTCCGCCCACCAATATAACAGACAGCCCATCAATTCTCCAGGATATACACAACCATTATTGTTGGGGAAACAAAGGCCTGTGTCAATTGTGCAGTGTTATAAAGCAGTCGCTCAAATTAAAACCATGTACCTAACTGCATCTGATGGCAGAAGCTATTTAGCAGTGATATTTTACAGAAAGGCAATGAAAAGCAATAACTGCCGTATTTAATGTATCTGTTCCCTCCAGCTGCCTGGGATGGGTGTTAATAGAAGCTGTCGATCAATGTCAGGCTTTTTTTTATAATAACTGTGGCAGACTGCAATAAACATGAAGCAAAGATAACTAAAGCTACTGATCAGGCCCTTGTTACTTTCCTGTATTCAAAGATTTGTCATCTGTTCGTGACGCTCGTAATAGCCGGGCTGATCAGTATCATGGGAGCGCTTGAGGTTTGATGTGTGCCTCTGTGATGGAAAGTTAGATGGTTAACTCAAGAGAGGACTGGGAAATGTATCAGCAGCACAATGCACAACCATTTATCCAGATTTTTCATTTATTTTTTGGAAAAGAGCATGAGGTTTCTGAATACATATCAGCAGAATGATGAACACCCTAGCAAATATTAAAAAACCCTTTATGTAAATCATGTGCACTGAACAAAAATCACAATTGCTATTTCCTGCAAGGCTTTGATTTGATTATATAAAATTTTTATTTTGCACAGTAGCTGATTAAAATGAGTGGATATTTCAGTTTGCCTGTTCGAAAGCACAAATCTTTTCATTTAAGACCTGCAAAAGAAAATTGTAACAGAATTTGGAGCTATTGGCTCATTTCGAAAATACTAGTTGCAGTCACGTTGATCCAATTGTTTCTTTATACTTTCTAGATTGCTTACCTAAAATTAGAATGTAGATCAGGAATTCTGGCTTCTGATTCTCTAATTTGCATGCTTGTGGCTTGTGTCTCAAAAAGTGAGGGCCGAGCCATGCAAGTAACACTTTCAAATGGTAGACTGGTATCCTCTCACCACAGATTTCTTAAGAATCTTTACGCCAAGCCCCTTCAATCATCTTCTTACGCTGATGGCTATGGGCTGGAACAGTATGCAACAGAGCTTTGCATATCTTGCCTTCTTTTTGGGGGAATTAAGAATATCTGAAAGCAGTGGCATACCTAGCATGTCTCGCACTTGGGACAGATCATTTTTTAATGCCTCCTCAAAACTATTTTCAGTAATAATTATAAAGTTAAACATAAAGCATACTTGAAGTTAAAGAAAAACTAGCTGGTGGGGGTTAATAGCAGGAGTGGTAAGTATGGTTACAAGGGATAATGAACCTAATATATCAATCTCCAGGGCGTGGCTTAACAGCGGGATATGATGCATGCATTCCACGACTAAGAGGAAGACATACCAGGAAGCGAGCGGTGAACACTGCTTCCATTACAGTGTGATTTGCTTCTTCTGATTGTTCAGAGGAACACCCACTTTTACACCTATGAAATGCCTTATGTTACTGATCGATGATATATGGAGAAACTTTTATACAATAAAGAGAGAAAACGTATTTACACTATTTGGAGCCTCTCTTTTTGTCCTGAGAACCGGTGGAGTTGCTGTGACATCTGCTATCCTGTCAAGGAGATCTGTGGTTTATCTATCCATGTCTGATACTTTCAACCCTTTGGTGAGTTTGAACCCCCGAAGGGAAATGTGACACACAGACTGCAGTGTTGGGTGTTTAACCACTTTCAGACCGGACCACTTTGCTGGCTT
Organism: Lithobates sylvaticus; assembly: GCA_028564925.1. Taxonomy (NCBI): domain Eukaryota; kingdom Metazoa; phylum Chordata; class Amphibia; order Anura; family Ranidae; genus Lithobates; species Lithobates sylvaticus. The sequence goes on from CM053026.1 coordinate 503,930,246, forward strand.
AAGACCAGAGCACTTTTTGCGATTCGGCACTGCGTCGCTTTAACTGACAATTGCGATGTGGCTCCCAAACAAAATTTACATCCTTTTTTCCCACAAACAGAGCTTTCTTTTGGTGGTATTTTATCACCCCTGCGGTTTTTATTTTTTGCGCTATAAACAAAAAAAGAGCGTCAATTTAAAAAAAAAAACACATTATTTTTAACTTTTTGCTATAATAAATATCCCCCCAAAAAATATAAAAAAAAATTTTTTTTCCTCAGTTTAGGCCGATACGTATACTTCCACAAATTTTTGGTAAAAAAAAATTGCAATAATCGATTATTGATTGGTTTGCGCAAAAGTTATAGCGTTTACAAAATAGGGATAATTTTATAGCATTTTTATTAATATTTTTTTATTTTACTAGTAATGGCGGCGATCGATTTTTATTGTGACTGCGACATTATGGCGGACACAACGGATATTTTTGACACATTTTTGGGACCATTGTCATTTATACAGCAATCAGTGCTATACAAATGCACTGATACCTGTGTAAATGACATTGGCAGTGAAGGGGTTAACCAGGAGGTGGCAGTGTAGGGGTTAAGTGTGTCTTAGGGGCGTGTTGCTAACTGTGGGGGGTGTGGCTGTGTGTGACAGTCACTGATCTCTGCTCCAATCACAGGGAGCAGAGATCAGTGTCACTTGTTGCTAGGCAGAACAGGGAGATGCTTGTTTACTTCAGCATCTCCCCGTTCGTTCTCCCCGTGAGTCGATCGTGGGTATTCCCGCGGTGATCGAGTCCGCGGGACCCGCGATCGGACTAACGGAGGTCCCGACCGGCCGCGTACACACAATATGGCGGCAAATTCAAAGAGACGTACCCATTCTGCCGACTTACATCTTCGTGCGCCGGTTGGGAACCGGTTAAGAGTTACAAAATAGCAAAAAAACTTTCCACCTGAGGTTTCTGGGACTTTCCTTACATCACCTATTAATTACTACTACTCGTGTGCACCTTATACACATGAAAGCTGATCATGAACTTTATGACAGTAGTGCTGGCACTAGGTTTGGACTTGCAATTTTTATTATCACCAACTGTTTTAATATATCAATCTATCTAACTGATATATATGGGCGAGCGATGTGCTGTTACCACCTCAATTTCTAGCTTCATAACAATCTATGTCATCATCTGTTTTTGTGTGTATCCGGCTGGTGCACCTGACACTTATCTTGGCTGACCATCTCTTACCTTGCATGTAAGTTTTTATGTTTTCATTTTAATACATTTTTGGAAGATAATGCACTATTTGGAGTATTCCAATTCCTTTTGCATGTTGCTTATCGATGCAACAAAATCACTGGAGGGAAATTTGGAGACCTATAGAGCATATCCCCAAGAACTTTTTGGAGATCTGAGGCTAACTTCTTCCGTGGAGGTCGATACAGTGTTGATCTAAATCCTGCCTGTTTTGACCCTCTGTAACGGGGGTCACGTATCTGCGGCAAGTGGCCATCTTTCTCTTGGTGGTGGTGTTTGTGAATTGTCACGAAAATATATTGAAGAAAATAGATCTGTTCCGTTTATTGGAGGAGGAACACTGTTTGAAAAATTTCTCCTTTTTGGATTATCAGCATTTGTGTTTTTACAAAATAACTTTTCTTCACATGGGACTTTTTTGATTAAGTTTGTCCACATATGAACTTATTTGATTAATTTTTATATTCCTATAATTTATCAATGCTATTATAGGTCTAATATCACTGGGTGTTATGTTTTTACACTAAGTTGAGTGAATGTGCCATGTCATATTCTCGGATTAGATTTTTTCATTTAAAGTCTTTTCTTTTAATATTTTTAATTTTTTTGGTATGCGCAGCTTTTTTCTTTTCTCACTCACTGAGATAGTATAATCTCAATAAGGATTAAATACAAGGGAGGGTGGGATCAGGAGGGCAGATACGGCAACCTGGCATACAAGGGTAGGAATGGGGTGGCAGCTTTTGGCAGTTACCCCTTGGTCCACCCCCTAATCAGCAATGAATACAATTGTTTTTTTTGTGGAGATAAAAAACCTTGTTTGGGATTAAAACACACGGAAGGGAGGAATTTGGGGGACAGACAAGGGAACACAGTATGTTAGGGTGGAATCGGAGTGTTAGCTATAGGCAGTACCTCTGGGCCTACCCCTTAATTAACCATGAATTGTTTACATATTTTTTGGTTTTTAATTTTTGCTTTTTTCACAGTTTATTTCATGGTTTTCCTTTGTTTCGTTTTTTTTTTTCATTTTTTTTGTCAGTTTTTTTTTTTTGGGGGGGGGGGGGGTTGGATATAGAGGCTGGGTGGACCTCTAAATACAGTCAGGAGGAAGAACTTAAGAAGTATCTATGTTTTGAAGACTAGGGCCTGTATTATATTTTCTTTTCCATTATATGCAATGAAAGTGGGTAGTTATATGTACATCGTGGGCAGGGGCGTAACTAGAAATCACAGGGCCCCATAGCAAAATGTTGTATGGGCCCCCCCCCCCCCCACAAAAAAATGGCGGGGCTTAAATTAAATAGTGGGCGTGGTTTAAAGGGCGGGGCTCAAAGGGTGTGTGGTTCGAGTCTGAGAAGAAAGAAAGAGCCCAGATCCTACACCACAATAGCAATATATGTATTCCAGAAAGTTTAATCAACAGATAAAGATACTCCAAACACCTGGTGTTAGCGCTTCAATAATCCTCACCTGTGCCCAATGCAGCGTGGTCTGTGCCCAATACAGCATGTCCAGTGTCCAATGCAGCCTCACCTGTGCCCAAAGCAGCATGGCCAGTGCCCAATACTGCCTCACCTGTGCCCAATACTGCCTCACCTGTGCCCACTTGTGCCCAATGCAACGTGTCCAGTGCCCAATGCAGCCTCACCCGTGCCCAATGCAGCCTCACCCGTGCCCAATGCAGCCTCACCCATGCCCAATGCAGCCTCACCTTTGCCCAATGCAGCGTGGCCTCACCTGTGCCCAATGCAGCATGACCCGTGCCCAATGCAGCGTGGCCTGCCCATGCCCAATGCAGCCTGACCCGTGCCCAATGCAGCCTCACCTTTGCCCAATGCAGCGTGGCCCCACCCATGCCCAATGCAGCCTGACCCATGTCCAATGCAGCCTCTCTCGTGCCCAATGCAGCCTCTCTCGTGCCCAATGCAGCCTCCCCCGTGCCCAATGCAGCCTCCCCCGTGCCCAATGCAGCCTCCCCGTGTCCAATGCAGCCTCACCCGTGTCCAATGCAGCCTCACCCGTGCCCAATGCAGCCTCTCTCGTGCCCAATGCAGCCTCCCCCGTGCCCAATGCAGCCTCCCCCGTGCCCAATGCAGCCTCACCCGTGCCCAATGCAGCCTCACCCGTGCCCAATGCAGCCTCCCTCGTGCCCAATGCAGCCTCTCTCGTGCCCAATGCAGCCTCTCTCGTGCCCAATGCAGCCTCTCTCGTGCCCAATGCAGCCTCCCCCGTGCCCAATGCAGCCTCCCCCGTGCCCAATGCAGCCTCCCCCGTGCCCAATGCAGCCTCACCTGTGCAGTGGAAGAGGTGAGCCAGACTGCAGCAGCCCTTATTGGCGAGCGTGGGGCTCTCTCTGTTGGGGGGGGGGGGGGGCGAGCACCGGCCGCACGGTCCCCCAGCCAGGGGAAGTGAGGAGAGGAAGAGGCGCGCTGTCCAGCAGAGCGCTGTAATAGCTAACATTTGAATGCCCTGTGAGTTCCCGGGGCTCAACGTCACATAGCCCCACCTCTTGGCCCGGCGCCTTTGATGACGTCACATGTCCCGCATTGGACCGGCGTTCTGTCTATCAAAAGCGTCGGGCCAAGAGGTGGGGCTATGTGACGGTGAGCCCCGGGAACTCACAGGGCATTCAAATAAAAGCTATTACACAGCGCTCTGCTGCCTTGTACGGACAGCGCGCCTCTTCCTCTCCTCACTTCCCCTGGCTGGGGGACCGTGCGGGCAGTGCTCGCCACCCCCCCCCCCCGGGCCCCGGCAGTATGCTTTCCTCCTCCTCCCCAGGGGCCCCATAGCAGCTGCGGGCCCCATAGCGGCCGCCTGTGTCGCTATGGCGGTAGTTCCGCTTCTGATCGTGGGGTATATGAAATCCCTCAGGATATTTAATGTTTGGGGGGGGGGTTCTCTTCTTTCCTATGTATATTTTAGGAATACTACCTGTATCTTTGATTGTTTTGTAATGTTATTGTTTTCTTTTTCTGTTTCTTGTTTTTAAAAAAATTATAAAAAGAGTTTGAACACATAAATGCAACACTATTTATAACCTACCTAAAAAGGGAATTTGAATATTTGGAGAAGCTGAGAGCAATATACTTTTTAAGTAAGTTATAAAAAAAAATATTTATTTATTTATTAATTATTTTTAAACAGTTCAGTGTCACTTTAAATGGGATTTTAGTGATTAGGTTTAGTTCTAGTTAAAAATGACAAGGTGTAACTGAATGAAACATCTTTATACTGATTATGACAGTGCAGTACTCACCATGCCTTCTCAATACTTGGCACAACCTGGCAATATTGGACGTCATTTAGTAATGACTTAACATTACAATTCCTACTCAGAATACCTCAGAAAATTGCAAATACTGACTAGGACATCACAATTCTCAAATGAAAGCATAATGCCACGTACACACGACCGGACTTTTCGACTGAATGAATCCGACAATTTGACCGTGTGTTGGCTTCATCGGACTTTTAGCGGACATTTTTTGTTAAAAATCAGACAGACTTTAGATTTAGAACATGTTTCAAATCTTTCCGACGGACTCGAGTCCGGTCAAAAAATCCATTCGTCTGTATGCTAGTCCGACGGATGAAAACCGACGCTAGGGCAGCTATTGGCTACTGGCTATGAACTTCCTTATTTTAGTCCGGTCGTACATCATCACGGTCGAATCCGTCAGACTTTGGCGTGATTTTGTGTAGACAAGTCCGATTCGACGGAAGTCCGTCGAAAGTCCATCGAAAGTCCCTCGAAAAGTCAGACAGAATTCAGTCCGTCGAAAAGTCCGGTCGTGTGTACACGGCATAATGCTTACTGTTACTAATAATCTCTGCAAAATCACAATACTAGCACCTATTTCCCAGCACCATTCTTACACAAATTCTTAAAGTGTTATGCCATAAATCTATCAATAATGGTTATGCTATCATAATGCTCAATCTTTTATACGTGCTATTATTATAGTCACAACCTAAGATGCTATTTCCCTAATTTTAAGATTACAACGCAAACCAAGACTGCATAAATTTGTTTGCTTGCTAAGCACCTGTTTAATATTTTTTTAAACTTGTGTCATAATTTAATACCTTCTTTACAAATACATATAGCGTTAGTGCAATCTTATGTATTAGCAAATGGGATATTTTAATATTTTAAGCTCCCATGATCATAGCAATTCCTATTAATTTTCACTATAGGATGGGACAAAGTTATTGCCGAGTAAACAGGCCCATGGCAGAAATTTAAAAATTGCTCTGGAGAGTATACAGTGTTGGTTAAAAAAAAAGCTTTACATTTCAATGTGCAGATTTTTCTAAAACTGCAAAACTTTAAATTCCTAAAGCCAAGTTACAGACAGAAAAAAACAACATTACAAAATTAAAACAATAGTACAAAAATAATGATCAAAAACACAAAAATGAGGAACAATCAAAATTACAAAAGTTCATAAAATTGGTAATTTTGCAGCAAAATCAATTTTACTGAATTATAAATTTGTATTCTTTATCACCCCTACCCAAAATAATACAAAGTTCTTGTGTAGGTACACTATGTAATCAGCTGTTTAATGACATACCCTCAGAGGGTGGGTCCATGACAGACCAGGCTCAAAAGAAGTGGGTTAGATTATGCTAACCTGGAATAGAAGCAATGGTTGGGACCAGCTCAAAAAAAAAATCCAGATGTTATATTTTTAAAAATGTTAGATTTATTGCACCTATCAAATTGCAGATAATTTTCTTTTTCTAGTGTTGCACCCTCATTAACTTTGAGCAGTGGTAGGTGGCCGCTAGGTGGCTTAAAGGGCTAGCATTTCAGATCTCAGAGTCTGGTCTTTGGTGTCTTTTTACCTTTTATTACTAAACTCCATAATAGAAAAGAGATTTGAGAGTGCACAATACCTGAAAATAGCACACAATAGAGGCCAGGTATTCTGAAGTAGACCTTTTCAAGTAGGGTACACACTATAAGACAATCAGAAGAAAAATTCCATATGAGGCACGATCGTTCGATTTTCGTATAGTGTGTACACAATTTTTGACATCCGATTCAGACTTTCCAAACGAAAATCTCCGAAGGGACAAACTTCAAATTTTTTCTCGTACGTTAACAGAAGTAACGATTTTCATTTAATGTGTACTGTTTTTGTACGAGAAAAATCCGATACAAAGACAGTTTTCATAAATTTGTTCCATCCTCGTTGTCGGCTTGCTGTGAAAAAAGTTAAACAGGACAATCTTTCTCCTGATTTTCTTATAGTGTGTACCCACCTTAAAAGCAGTCATTTGATAAATGTTGGAAGTAGAGAAACAGCTAGACAAATCTTTGACCATGTAAGACCATGTAAGAGCAGTAACAGTCTTTCTTTAGTTGCAGTGGATAAATAGGTTTTATTTTATCCCTTTTAGAAGCAGTTGAAAATACCTTGATCTGTGGCCAATGAATCCTTCTTGCAATGTCCAGATTTTTATTTATCATCTCACCAAGCCAAACCCATGAATACAGCTGTAGCTTAGGATACTGCACTGACAGGAAAAGGATTCTGTTTATGGCAGTAGAGGAGACTTTACACAGGCACAGCCACGGGAGGAGAATTCTATTACAGAGCTGTGTATAGCCAGTGTTAAGCCGGCCCTCCACCCAATAGGAAAGCACACAGGATGTGGACTGATAGGATTGTGGGACGTATAGTTCTGACAGACTGAGCTGGCTTGGTGAGAAGAATGGAGGAAACTGCAGGTCCCACAATGCACTGGGACAAAGAGGAGAGATGGCTCCCTGCTTCTTTTCCCGGCTTGAGGAGAAGAGGTGTGGAGGCTGTTCTGAGAGGACTGAATGCACCCCCAGTTGCTAGCAGACCATTCGCAGCTGCACCTGTGAAGCACAGTAACAGATATCTTGGGACATTAGAGAGAGCCACATATGTTGCCTGACCAAGGGGAAGGATGTTGCGGACATAGGAGTTGGTAAGAGGCTGCTGTCCAAAATCGCATTACACTTTGACCCAAAAAGGGACAGTATTGTCTGCAAGTAACACAGGGGGAAAATTACTACAATAAATCAACCCTACAGAGTCTGTGCCTGTAACAGTTCTTAAAGGGATATTATCCTGAGTGCTCCGATGTAAGAGTTGGGCCCCAAGGAGCTGGCCAGCGGAAGAAGCACAAGCTACATTAAAGACTGCTGGACTGTCATGGTGGTGTAGTACTCCTTCGTTAGGATTGCCCCAGTACGGGGTTTAATAGGAGTTGCTCTCTACACAAATACAAGTTCTTTGTCAGTCACTGCATTGACCCAGAGGGGACAGATAGAAATTAGGGATTCTATGTCCCTTGTCCTAATTTATGTAGTACAGAGGAGACATCAGGAGCATAATGCATTTTAAAAGGACATTTAACATTTTTTAAAGTAAACTGAACTGAACTTGGCCATTAATTAAAAACATAAGATAGATACATATAATAACAATAATGTGAAAATAAGTCTCCATTATAAGTAAGAACAAATGACTTCAAAATAATTAAGAATGTTTTACTGAAGGCACTTTAAAAGACAGCAAACCATTTTATTTTTGGCATGTGCTAATGACTATCAGTGAGAGTAGACTATATATATATATATATATATATATATATATATATATATATATATATATATATATATATATATATATATATATATATATATATATATATATATATATATATATATATATATATATATATATATATTTATATAATGTTTATACTGAATAAGAGGTTCACAATGGCATACAACTTGCATACTAATGGGAACTTATTACTTAATATTGTAACCCAGTATTTTGGTTTTAAATCCTATTCTATAGTGTAGCTATTAGCATCTTAATATATGGAAAAAATAGGGTATAATCTGTACCATTTTGCTGTCATGTGTAGTTGTGTAGCTCTGACCAAGGAAACAGTTTCTCACCACATACAGAGGCCTGTTCAAGGGGGTAAATGTACTTAGGCATTGCACTTATATGAAAACCTACACACAGAAGTAGATTTCTGTTTCATGTGTTGCTTGGGAAGGGAGAGGTGTGGGACAAAGTACTCTACTCTCAAGTAAAAAGTCATTTTGCACTACAAAAACTCCTATGACTCACCACAGTGTATTTTCCTATATTTGGCATCGAACAGTCATTGTAATTTTTTTAGATAAAAAAAAAACCTTTGTTTAGGTATCTTAGGCAGTGCCAGTATTTTGCCAAGTTACTAGCATAAGAAACAGACAGGCTGAATTTCTTAAAATTATACTGATGCTTTGCAAACTATATTTTTTTACTTGGAGAAAATTGCTTCTGACATGGTGGAAGAAAATCTGATACTTACACTAAGCACCACAGATCCAGAGCATCTGCCATCCTAGCTTTTTGGCATTGCTTGCAGGCACAGCTAACACTTATTAAAGTGTCACTAAATCCACATCATGAATACCTATCAATAAATACTCACTTACATACTTAGTCACGATGAGATTCTATTTATGTATTCTGCAAAAAAAAAACCTGGTTGATTCTGCTGCTCTCTATCTCCACCTTCTGTTCATGTCCCCAATTTAGCTAGAGGATTTTGCAGCTGTGGTGGCAACACTGCACATGCTCAATTTTCAGTGAGTTTCTAAGCTGAGCGTTTGCTCCCTATCACATCTGAGAAGCTCATGTGACTATAGAGTCACACATGTGGGTGTATACACAGTGGTAAATGATAGCCCACTCCCTGCCTACTCCTCCATGCCCACTAACCAGCTAAACACAATGGGGTGGGATATTACATGTAGATTAATGGTGGCTTCACCTCCTTCTAATTCTAAGAATTTACCTCACTTTGGAGAGATTTGCTGAGACCTCTATTTGTGTCTACAGGACCGAAGTTGAAGGGAAGTCACTCCCTGTACCAACCAGGGAATGACAGCACGGAAACCTGAAGAGATGAAATCCTCATCACTTCTGGCTTTATTTGTCACAAAGATATCAGGGAATGCATGTTTCTCCATCTCCTCTTTGTGAAGGGATCATGGCCATTTACCATGATCCAGGGCTCCCCAGAAGAACAAGATGGGAATTGCGGTGGAGGGAGGGCCCTTCCCGCCCTTCCCGAGTTCTGTAAAAGTGATCAGGTGGCCATAAAGCTACAAGGGTCACTTTTACTGGAAAGCTGATTGCCTACTCTAAAAAACTGTAACAGAATCCTTGTATGACCGCTTGCAGCCCAGGCTGTATATATATATATACTGAGCATCAAGTGGTTAATGCAAAGAGCCCTTTGTTATCCTGCCTGAGCTGCTTTTGTTTTGTTTGTTTTTTCGCATAATGAATGTGACATACATCACTAACCTGTATAATTCTCACCTTCAGAGTTATAATACTTAACTTTTATTTTACATCATAATAACAACTTTTTTAAATAATCCTGTATATACTTTGCATTTGAATGCACCCTTATTTATTATTTAGAAAGGAGACAAGGAGATAGAATACAATGTTGCTTCACACTATGTCTTTTCTCTCTTAAACTGTTCTGAAAATTGTGTCTTTTACATCTCTATAAGTTCTAGGGAACCACTCTTTCCACTTTCCTTCCTTAAATTAATTTCCATTTTTCTTAATAGACACTATCATTTTTCTCCAAAGAAATGTGTTGACTTATGTGACATATCTTTGAAGTTGAAGATGTCAGCAGGAAAGAAGGGAGACAGCTATAGGAACTACACGTAGGTTTTTTTTTTTTAAATTAAAATTGGAGAGTGCAGAATCTGGTGCAGCTGTCCATGGTGGCCAACCAGCTTCTAACTTTAGCTTGTTCAATTAAACTTTGACAAAAAAAACTGGAAGCACATTGGTTTCTATGCAGAGCTGCACCAGATTTTCCACTCTCCAGTTTTAGTAAGTGCTGCTAGTGCCAGAAGTGGTGAGCAGCAACTAATGGGCACTTTTCCTATAAATTTCCCAAAGTCCCAAGAAACCCTGCCTCTCCAAACAATGTCTCAAATTGTAAAATTCTTGGATTGGTCCTCTTTCCAGAAGTTGTCACAAATTACCAATAGGATTAGTAGAGGTTGTGGTTGGTTTGCTTGCCTTTGTGGTCTCAAGGGAAAGGCAACAATAGGCATTTCACTGGTCATACACTAAAAGTTTTTTTTCATTCCACCTGTGAGCTGAATGGAAAAAATCAAACAGATTCCTCCATCCACTCTAAATAGCGAAGATTAAAAAATTTCCTACTAAGGTTATTGCATTCTGACAGCTGGCACTGGCAGCTGTTAAAAAAACTGGCACTGCCCAACAAAGACTTCTTCTGACTGGCAGCGGTAACTGTAAGGCCAGGAATCATTTACCTGATTTCTTTGATTTCTGAATCGTAGGATGTCAGCTGATAGGGCCATCCACTGCTCAACTTTTGTCCACTTCATGGGGAACTGGCCAATATTCATTCAGTGTAAGGCTTACGGTAGTATTTGGTGGTGAAAGTGATGGTAAAGTCGATGATGGAGTCAGGGCCGCCTTTAATTTTGGGCCCTGGGCAAACATTTTCTTGGGCCCCCCTTCTCCATTCTGCAACATACAAAAAATAGCAGGTAGACTCAAAATCAGTTTACTGCAGCAGATCACGCAGTGATTGCAATTGTTTGCCAGAGGTTACAGCCTATCCTTACTGCTCACTGGCTGGTTGCTAGAGGTTACAACACATAATTTCTGCTTGCCGATTGGTTGCTAGAGGTTGATGCATATCATTACCACTTACTGATTGGCTGCTAGAGATTAAAGGAGATCACTACTGTTCGCTGATTGGTTGCTACAGGTTAATGCACATCATTACCTCTCACTGAGCAGTGGAGCAATCCTAAGTAATTGAGAAAGTAAATGGGCACATTAATACACATACTACATGAGAGTGTCAGAGAGTGTAGACATACTGCAAGAGATTACCAGAGACTGCGGACATACTGCAGGAGATTACCAGAGACTGCGGACATACTACAGGAGATTGCCAGAGACTGCGGACAAACTGCAGGAGACAATCAGAGACACTGCCGACATACTGGGGACATACTACAGGAGATTACTAGAGACTGGGGACATACTGCAGGAGACAATCAGAGACTGGGGACATACTACAGGAGACAATCAGAGACTGCGGACATACTACAGGAGACAATCAGAGACTGCGGACATACTGCAGGAGACAATCAGAGACTGCGGACATACTGCAGGAGACAATCAGAGACTGGGGACATACTGCAGGAGACAATCAGAGACTGCGGACATACTGCAGGAGACAATCAGAGACTTGGGACATACTGCAGGAGATTACTAGAGACTGGGGACATACTGCAGGAGACAATCAGAGACTGGGGACATACTACAAGAGACAATCAGAGACTGCGGACATACTGCAGGAGACAATCAGAGACTGTGGACATACTGCAGGAGATTACTAGAGACTGGGGACATACTGCAGGAGATTACTAGAGACTGGGGACATACTGCAGGAGACAATCAGAGACTGGGAACATACTGCAGGAGACAATCAGAGACTGCGGACATACTGCAGGAGACAATCAGAAACTGCGGACATTATACAGGTGATGATCAGAGAACTTTTAGCAACGCACAGCTTTATACTTGAATAACACAGCTCAGGGTTTAAGCATTCAGGCATTTTATGGGTGTAAGGACATACCTGGCCAGCCAAACTCACTACATACATTTAGAGGTGTGTGGGCGGGGCTTCCATTCTCTGCTCTCACTACAACAGAAGGAAGCTCCAATGATGCTTTGTAGGGGGGCCCCGTTACTCGTGAATTGGGGCCCCGATGAAGGTTTTGCAGAGTGTACAGAGGATACAGGAGGCTGTATTCCCGCGCTAGCCAGCTGAGAGGGGGCGGGGGCCGGGAGCTCCAGTGATCAGAGTGGGAGCGTCAGTGGAGCTCCCAGCCCCGCCCCCGGACCTCTTTATTCCCAAAGCCAGTATAGATGGGGCGGGGCCAGTAGCTCCACTGACACTCCCACTCCGATCACTCTCTATTACTACAGCCGCTCTGTTCTGGGCATACAGGCTGCACGGGGGCTGGGTCAGAGCGTCATTGGAGCTCCTGGTCCCGCACCCTCTCAGCTGGCTAGCACGGGAATACAGCCTCCCGTGTCCTCTGTGCGCTCTGCAAAACCTTCATCGGGCCCCAATTCACGGGTAGCAGCGCGGGCCCCCTACAAAGATTGGGCCCAGGAGAGGTGCCCCGTTTGCCCTGCGCTAAAGATGGCCCTGGATGGAGTGGTGGTCAGGAGTTGAACCACAGCAGGAAAAATTATGCATAAGTATGAGCGGCAGTAAGGGTCCCACTCCCTACCCACTCCATGAGTTATTATTATTTAGTAAATAACTGGGCTATGGCTTGTATGTTTCCCTCATTGCAGATTATAATGTAATGCTGTTGATAAGACCTAACCCCTATATTTGTTAAGCAACAGCAATATAATACAGTATTCCCCTTTCTGAAGATATTGTGGTTGAATTGCTAAATAGGTTGGTAAATAGGATATTAACTTTGCAAGTAAAGTTGTACTTCACAAAATTATAAAAATAAAAAAAAAAAATGCATTTTTGCTTGCACATGTTTGGATGACAGAAGTCAGGAGAACTTCAACTCATTTACTAAGCTCTGAGCAAAATTAATTTGCAAAGTTCAACTTTCCTTGCAAAATGAACAGTTTATTTGCTTTTAGTACATCAACCCTATTGGCCTTACAATATACTAGAAAGAAAATCTCTTTTATACAAAATACTCAAGAAAATCTTTACAAAAAAAAATCTTTAAAACAACTATATCAATAAAACTATTTAAAAAACACACGACTCTGACCTAAATAGCCTTATTTTAGTTTGAACTCTAATATCCAAAACTGTTCATAAAAAAGGCATTCAAATTGCTGGTATATACAGTACATATGTACTGTATTTGTTGAAGTTATAATCACATCAGTCTAAAAGATAAAAACACTGGACAACACATTTTCTTCAATGTTTTGCTTCCTAAAAAACAGTTGGAGATTATGCTAGACCCCTTCAAATGAAACATAAATATGAATTGAGAACAACTGTATCATGTAGGAAACTTGAGAAATATGAAATGACCTTTTAATGACTATCATGTATTTGACGCATAATGTTTCTGACATGCTGCATGAGCTCAACAGGGATAAAAGTGTTTTGCTGCTGATTTTCATTTGCACTCAGTGTTTAATGCATCTTGCTGCACTGTCAGTTCAGTTTGCCTGAAGGTGGACAGAGTAGAAGATACAGTAGTTGAGATAGGGAGGTATGGAGGAAGGAAGAGGTTATGGAGAGATCCTGGAGACAAGCATAGAAAGAGGGGGCTAGAGAGCAGCAGGTCTTGGCTGGAGCGAAAAAGGATGGTTTGGGTGATTCTTGTAAACTCGAGTCCTAAATTGCTACTTTATCTTGCTGTGGTCTATTTTGAATTCTCTTAAAAGGTGTCAGTAGGCGGAAATGATGGTCATGACTTATTTTGACTGCCCCATGGTAACTGAAAACTTAACTGACTCCATGGATTGGTGAAGGTAAATGTGTGGTGCTAAAACAAACAAGTGAATTGTGTAGAAATCACTAACAAATATAAACTAAAAAGGAAAAAGTGCAAAATTTAACAAAAAATCCCCAAATAAACACATGTAGTGAAAAATGTCCATCATGGAAATGAAGGGGTGTCACGCTAAAGATGTTCTAAAGCCGTATAGACCATCACATGGAAATTTCTTTCCGACAAATGGTATGACTTATGCCGCGTACACACGAAGGGACAATCCCGCGGGATTATCCTCTGGACTGAAGTCCAGCGGATAATCCCCTCGTGTGTGGGCGCCGGCGGACTTTTTGGCGCCAAAGTACGGCGGACTAAAGTTTGAAGTTTTGTTTTCAAATTATCCGCTGGACTTGGCAGTCCAGCGGATAATCCCGCCGTTAGTGGGCAAGTCCGCGGGACTTTTGAAATGAACGGACTTGCCGCTCATCGGCAAATCCGTTCATTTAGCACGTGACTTCAGGTTACGTAGCTAGCGTAGGCAGTAAATGCCGCCGCGCTAGCTCCGTGACCTGGCATGGATTTAAAGGGACTCCCCACGCCGAAAAAACGGCGTGGGGGTTCCCCCCAAATCCATGTCAGACCCTCATCCGAGCACGCAGCCTGGCAGGCCAGGAAAGGGGTGGGGACGAACGAGCGCGCCCCCCCCCCTCCTGAGCCGTACCAGGCCGCGTGCCCTCAACATGGGGGGTGCCCTGGGGAAAGGGGGGCCGTGCGGCCCCCCCACCCCAAAGCACCTTGTCCCCATGTTGATGAGGACAAGGGCCTCTTCCCGACAACCCTGGCCGTTGGTTGTCGGGGTCTGCGGGCGGGGGCTTATCGGAATCTGGGAGCCCCCTTTAATAAGGGGCCCCCCAGATACCGGCCCCCCACCCTATGTGAATGAGTATGGGGTACGATGTACCCCTACCCATTCACCTAAGGTGTAAAATGTAAAGTAAAAAAAAAACACCCACACTTTTGATAAAATAGTTTATTGCACTGCTCCGGGGGTCTTCTTCCGTCTTGGGGGTCTTCTCGCCGGACTCCCCCGCCATTTACCAAGCTCTTTTACCGAGCGAGGGGAGTCCGGCTACCTTCTTCGTCGCCGCCGTCGTCTGGGGGTCTCGATCCGCCTTCGGGGGTCTTCTTCCGTCTTGGGGGTCTTCTCGCCGGACTCCCCCGCCATTTACCAAGCTCTTTTACCGAGCGAGGGGAGTCCGGCTACCTTCTTCGTCGTCGCCGCCGTCATCTGGGGGTCTCGATCCGCCTTCGGGGGTCTTCCGGGGGTCTCTTCTGTTCTTGCGGCGGTCGTCGTCTTCCGCGCCGCCGGCGCCTTGTCCTTCTTCTTGTCCTTCTTGTTCTTCTTCTTCTTCCGATGTTGACCCGTCGCTGTCTCTGCCCGGAATGCCTGTGCCGATCTGCGCTCGGACTTATATAGGGACATGGGGGACAGGGTCACATGTTCATGTCACATGGTGACCCCGCCCCCTTGCGATGTCACAGTCCCAGCATCCTCCGGGACTGTGACAACACAAGGGGGCCGGGTCACCATGTGACATGTGCATGTGACCCTGTCCCCCATGTCCCTATATAAGTCCGAGCGCAGATCGGCACAGGCATTCCGGGCAGAGACAGCGACGGGTCAACATCGGAAGAAGAAGAAGAACAAGAAGGACAAGAAGAAGGACAAGGCGTCGGCGGCGCGGAAGACGACGACCGCCGCAAGAACAGAAGAGACCCCCGGAAGACCCCCGAAGGCGGATCGAGACCCCCAGACGACGGCGGCGACGACGAAGAAGGTAGCCGGACTCCTCCCCTCGTGAAAGAGCTAGGTAAAAGAGCAGAAGAGAGCGGAGGAGTCCGGCGAGAAGACCCCCAAGACGGAAGAAGACCCCCGGAGCAGTGCAATAAAATATTTTTTCAAAAGTGTGTGTGTTTTTGTACTTTACATTTTACACCTTAGGTGAATGGGTAGGGGTACATCGTACCCCATACTCATTCACATAGGGTGGGGGGCCGGTATCTGGGGGCCCCCTTATTAAAGGGGGCTCCCAGATTCCGATAAGCCCCCGCCCGCAGACCCCGACAACCAACGGCCAGGGTTGTCGGGAAGAGGCCCTTGTCCTCATCAACATGGGGACAAGGTGCTTTGGGGTGGGGGGGCCGCACGGCCCCCCTTTCCCCAGGGCACCCCCCATGTTGAGGGCACGCGGCCTGGTACGGCTCAGGAGGGGGGGGGCGCTCGTTCGTCCCCACCCCTTTCCTGGCCTGCCAGGCTGCGTGCTCGGATGAGGGTCTGACATGGATTTGGGGGGAACCCCCACGCCGTTTTTTTTTCGGCGTGGGGATTCCCTTTAAATCCATGCCAGCTTGCGGAGCTAGCGCGGCGGCATTTACTGCCTACGCTAGCTACGTAACCTGAAGTTACGTTCGAAATGAACGGACTGCTCCGTGTGTGGGCAAGTCCGTTCATTTTCAAAAGTCCCGCGGACTTTTGGCCGGCGGATTATCCGCTGGAGAAGTCCGTGCGTGTGTGGGCAAGTCCACACCCTCGGAAAGTCCAGCGGACCTAGCCGGAAAGTCCCGCGGGATTGTCCGCTGGACTAGGTCCGCCGGCAAAAGTCCGTACGTGTGTACGAGGCATAATACACGCTTACCAGAACCGGTGGACCCGACTGTCAGCGACAACGGATCAATCAAGCATGGATAGCTCCAATCAGCAAGTAGACCGGACTGTCACCGAAATCCTGGAGACCTGCTCTCCCAATGGCATTAACCACGAAGAAGACCAGTGGGTGGATTGCAAACAATCAAGGCATCTGATGCCCCAGAATAAGTCCTATTAGGATGAAACGCATCGGGCCAGGTACACCATTGCCCATATTGCTTTTATTGAACTGTGATCACTTTTTATTTCATGTATGTCAGTTTTTATCAATTAAAACCCACTTGTTTTGCCCTGCACCATCGGAGCCCCTATTTTTTCCTCCCATGTTCTATGGATGAAATGGCTGAAAGATGCTTCAGAGGGCCTCAACGCGGGAGTTACCACCTGAGAGAGGTATATATACTGCTGGAGCTAAATATGTAATGGAAGAAATGGGTACATATACTACAGGGGCTGAAAAATGTGCTGGAGGGAAGAAGGGTGTATTAACTCGTGGGGACTGATTATGTGCTGGGGGGTCGGGAACATATATGCTAGTGGGACCAAAGTTGGGTTACAGAGAAAACAGTAGCACAAACCCTACCTACCAGAGAACCAAAAGACTCCTTGATGGACTTATTCCTCCAGAGAGCTTCCCTATACAGCTATGAAAGCGCAACCACCAGACTAACAATCCTCTGCACACCAGGTGTCTAAACTATTGTTGAAGGTACCTCTGTGGTCCAACCTCTGATTGCCAGATACCAGCTATATAGCTGGAGTGAAATCATATCTATTACACCACCACCTTGAGCATTACAATGGATAGTGGCTGGTGTTGTCATTGCAGGAAAGAGGATGCAGAGGACAACACAGATAATGTATAGTGCAGTCACAATTTGTTTTTAGATTAAATCTAAATTGAGAACAGAAACAGCTACCAGCCAATTTTCAGTAACAGCGGGTAAAGCAGTACACACTGATCATAATGCAAACTCAGGGATTTACTCAGTGAGAAATGTTTAACATAGAAGACAAAGCACATTTCTCTAGCATTGTTATAACTGGCTGTAGGGTTAATACAATAAAAGTTGCCACTTTGTACATAGATTCATCTTTTGTCCAATCTTGGTGAAGCATGTTTTGATATGCTTACACATATCTGAACGTAATTTCTTTATCATAATTTTTTAATAATTGCGTTGCCTATTATTACATGTCTGTAAATTCTCTCAGAGCCTACTAATGAATCTATATTTTATGTGATGAATGATCTTTTTTCTTTACAATTTCGAGTTATTTATAAAACACACACCAGCTGAAAACAGTTAGTTTCTGTCCTGTACTACAAATACTTTTTATTAAGAATTGTTTACTCATACATTATTCATACTCATTACATATTTTAGTATTTGCACACTTTGGAGTGGGCTGATAGGAAACAAAGGAAATGATTCCTCCATCCACACAAGCAAGGTGGATGAAGGGATCCTCCCCACTGTACTGTCAAACTACACGGATCAACACTGCAGCCTCTAATTGAATGAAAAAATTACTACATTCCTATTTAACAAAATTCGATCATTGGATCGACTTCTGACAAGCAGAAATTACCACATATGGATCAAAATTCGTCCAGAACCTTGCTGAACCAGACAGATTTGATCCATGTATAGGCAGCTTAACCACTTGACCGCTGGAAGATTTACCCCCTTTCATGACCAGGTCATTTTTTGCAATACGACACTGCGTTATTTTAACTGACAATTGCACAGTCATGCAACAATCTACCCAAACAAAATGTATATCCTTTTTTCCCCACAAATAGAGGTTTCTTTTGGTGGTATGTGATCCCCTCTGTGTTTTTTTGATAAAACAATATTTTTCACTATAAAACACATCCAATAAAAAATTGAAAAAATCGAATTTCTTCATAAATTTAGGCCAATATGTATTCTGCTACATATTTTTGGTAAAAAAAAAAACCTCAATAGGCTTATATTGAATGGTTTGTGCAAAAGTTATAGCTATAAATGATGGGATATTTTCATTTATTTTTTACTAGTAATTGCAGTGAACAACGACTTAAAACGAGACTGCGATATTGTGGTGGACATTCTGAAACTAACTGACACGTTTGACACTTTTGGGGACCAGTGACACTAATACAGTGATCAGTGCTAAAAAATATGCTCTGTCACTGTACTTATGACACTGGCTGGGAGGAGGTTAAGATCAGGGGTGATCAAAGGGTTACCTATGTGCCTAACCAGTGTTTTACTATACTGTGTCTGGTGCTTTTACTAGGGGAAGATATATGGAATTTATTTTCAGGGACACAAATTTAATTTCTTCCCTCCTTTCAGAACGGTGCTCTGCCTTGTTTACATCTGTTTACATCTCGCTGTGTGTAATTACAGCAGAAGTGAACCGCCGGCGGCGCCCATGCGCGCCCCATACCTGGAAGAGTTGGATCACAAATATATACATGCTCCAGCACACAGGTGCCGCACTGTAGCAGTAAAACTGCTATAGGGCAGACCTTAAATGGATTGTAAAGGCAGAAGTTTTTTTTTTATCTTAATGCATTCTGTGCTTTAGGATAAAAAAAACTTCTGTGTGCAGCAGCCCCATTCAGCCCCCTAATACTTACCTGAGCCCATCTTTATCCAGCAATGTTGCAGGAGTGTGTAAGCTGCCCAGGACTCCCATCCTCACTGCCTGAGACAGCAGCATGGCGCAATTGGCTCCCGCTGCTGTCAATCAAAATCAGTCAGCCAATCAGGAAAGAGAGGGGGCAGGGGTGGGTCATGGCTCCATGTCGGTATGGACACAGGAAGCTGTGACTCGGTCTTGGGTGTCCCCATAGGAAGCTACGTGCTGTGGGAGCAATGAACAGGAGGGGCCAGGAGCACAGAAGAGGGACCCGAGAAGAGGAGGATCCAGGCTGCTCTGTGCAAATTTAACTGCACAAGGCAGGTAAGTATAACATGTTTGATGACTTTACAATCACTAAGTGGTTAACAGATAGATGAGCTCATCAATATATTACTTCTTCTTCAACTATCCAGGCAAAAGCTGGGGAAGGGACAATACCTGTAATGCCACGTACACACGATCGGACTTTTCGGCCGGACTATCCGGTGTACTTAGTCCGGCGGACAATCCCGCCGGATAGTACGCTCGTGTGTACACGGCATAAGTGTTACTTAACTTCACTAGAGAAAAATTGAGTTACTGTCCCTATCGGACAGAGTGCTGTTGTGTTGCAGAGCCATGTAAATCTTAGGAATGTATAGAGAGAAATACATATACATTGGCAGGAAAACAACTCCCTTTTGTGTATTTCATTGTAACTGTCTACCTGGAATCCAGCTTTAAATGTTGTATTGATATCTGTGCCAATTATTTGAAATCTTTTAAATAAAGAAAGTTCATCGTAAGGACATTCCGAAAATGCCCTTGCCTTGCTGCATTTAGGACAAGACTAGAACATATTTAGGATAGTCCCACTAATTCACCTTGAAAGCACAAGCCTGCCTCTTAAGAATATAATACATAGCAGCTGGTCACTAATATTTCGTACAAAGCATCAGATCCGTACAAGAATGAAACCTGTGTCAAAGATTTAATGCTTTTGCACATTAGAGATGTCAGCAGAAAATGGCTCTATTCTGTGAATAATTTATCTGTGGAAACTGCATAATTCTCTTATCACATTTTTTCAATGGGCCTTTTAGAGTAGATTCCAAGGTAAATGGCTGCTTGGCTTGATAAAAACCTATGCAACATCCTTCCAATCAATCAATTAAAAAACACTTACCTTATGCTCATCTTGATTTATTTCTTGTTAATACAATAGTCTCACTATATCCTCCTATTATTTGCCCTTAATTCCATTAGCCATTCTCTTAATGTCCTTTTTAAAGATGACCCCCTGGGATGGGAAGATTGGGATGAGTTTGGTGTGCCTAATAGAGTAGGTGGCAATAAAATTGTTGGAGTACTTTTGTTAAAATCTTGTAGGTCACCGAACAGACAGCTTCCAAAGTGTGTAGAAAATAAATTCTATGTACATCATAAAACATTTTACAGCTTTTCATTATCTGTCATATTGTATATCACTTGCTAAAATGACACATTTTGATGTGTCAGACATTTTCAATATCGGGTTATGATTGTTACTGGGTGAGAAAAGGTACGCATAGACATGGTTTATGCTGTCCTATAAAAGAAATATTGACACACTGTTCCGATAAATGAACAATGGGTTCTATTGATCCTATCAACTCAAAACACCACAAGTCATTCAATTAATCTTTAATATAGGATAACCATAACATTTAGATAGATACAAATGAATGACTGGTGACAAAAATACTCCCAATATAATATAAAAAAACACTCAGTTTCCATGGGTAGATTAGGTAAGTTAGATAGATAGGTAAGTTGGCTTATGAATGAATGAATGAATGAATAAATAATTTGTATAGCGCTACAATGCGAACTGAATCGCCTCAAGGCTTACTTTGTTACCACTGTCCCTCTATCCTAGCTGGGCACCTTTCTATTAGGCATATGCCCATGCCGTCTAATGCAAATTATGGAAAGTGCAGTTTAGGCATGCCTAAAATGTACATAAACTCAAAACTTTTTGGTAGTTTTGGATAGAGTAGGGAACAGTTAGAACACATGTGAAGTTTTTTCCCCATTTTTTTTAAAAGAGTAAATTCTCCAGGAGAATGTATCAGTTACAGAGATGAGTAATTAGTAATTGGGAAAGTGGAGGAGGAGGCAAACTGGGTTTGAACTAGGGCCAAGGGGGATGAGCATAGGTGGACAATGGCTTGAAGGAAAGGACCCTTAACACAGACGCGGTGGAGTGTTGCAAACAGGAAGGGCCAGCTCAGCCTATCGAAGGCTTTTTCCACATCTAAACTGAGAAGCAGTACCTCTGACCTATTCCTGTTTGCAACTTCTATGAGATCAATAACTCTCTGGGTATTATCCCCTGCCTGGTGAAGGGGAATAAATCCTACTTGATCCTTGTGGATTAGTGACGGCATGAAGTTGTTTAACCTATTTGCAGTAGCTTAATAAAAAATGTTAGGCCTGAATTAAGGAGTACGATCGGTCTGTAGTTGGAGCATAGTGTATGGTCCTTTTCCGGTTTGAGTATCAAAGTAAGGAAGGAGGTCTGCATGTCTCTTGGGATAGGTGTGTCAGTCAAGTAAGAGTTAAACAGAGGTGTGATGTGGGGGAGAAGAAGTGGTAGAAAGGTTTTGTAGTAGAGGTATGGTAGGCCATCGGGCCGGGGGCCTTGTTATTCGGTAGAGATTTAATCGTATCGGTTAATTCCTCCTCAGAAATAGGGGAGTTGAGGCTAGTTAGAGCAGAGGAGGATAGAATAGGAAGATCGCAGTCCACTAGGTAGGAGTGGCTCTCTTTTTTTTATACTCTGTAGCTCCTGCTGGATTTTGCTTCTAACCCTCTTGTGGAGGCTGCCATTTGGGGATGGACATTTTATGGTTACACCACCTGGTCACATTGCTATAATCTTTTTATATGGACTATAAACTGAAGGATCTATAAATAAATGATTGTGGAAAGAATCGTTTGAGTTTCCATTATTTCTTATGGGGATATTTGCTTTGATGTGCTTTGGATTACAAGCATGTTTCTAGAACGAATTATGTTTGCAATCCAAGGTTTTACTGTATTCCTAACAAACAATAACTGAATTTAAAAACACGCCCTTAGTGACCCCTGTAGCTGCAGGCACTATGGAGCAATGATATCCCCAGGTTAAAATTGTGTGGATATTATAAAGGAGTACAGGAATATATAACAATTTATATCATACTATGGAGCAATGTATCATCAAACTTTATAGCAAAAAACACTAAAGCAATCCAAGCTAATCTCTAATATAAAAAACTAAATAGGAACTCTGGGTGGGGAGCACAGGGTGTGCTGAGCTGTTAAAAGAACAACTTAAATGATGTTGGTGCTTCTGCTGTGAATTTTTAGGAGGAATTGCTCCACAGTGTCTGTAGTTATGTAGGAAATTGAGTTCTTCTTTTTAATTAATTTATTAAAGAGCAAGTAAATGCTGCCTCTTTTTTTTGCTGACCTGCAAAGTAAAGGCATA
Organism: Lithobates sylvaticus; assembly: GCA_028564925.1. NCBI lineage: Eukaryota > Metazoa > Chordata > Amphibia > Anura > Ranidae > Lithobates > Lithobates sylvaticus. The sequence goes on from CM053026.1 coordinate 503,952,903, forward strand.
ATGTCCTAGTATGAACTGCATACTAGAACATTATGTGAAACTTACCTGCAAACGAATGCCCAGTCACAGCACAGGGCTCTGAAGAAATGGCACGGATGGCCGTTCCTTCAGAGTGCATGCACCGATGACGTCATCAGCGGTATATACATAAACGGAGCAAGTTTAGGAGATATTTAAAGCACCTATAGGTAAGTCTTATCATAGGCTTACCTATAGGTAAAAACAATCCAGGGAAGTTGACGTCCTCTTTAAGGAAGTCAACAGATTTGCTACAGATTCATTTTAAACATGCCGCCAAGTAGTAAATATAAATTCTGCTCAATGTTCAGGAAATGTGCCTGAGCAAAGAGGTTTATTTTTGCTTGTTGTGTTTTTGGTACCCTGTATGCAATTTGTGTTACTATTCTGGTTACAACACTTTTTTTCTGAATTCTGTTGTTTGCCAGCTGCTGGCCCTGACCTGTACCTACTTCATAATTCTCCTGGAATTCTGCCTTCTGTAAATACAACCTTGGCAATTTGCTTCGGTCTTCTGTCTGCACCAGTGAGAGAAATCTGAGCACTGTGGCCTGGGAGCATAAAACAGCAAAACCTTTACCTAATTGTTAAAGAAGAGATACTATACTAAACTACACATGAAGAACCCATTTCTTCTGCTACTAACACTTAATGTATATAAGATGACTTAGCAAGGGTTATCATATTAAATGCATGCATGATAAATAATGTGTAAGTGTAATACTTGTATTACCTTTTACAGAGATTAAAGTTTTCCCACTAAAATAGTTTACTTTTCTGTTAAGAAGAAAGGAGCTATTTTAGTTAAGGCACTATCCAGTGCCAGAATCTGCTTCCAGGTCTGAGATACTGGTTAATAAATGATACAATAATGTACATCCTGGTGCCTGTTCTTTGCTCACATATATCTGAGACAGATCAGTCTCCTGCTGCAGCCACTTGCCTTGTGACTCCCTACAAGGTTACAATGTTGCAGCCTTAACTTTAAAGAGGAAGTAAACCCAGTACGTTTTTTTTTTTTTTTTTGTTATATATATATTGCAAAGCGATACACATAAAAATCGTCAAAAAACTAGCTTTGAAAATCCCTTATTTCTCTTTTATATTATTTTGTGACTTCCGGGTATTGGTAACTCCTGTATGTTGAATAGTTTGTGGATGTCATTTCCGCCCTATTTTTCCTTGTCCAAATCTCGCGCATGCGTCATAGCGCCGAAACCAAGCCTCTAGCTCGATTGCCGTTACTACGGCAACAGAGCTAATCCATTGATGCATCGCGAGACTGACCTCTGTGCCGTTCTCAGAGGAAGCTAATGACACGGCATGCAGGGGAGAGACATAATGTGCCGTTAATCAATATACCTAATGCGCAAACGCGGCTGGCGTCACCAAACACTGCAGGACGATTTTTATGGCAACTAAAACAGTGAGTGCACTTTCACAGGCAGCGATCAGCTGCCTGTGCTATCTATATTTAAAAGAGCTTCAGTTGTATTGGAGGGTTTACAACCACTTTAAAGGAGAAGCGACAAAGACATCAACTCTGCCTAGACAAAGTTATTTGAGTAGAACCCTAGGACTGGTTTTTAATGAAAACATTTTTTTTTTTTTTTACTGTTGCTGTATATTGTGGTGTGTCGGGAATTAATTCATGCAGACTTATAAGCTTCTGAAAGGTCCACTTTAACCACTCACTGTATATTGTGGTGTGTCGGGAATTAATTCATGCAGACTTATAAGCTTCTGAAAGGTCCACTTTAACCACTTAGGGACCGGAAGGATTTACCCCCTTAATGACCAGGCCATTTTTTGCGATACGGCACTGCGTCGCTTTAACTGACAATTGTGCAGGCGTGTGATGTTGTACCCAAACAAAACTTATGTCCTTTTTTTACCCACAAATAAAGCTTTCTTTCGGTGGTATTTTATCACCTTTGCGGTTTTTATTTTTTGCGCTATAAACAAAAAAAGACCGACAATTTTTTTAAAAAACAATATTTTTTACTTTTTGCTATAATATATATCCAAAAAACGAAATTCTTCATCAGTTTAGGCCAATATGTATTCTTCTACATATTTTTGGTAAAAAAATCGCAATAGGCGTATATTGATTGGTTTGCGCAAAAGTTATAGCGCTACAAAATAGGGGATAGATTTAGCATTTTTTTTTTCATTTTTTTTTTTTTACTAGTAATGGTGGTGATCAGCGATTTTTAGCAGGACTGCGACATTGCGGCGGACAGATCGACACTTTTGACACTTTTTTGAGACTAGTCACATTATTACAGTGATCAGAGCTAAAAATAGCCACTGATAAATGACACTGGCAAGGAAGGGGTTAACACTAGGTGGCAATCAAGGGGTTAAGTGTGCCCTAGGGAGGTGTTTCTAACTGTGGGGGGTGGGGGGAGTGGACTGACTGGGAATACAGAGAGATCGCTATTCCTAATCACTAGGAACAGACAATCTCACTGTACTCCCTGTCAGAATGGGGATCTGCTTTGTTTACACTGGAAGATGCCCGTTCTGCCTCTCTGAGAAGTGGGTGGACATTGCGGCTGCCGGTCCCGCGCATCAGCTCGTGCATAAAACTATGTACGGGTACGTCGTTTCGTGCAATAGGGCTGCCCTGCAGCAGTATGTATGTGGTGGGCAGTCCTTAAGTGGTTAATAAGGTAGTGTAAAGACAAACAATTGCATCCAATTTATAGTGACCAGTCAAACCCTTTCAAACTGGCTGCATTTAGAGAAGTGAAAGATAGGTTGAAATAAGTTACTATTTTGTAGACTGGGAGGTTTACTTACTAAAGGTAAATATACTGTGCACTGCAAGTGTAGTTGTCTAGATCTGAGGGGAAGTTCTGAAAAGAGGGGAAGCTCTGCTGAGCACTATCATACAATCAAGTGCAAGCCAAAACTTAAATTTTCCTTGCAAATGATTGATGAGTATTCTTTGCAAAGTAAAGCTTTACCTCATTTACTAAGCTCTGGAGCAACTGCAAATGCAGTGCCCAGTATATTTGCATTTTATAAATCAACCCCGTTATTTTTTTACTTTTAATTCCAAAGACAGAAATGGCACTGATTACAACTTTAAAATATCTTCCCTTCACCCCTTTCCTAACTTGTATGCAAAATGTGAATACTCCAAGTTGAGATTCCTATTATGCAATCTTGCATAAGCTTTTTACAACAAACACATTTAATACTTGATTTTAAAGTGGTTGTAAACCCTTACAAACCACTTTGACCTACAAGTAAGCCTAGATTAAGGCTTACCTGTAGGTCCAATAAATATCTCCTAAACCTACATGGTTTAGGAGATATTTAGAAAAAAACAGGCATCGTTGTCTACGGCGCATGCGCCGTAGATAGCGCCGCGCAGGCGCACTGAGCATGCCGAGATCACGGCTATATGCTGCTGCCGTGCGCATGCGTGGGAGTGACGTCATTGCTGCACCAGCGAATGACAGCGATGGAGCGGCGAGACCCGGAAGTCACTCCAGGAGTGATGGCGGCGGAGGAGGTCGTGGACGAGGGTCGCTTTGGGGGCTTCGTTCTCAGGTAAGTTATTCATAATGAGCTAGTATACTATGCTAGTATACTAGCCCATTATGCCTTTGCCTTGCAGGTTCCGTTTTTTTTTTTTTTTTTTTTTTAAAGGAGGCTTTACTTAGGTAGGTTACATAATTTGATAGTTATTCAGGTTGAAAAAGTCATCTAGTTCAACAAATATGTTAAAAAAATTAAATAAACAGAATAAATAAATAGAAAACCGCCATATACAGAATCCTATATCCCAGCTAATCCAGAGGAAGGCAAAAAAAATCCTATATAAAGCATGGTACAATTTGCACCACCGGGGGAAAAATAAATTCCTTCCTGATCCCCCAGAAGGTAATCAGATATCCCCTGAATCAACAATCCCTATAAATGACCTATAAATGCTAGTAATCAGTTATATTTTGTGCTTTTAGGAATGCATCCAGCCCTTTCTTAAAACAATTTACTGATCTGGCCAGAACTAGTTCTTGAGGGGACCTGTTCTACATTTTCACACCTCTTATTGTGAGGAAGCCTTTCCGGTTGTGAAGGTTAAATCTCTTTTTCTCCAGATGTAAAACGTGCCCCCTTGTCTTTTGCAATGAATAACGGAACATCAAGTTCACTATGTGGACCACCTATGTATTTATTCATAGTAATCAAATAGAGAATAAATTCAGTTCAGCTAGTCTTTAGGGATGAGCCGAAGACCCTCCGGTTTGGTTTGCACCAGAAAATGCGAACAGGCAAAATTGTGTGCGAACATACAAATCCTATTAAAGTCTATGGGACACAAACATAAAAAATCAAAACGGTCCCCCCCAAAGCACCTTGTCCCCATGTTGTGGGGACAAGGGCCTCATCCCGACAACCCTGGCTATTGGCTGTCAGGGTCTGTGGGTGGGGGACTTATCGAAATCTGGAAGCCCCCAGTTCCTGCCCTCCCCCCCTTGTGAATGGGTATCGGGTACATTGTACCCCTACATATTCACCAAAAAAGTGTCAAAAAGTAAAAACCACAAAAGACAGTTTTTGACAATTCCTTTATTAAAAAATAAATAAAAATGTCCCGCAAAGTACATCCATCATCAATCATGCCGCCCGACGGACCCGAAAAAAAGAAGAAAAAATAAAAATAAAAAGTGTCCCGCGAAGTACATCCATCGTCAATCATGCCGCACGACGGACCCGAAAAATAGAAAAAAAAGAAAAAACTTGCGGCGACTGCTGTCTTTTCGCTGTGACAGCCATTATATATAGGCAAGGGCAGGGTCACCTGCTGACGTAACCGGATGACCCCACCCCCCTCTGATGTCACATGAAACTGCCTGCACACCACTAACTAACCTGCCTCTAGCTAACATTCTCTCAATCTCCACGTTATTATAATACTATATACAGCTGCCGTGTAAGCAGCCTTATATAGTTTGGGGCGTGGACTTAGCTCCCTGACCCATGATTGGCTAAGGGCACCCTGCCTTTGGACAATCATGACTCTCACAGCAGAGCACGCTGTGATCAGCCAAAGCATGCAGGTAAGGTGCTCAGCGGCTCTGCGTCGCTCAATTTTGCCGCGAACGCCCCATATGTTCGTTTTTCTGCGAACAAATGAACATCGGGACCATCCCTACTAGTTGACCATCCTCATAGTTGAGCTCCTCCATGCCTCTTATCAGTTTGGTTGCCTTTCTCTGCACTTTCTCCAGTTCCCCGATATCCTTTTTGTGAACTGGTGCCCAAAACTCAACTGAATAGTAGGAAGTCTTACGAATAATTTGTGTCAGGGCAAATTCTTTTCACTCTTTCTGGAGTCTATACCTTTTTAATACAAGGAAATATTTAGCTTGCTGTATAAACTGCATCTAGGTGTTGCATATTATTATCAAGTCTATTGCCGCGTACACACGTGCGGACTTTTGCCGGCGGACCTAGTCCAGCGGACAATCCCGCGGGACTTTCCAGCTGGGTCCGCTGGACTTTCCGAGCGTGTGGACTTGCCCACACACGCACGGACTTCTCCAGCGGATAATCCGCCGGCCAAAAGTCCGCGGGACTTTTGAAAATGAACGGACTTGCCCACACACGGAGCAGTCCGTTCATTTCGAACGTAACTTCAGGTTACGTAGCTAGCGTAGGCAGTAAATGCCGCCGCGCTAGCTCCGCAAGCTGGCATGGATTTAAAGGGAATCCCCACGCCGAAAAAAACGGCGTGGGGGTTCCCCCCAAATCCATGTCAGACCCTCATCCGAGCACGCAGCCTGGCAGGCCAGGAAAGGGGTGGGGACGAACGAGCGCCCCCCCCCCCCCCTCCTGAGCCGTACCAGGCCGCGTGCCCTCAACATGGGGGGTGCCCTGGGGAAAGGGGGGCCGTGCGGCCCCCCACCCCAAAGCACCTTGTCCCCATGTTGATGAGGACAAGGGCCTCTTCCCGACAACCCTGGCCGTTGGTTGTCGGGGTCTGCGGGCGGGGGCTTATCGGAATCTGGGAGCCCCCTTTAATAAGGGGGCCCCCAGATACCGGCCCCCCACCCTATGTGAATGAGTATGGGGTACGATGTACCCCTACCCATTCACCTAAGGTGTAAAATGTAAAGTACAAAAACACACACACTTTTGAAAAAATATTTTATTGCACTGCTCCGGGGGTCTTCTTCCGTCTTGGGGGTCTTCTCGCCGGACTCCTCCGCTCTCTTCTGCTCTTTTACCTAGCTCTTTCACGAGGGGAGGAGTCCGGCTACCTTCTTCGTCGTCGCCGCCGTCGTCTGGGGGTCTCGATCCGCCTTCGGGGGTCTTCCGGGGGTCTCTTCTGTTCTTGCGGCGGTCGTCGTCTTCCGCGCCGCCGGCGCCTTCTTCTTCTTGTCCTTCTTCTTGTCCTTCTTGTTCTTCTTCTTCTTCCGATGTTGACCCGACGCTCTCTCTGCCCGGAATGCCTGTGCCGCTCTGCGCTCGGACTTATATAGGGACATGGGGGACAGGGTCACATGCACATGTCACATGGTGACCCCGCCCCCTTGTGTTGTCACAGTCCCGGAGGATGCTGGGACTGTGACATCGCAAGGGGGCGGGGTCACCATGTGACATGAACATGTGACCCTGTCCCCCATGTCCCTATATAAGTCCGAGCGCAGAGCGGCACAGGCATTCCGGGCAGAGAGAGCGTCGGGTCAACATCGGAAGAAGAAGAAGAACAAGAAGGACAAGAAGAAGGACAAGAAGAAGAAGACGCCGGCGGCGCGGAAGACGACGACCGCCGCAAGAACAGAAGAGACCCCCGGAAGACCCCCGAAGGCGGATCGAGACCCCCAGACGACGGCGGCGACGACGAAGAAGGTAGCCGGACTCCCCTCGCTCGTGAAAGAGCTAGGTAAAAGAGCAGAAGAGAGCGGAGGAGGAGTCCGGCGAGAAGACCCCCAAGACGGAAGAAGACCCCCGAAGGCGGATCGAGACCCCCAGACGGCGGCGACGACGAAAAGGTAGCCGGACTTCCCCCGCTCGGTAAAAGAGCTTGGTAAATGGCGGGGGAGTCCGGCGAGAAGACCCCCAAGACGGAAGAAGACCCCCGGAGCAGTGCAATAAACTATTTTTTCAAAAGTGTGGGTGTTTTTTTTTACTTTACATTTTACACCTTAGGTGAATGGGTAGGGGTACATCGTACCCCATACTCATTCACATAGGGTGGGGGGCCGGTATCTGGGGGGCCCCTTATTAAAGGGGGCTCCCAGATTCCGATAAGCCCCCGCCCGCAGACCCCGACAACCAACGGCCAGGGTTGTCGGGAAGAGGCCCTTGTCCTCATCAACATGGGGACAAGGTGCTTTGGGGTGGGGGGGCCGCACGGCCCCCCTTTCCCCAGGGCACCCCCCATGTTGAGGGCACGCGGCCTGGTATGGCTCAGGAGGGGGGGGGGGCGCTCGTTCGTCCCCACCCCTTTCCTGGCCTGCCAGGCTGCGTGCTCGGATGAGGGTCTGACATGGATTTGGGGGGAACCCCCACGCCGTTTTTTCGGCGTGGGGAGTCCCTTTAAATCCATGCCAGGTCACGGAGCTAGCGCGGCGGCATTTACTGCCTACGCTAGCTACGTAACCTGAAGTCACGTGCTAAATGAACGGACTTGCCGATGAGCGGCAAGTCCGTTCATTTCAAAAGTCCCGCGGACTTGCCCACTAACGGCGGGATTATCCGCTGGACTGCCAAGTCCAGCGGATAATTTGAAAAAAAAAAACTTTAGTCCGCCGTACTTTGGCGCCAAAAGTCCGCCGGCGCCCACACACGAGGGGATTATCCGCTGGACTTCAGTCCAGAGGATAATCCCGCGGGATTGTCCCTCGTGTGTACGCGGCATAAAAGTCCGCCGGCGCCCACACACGAGGGGATTGTAAGTTGGAGACATCCTGGGACGTTATTCCACTGCATAGCTTGGTGTCAGGGCCAGAGCACAGAACCTTGGTGTACAGCACTAACAACCAACTCAACTATTTCGAGTATGAATCATTAACCGCTTGCCGACTGCCGCACACACATATTCGTCGGCAGAATGGCACAGGCAGGCAAATGGGCGTACAGGTACTGTATGTCCCTTTAAATTTGCCGCCTTTCTGGCGCGCGTGCGCCGCACGCCACGGGAGCGTACCCGTGGGTCCCGGAGAGGTAGAATGGGGAGATGCCTATGTAAACAAGGCATTTCCCTGTTCTGCCAGAGATCTACTGCTCCCTGTCATCGGGAGCAGTGATCGCTGTCATGTCCTAGGTAGTCCACAGTTAGAATCACTCCCTAGGACACACTTAACCCCTTGATCGGCCCCTATTGTTTAACCCCTTCCCTGCCAGTGTCATTTACAGAGTAATCAGGGCATTTTTATAGTACTGATCGCTGTATAAATGACAATGGTCCCAAAATAGTGTCAAAAGTGTCCGATGTGTCCGCCATAATGTCGCAGTCACGATAAACCATTACCATCACAATTACTACTACTAAAAAAAAAAAAAATAATAATAAAAATGCCATAAAACTATCCCCTATTTTGTAGACGGTATAACTTTTGAGCAAACAAATCAATATACGCTTATTGCGATTTTTTTTACCAAAAATATATAGAAGAATACATATCAGCCTAAACTGAGGAAAACATATTTTCTTTATATATTTTTGGGGGATATTTATTATAGCAAAAATATAGCTTTTTTTTTCAAAATTGTCACTCTTTTTTTGTTTATAGCGCAAAAAATAAGAACCGCAGAGGTGATCAAATGCCACCAAAAGAAAGCTCTATTTGTGGGGAAAAAAAGACGTCAATTTTGTTTGGGTACAATGTCGCACGACCGCGCAAATGTCAGTTAAAATGACGCAGTGGCGAATCGCAAAAAGTGCTCTGGTCAGGAAGGGGGTAAAATCTTCCGGGGCTTAAGTTTGTTCTGTAGTCCAAGATAACAACTAGGAGTGCTGAATAGGCTCCTTGAGATGACACATGGAAAGTGAAAAAGACACAGGACAGATCAAAATTTCTGACAAAATCATCAGATATTTTTGCACTTATAAAACAGTTATAAAAAATGCTTTTAATGCTATATTAAACCAAGAAAAATTGAGCAAATAAAATAAGTTTGCTGTTAGAGTTGGCACACACTTTAACTCTACTTCAGATGTTACAATAGACAATAGAAAACCATTAGGCACATACACCACACAACCCAAACAAAACATATAAATAAAGACGTAAAAGACACCACTCAGGAAGCTCGCCAAAGGTTGTTCCCTAGCCACATAAACCTATTGTACCAGGACTGTCATGGAAGCTACCCCCAGAGCTCAGGCCATAATAACGTAAAACCTAAACTGCAGTCAGTGGGACTTATGCCACGTACACACGAGTGAAATTTCCGTCGGAAAAATCTTGGATGGTTTTTCTGACGGAATTCCGCTCAGGCTTGGCTTGCATACACACGGTCACACAAAAGTTTGCTGAACTTTCGACCATCAAGAACGCAGAGACGAGCCAAGAAAATGAAGTTCAATGCTTCCGCGCATGCGTCAAATTGTTTCTGAGCATGCGTAGGAATTTTGCACGTCGGAATTGGTACAGAGGATCGAAATTTCCGATCTGAACTTTTTCCGACCGAAAAATTGAGAACATGCTCTCAATCTTTTGCTGGCTGAAATTCCGCCAGCAAAAGTCTGATGGAGCATATACACGGTCGCATTTTCGGACCAAAAGCTCTCAATGGACTGGCAGAATTTCTGCTCGTGTGTACGGGGCATTACAATTAGAGCTGTAGACCAGGCTCATTTTTAACACCCAAACTGCCAAGTTTAGACCCAATCTCATACAAGGTCTGAGTTCTTTTTGAGTTTGAATATATTCCAATATAATTACACAACTATCTAGTTAAGCTATCTGGCTATTAAGCCTAATGCAAAGTCCCAAACAATGTTAAAGCTTTTATCTATATATATTTTGTGGCTACGCATCATGCATTGTTGCAGAGAAATGACAACGTTAGGAAATTAAGTGCATTTCAGAGGGACATTTATTAAATTGAACCAATATGTTATTGAATGATCAATACCAATGTATTTATTTTGTACTAAAGCCCAGAGAGACTTTTCATTAGGATCTTAATGACCTAAGATAGCTGCTGTATATAAATTTAAAGTACATTCAGGAGATATTGGCTAATTTTACAAACAAAGTTGGATGAAATTGTTTTTTTTTTACTAAAAGACTGTACTGGAAGACATCTGCAAATACTGCAGTCTTGCACATTAATGGAGAATTCAAATTAAATATGTGCTCCATATGTACGTTTGTTTTAGTAAAGTATCTTAAGATGTTGTGTTCCCTCCTTCCTTTGCTATATTAAAAAAAGCTACTACAATTTTAGATTCAAAGGTTCATTTACTACCAATGGCTTCTGTGCAAAAATTAAGCATAATCTAACATAACTGTCTCTAATCAGCAGTTTAAGGGAGCCTATAATGTTTAAAAAAAAAATGAAGTGTCATTTACATGGTACACATTCTATACTTGATACCTAGAACACTAACCAGGGATAGCCACAATGTTTGGTATTACATTACATACTTGAAGAGTTTCACAATGGCTCTGTGCAACTGGGGAGGTAAAGCTGAAAGCAATTTGAAATTTCTATTTTTATATATTTTCATAGAGCCTGAAAGGCCTCCCGAAACGAAACTCCAATACATATATACACTATATTACCAAAAGTATTGGGACGCCTGCCTTTACACGCACATGAACTGTAGCCTTCCTGGCGGTATGATTATGTCAGATTTTTGCGTCTCAAAGCGGTACAATTATTTTGCATAGAAATTTGGCGTTTTATATTGTAGGCCTGTAATTCTTAGCAATAACACACGTAAATCTGTTCAAACAAGAATCTAGTAGATATTCCTGGTATGATGAAGTTTGAAACACAAAATCATAAATTATAATATAATAAATAAATATAAATAATTATAAAAAATAATAATATAATAATAATAAAATTAATTTCCCCACGATTCACTATCGCTCAATTCTGCAAGTGATTCTAATTTATTATCGCTGTTTTCTAGCTGGTCTAAAACCACTATTGACATAAAGGGAAACTTTTTGGTTGCTATGGACAATCTCCAGTTTCCAGGCAGAAAGAACAGTATATATAATATAAAAGTACATGCAGGGCACTGGACAATGCACTAGGGACAAAAGGGATGTGAAATAATTTCATACAGTAAGGTAATCTGTAAGATTACACTGTACTGTATGTGTTATGATGTTTCACTTTTTTGAATTTGCCGCCGGGCTCCGCCCCCCGTGCGTCACGACGCTAGCAGGGAACGGAGCCCGGCACAGAGAGGCATCGGGGCGGAGGACACAGCCCGCAGACACAGCGGGGGGACATCTCAGGATCCTGGGGACAAGGTAAGTATATCGCACCAGGATCCTTCAATGCAATCCCAAGTGTGGCTCGGGGTTACCGCTAATGGTGCTGAAATTTAACCCCAAGCCACACTCGGAAAAACTGCCAGGGAGGTTAATGGCATTCCAGCCTTAGTCTATAGGGTTCAATATTGAGTTGGCCCACCCTTTGCAGCTATAACAGCTTCAACTCTTCTGGGAAGGCTGTTCACAAGGTTTAGGAGTGTGTCTATGGGAATGTTTGACCATTCTTCCAGAAGCGCATTTGTGAGGTCAGGCACTGATGTGGATGCTCGTAGTCTCCACTCTAATGCATCCCAAAGATGTTCTATCGGGTTGAGGTCAGGACTCTGTGCAGGCCAGTCAAGTTCCTCCTCCCCAAACTCACTCATTCATGTCTTTATGGACCTTGTTTGTGTACTGGTGCGCAGTCATGTTGGAACACAAAGGGGCCATCCCCAATGTGTTCCCACAAAGTTAGGAGCATGAACTTGTCTAAAATGTCTTGGATTGCTGATGCCTTAAGAGTTCCCTTCACTGGAACCAAGGGGCCAAGCCAAAACCCTGAAAAATAACCCCACACAATAATCCCCCCTCCACCAAATGATTTGGACCAGTGCACATAGAAAGGTCCATAAAGACATGAATGAGTGAGTCATTGAGCCACTTTCAATCTTAGGCTTTTTAATTCATCTTCCACTTCAAAATGAGCTTCAACCAGGTCATTGTGTGCATCTGTGAAGTCACACATTTTATTTTCTATATAGTCTACTCTGTCACCAATGGCATCAATGTTTCTTTTGGACTGTTGCATGAAGTTAATCATGTCTTGTTGCAGAGCTCCTCTTAAAGACATTACTAATGGTTGAGACTGATATAGGCTGGCCTGAGGTGTGAATGGCATTCAGCTTTTCATTATATGAATTGTTACACATTGTGATATCATAGTTATGAGAGGTCTCACTTTAATTTTCTTCTGGATTGTTGAGCCTTCTTTTCTGCTTGAGTGGGCTGTTAATGTCAGCTTGTGAGTCATTGCTGTCTTTGAAATGTAGCTCCGTGTGTGATTTCTCTCTCTCCTAAGCTAGTGCAGCGGGACTTATTGTGCGGTGCTGAGAGGAGGAGCCAGGGCCATCTTTTTTTTTCCGGAGTCCCGGCCGGGCTCTGGAATTCACCAAATTTGCGGGGTCTGTCTCTTTTATATTTATTCCCCATCAGGTCTATTGGTTCACCGCCTCTCCCGGATCTTCCTTGTGTTCTCAGTGCTGCTTTTAATGGCTTCTAGCCGCTCTAGGAAGTCCCGTTGTCTCTGAGCTGATTAGCTATGCGACCATCCTCCTTCACTTCTGGTCACATCCCCTTGACTGGGCTATTCTAACACATGAATATGCTGTGATCTAAACCATGCCATGGTAGCTCTGGCTGTATGTTTAGGGTCGTTGTCCTGCTGGAAGGAGAACCTCTGCCCCAGTCTCAAGTCAACAGGTTATCCTCTAAGATTGCCCATCCATCTTACCATCATCTCTGACTGGCTTCCCTGTCCCTGCTGAATAAAATCATCCCCACAACATGATGCTGCCACCACCATGTTTCACAGTGGGGGTGGTGTGTTCAGGGTGATGTGCAGTGTTAGTTTTCCACCACATATGGCGTTTTGCTTTTAGGCCAAAAAGCTTAGTTTTGGTCTCATTTGACCCAAGCACTTTTTTTTACATGTTTGCTGTGTCCCCCACGTGGCTTCTCCCAGATTTGTGGAGTGCACCACTTCTAGTTGTCCTGTGGACAGATTCTCCCACCTGAGCTATTGATCTTTGCAGTTCCTCCAGAGTTAGCTCTTGACTGCTTCTCTGATTAATGCTCTCCTTGACCGGCCTGTCAGTTTAGGTGGACAGCCATGTCTTGGTAGGTTTGCAGTTGTGCCATACTCTTTCCATTTTCGCATGATGGATTGAACAGTGCTCCGTGAGATGTTCAAAGCTTAGGATATTTTTTCTATAACTTAACCCTGCTTTAAACTTCTCCACAACGTTATTGCTGACCTGTCTGATTTGTTCCTTGGCCTTCATGATGCTGTTTGTTCAATAAGGTTCTCTAACAAACTTCTGAGGGCTTCACAGAACAGCTGTATTTATACTGAGATTAAATTGCACACAGGTGGACTCTATTTACTAATTAGGTGACTTCTGAAGGCAATTGGCTCCACTAGATTTCAGTTAAGGGTATCAGAGTAAGAGGGGCTGAATAAAAATGTACGCCACACTTTTTAAATATTTACAGTTGTGCTCATAATTTTTCATACCCTGGCAGAATTTATGATTTCTTGGCCATTGTTCAGAGAATATGAATGATAATACAAAGACTTTTGTTTCACTCATGGTTAGTGTTTGGCTGAAGCCATTTATTATAAATCAACTGTGTTTAAATCATAGCATGGCAACAGAAACTACCCAAATGACCCTGATCAAAAGTTTACATACCTATGTTCTTAATACCTGGTATTGCCCCCTTTAACATCAATGACAGCTTGAAGTCTTTTGGGGTATTTGTGGATGAGGCTCTTTATCTTCTCAGATGGTAAAACTGTCCATTCCTCTTGGCAAAAACCTCCAGTTCCTGTAAATTCTTGGACTGTCTTTCATGAAATGCACGCTTGAGATCTCCCCAGAGTGGCTCAATGATATTGAGGTCAGGAGACTGTGATGGGCACTCCAGAACCTGCACTTTATTCTGCTGTAGCCAATGACGGATCGACTTGGCCTTGTGTTTTGGATCATTATCATGTTGGAATGTCCAAGTACATCCCAATGTGAAGCTTCCTGGCTGATGAATGCAAATGTTCCTCCAGTATTTTTTGATAACATACTACATTCATCTTGCCTTCAATTTTGACCAAATCTCCTGTGCCTTTGTAGCTCACACATCCCCAAAACATAAGCAACCCACCTCCGTGTTTCACAGTAGGAATGGTGTACCTTTCATCATAGGCCTTGTTGACTTCTCTCCAAATGTAGTGTTTATGGTTGTGGCCAAAAAGCTCAATTTTGGTCTCATCACTCCAAATGACTTTGTACCAGAAGGTTTGAGGCTTTTCTCTGTGGTGTTTGGCTTATTGTAAGTGGGATACTTTGTGGCATTTGCGTAGTAATGGCTTTCTTCTGGCGACTTGACCATGCACCCAATCTTTCTTTAACCACTTCAGCCCCGGACCAATTTGCAGCCAAAGGACCAGGCCCCTTTTTGCGATTTGGCACTGCGTCGCTTTAACTGACAATTGCACGGTCGTGCAACATGGCTCCCAAACAAAATTGGCGTCCTTTTTTTCCCACAAATAGAGCTTTCTTTTGGTGGTATTTGATCGCCCCTGCGGTTTTTATTTTTTGCGATATAAACAAAAATAAAGCGACAATTTTGAAAAAAAATTAATATTTTTTACTTTTTGCTATAATAAATATCTCCAAAAAATATATAAAAAAACATTTTTTTCCTCAGTTTAGGCCGATACATATTCTTCTACATATTTTTGGTAAAAAAAAATCACAATTAGTGATTATTGATTGGTTTGCGCGAAAGTTATAGCGTTTACAAAATAGGGGATAGTTTTATAGCATTTTTATTAATATTTTTTTTTACTAGTAATGGCGGCGATCAGCGATTTTTATTGTGACTGCGACATTATGGCGGACACATTGGACATTTTTGACACATTTTTGGAACCATTGTCATTTATACAGCAATCAATGCTATTTAAATGCATTGATTCTTGTATAAATGACACTGGCAGTAAAAGAGTTAACCACTAGGGGGCGGGGAGGGGTTATGGTCTGTGACGTGTGTGTTTTTTTTTTTTTTACATTAGGGGGCGTGGCTGACGTCTGACGTCACTGATCGGCTTTCCCGATGAAGGGAACAGCCGATTAGTGACAGGCAGTGTAGGAAGCGTGGGGAGAGGTTTGTTTACACAGACCTCTCCCCGTTCTTCAGCTCTGTGACCCGATCGCGGGACACCAGCGGCGATCGGGTCCGCTGGTCCCGCGGCTGTGGTCACGGAGCTCCCGACCGGCTCGCGAGCGCGCCGGCGGCACGCGCGCGACCCCATGGCTAGGCAATTAAAGGGGATGTACCTGTACGTGCTTTTGCCTAGCCGTGCCATTCTGCCAATGTATATGTGCAGGAGGCGGTCGGGAAGCAGTTAAATGCCTCCTTATTGTACATCTTGAAACAGCCACACCACATGTTTCCAGAGAGTCCTGTATTTCACCTCCAGGAATCCAAGGAGTTGTGGTAAAAAAAGGAGTAAATGGGAACTCCACTAACAAAACATATTTATGAAATGTTCAAACTACATGTAATTGAGTGATATCAGCTGACAAAGTTATATCTTGTCAGTGAGCTGAGCTGCACATTTTTGGGTAATTTTTGACATCTTATATATGGCATGAGCCAACAGCAAGTCCATGAACCTACCTTTCTTTCCCAGAAAGCTTAACAAAGAAAATTAATTATCTGTGGTCAGCATTATTAGGAGCCTGCAGGGAGAAGCACCCCTCAATTTGGGTAAGTGGAGAGTGGTATGGTGGTGGGGGGATATTACCAGGGCCGATCCTAGGCAGGGTGCGTGGGGTGCTCCGCACCCAGGAGCCGCAGAGGTGGGGGCACTGAAGCTCCAGAGTGCTGCTTCCCTCCCTCCTCCTCATCTGTGTCCAGAGGTGGAGCGCATGTAGCGGGTGCTGCGGTTCCCCATCCCGCCAGCAACTGACAAGTCCGCTGTCCCCGGAATCCGTGCTGAGTACCTCTGTATACCTCTGTGGAGCCTAGTACCGGAACACGTTTTGGTACTAGACTCCACTAATCTGGTGCGCGTGGAGCAGTCTCCTGTCTGTCCCGCACCCTCGACGTGTGTCGGCTCTTTTCTTCTGGGTTGGCCGGAGCTGCTGCCAATCTTCCAGTGCACTCCCAGAAATGCTGTTCGAGTGCTGCCCTCCTAGTAACCAGAGATGCCACGCACCTCTGCAACGTGCACAGTGCTTCTGCTCCCAGCGCGCCAGTGGACAGGTACTGATCTATGGGGACACCTGCTGTGGGGGGGGCTCTGAGGGGGGACACCTGCTGTGGGGGGGGGGGGGCTCTGATGGGGGACACCTGCTGTGGGGGGGCTCTGATGGGGGACACCTGCTGTGGGGGGGGGGCTCTGATAGGGGGACACCTGCTGTGGGGGGACACCTGCTGTGGGGGGACACCTGCTGTGGGGGGGGGGGGGGCTCTGATGGGGGACAACTGCTGTGGGGGGGGGCTCTGATGGGGGACACCTGCTGTCGGGGGGGGGGTCTGGTCTCTGACCATCTCTTGTAGTATGTCTGCAGTATGTCTGGGGGCTCTTTCTAACAGACTCTCTAACAGAAGCCCTCTCTGTGTGCATTAGAGAGACCCCCCTCCAGGTCCCATTAGTGTACTTATTTTCTTTATTGTTAAAAGATCATGGGAGGATCCCAGGGTAATGAAGACTTCTTAGGGGAGCATCTCTGTGTTTGAGTCGTAGCCATAGAAACATTTGTAAAGTGGGGGAGTTAGTAAGATGAGGGGGCACCAGAAATATTTCCGCACCCAGGCGTCTGTGACCCTAGGATCGGCCCTGGATATTACCATGTTTCAAGTTACATCCTAAACATGGGTGTAACGTGAAAGATGGTCCAAAAGATAAAATAAGCCTTTAAAAGGGGCAATTTAAATGCTTAGGATCAGTAGAAACAGTAAAATCAGTCTGTATATGCAACATAGCATGCTTGTTATACTCACTGTGGAACTTAAAAGGGTTAATCCTCTGCATTGTGTAAAAAGGCTGCTTTATACTGTATGCACAGATCCTCCCCATCCTGCAATGTCTATCTGGGGAAGGTCAGTAGCCAACCTGCACATGCTCAGTTGTGTCTTTAATGCTTGAGAGAACATTCACTTGTTGATCAGAGCTAGCTAGGTCACATGATATTGGCATCACACATGTGGGCGTATCTACAGGCTGCAGTGGAAATCTCCACCTTCCTGATCTCTCAGCACTGGAGAAACTGTGCAGTTTATCATGTAACCGTGCTATACAGATCATCCAAAAAGGTATATAGTGGCAGTATTTTAATGTAAAACGAAGATGTATAAGCTGTGGGCACTGGGGGAGGGGGGGGGGGGTGAACTATTTTCATATTACTGGGTTTAGTAACACTTTAAAGCGGTTGTAAACCCTAAAAAAAAAAAAAAAAAAAAACCTGCAAGACAAAGGCATAAGGAGCTAGTATGCATAGCATACTAGCTCATTATGAAATACTTACCTGAGATCAAAGCCCCCGCAGCAGTCCTCGTTCACAGCTCCGGCGGCCGACATCGCTCCTGGAGTTACTTCCGGGTATCGCGGGCTCTGACGATGTGACTGGCTGGAGCGGCGATGACGTCACTCCCACTCATGCGCGCAGGAGCCGCCGGTACCGGCACAGGCTAACTGAAGCAATGGCGCGTACGTGTGCTTCAGTGCGCATGTGCTGATGACGTTGGCACATGCAAATACAGGGGATATCTCCTAAACCGTGGTTTAGGAGATATCCTGGGTAGCTACAGGTAAGCCTTATTATAGGCTTACCTGTAGCAAAAAGTGGTTGTAAAGGGTTTACAACCACTTTAAAGTATATTCAATTGTACCGGGTTGAGGTAAATTTTGTGGTTTGTTTCCTGTGAGATACTGATGAGCTTGAGATTTTTTCTATGTTATTGATTCTGTGAAACCATTTTTTTTTGGATGGAACAATGTTTGAGCGCCAGTATACAATGTCTCGCAGCGTTAATCATGAACATAAAGATTTTAGGTAGCGTCTCTTAGGAATTACAGTGTGATGTAGAAGGTATTAGACATGTGCACACTGAAATATTTCGTTTTCGTCCGAAAAATACATTTATTTAGTTACTCCCGAAATTTGTTTTTATTTATTTATTTTCGTTAAAAAATGCATTTGTCCGAAAATCCGAAATAATTAAAGCGGTTCTGCACTCTGAAAAAAAAATTTTTTTTTTAGGATGTAATATAAAGTGTGCTTACCTTTATTAGGGGACTCACCTGTTCCATCTTCCATCTCGATCGCCGCCGGTTTTCGTCCGATGAAGTTCCTCGTCTTCTTCTTTAGTGCTGGGGGCCATCTTGCCTGTGGGCATGTGAAACACCCACAGGAACTTTAGATGGCCCAGCATGCACTGCCGTTACTCGCGCGTGCGCAGTAACGGCTCATCTGCCGAGATCTCACGAGATTTCGGCAGATGCGGCCGAAATCTCGGGAGATTTCGGAAGATGTGGCCGAAATCTCGCGAGATTTCGGAAGATGCCCCCACTGACTCCTGGGATCAATGACACCAGATCCCAGGAGACAGTGCGGCGTGATGACGATCGACGCAAGACCCCGCCCGCCGCCGCAGAGGGAGAAGACCGGAAGTCTTCAATTACAAGGTAAGTAAAAAAAAAAAAAAAAAAAAAAACATTTCATTTAGTACTCTTTGCCTGATTTGGAAGGCAAAGAGATTTACTAAATGAAATGAGTGCAGAACCGCTTTAAGGTCGAATTTGTCATTGAAGGCTTATGGTGTCTGTCGAATGTTCGAAGAAGATTCGACGGAGCAGCTAAACTGTACGACGCCGCAATCGTACATTTCCGGTCGAATGTTCCGCCTACAAGCTATAGTAGAATTCTAATGTTGTATGACATCAATTTATTAATTATTATTACTAGTCAACCAACATTAGAATTCTTCTATAGCTTATGGGCGGAGCATTTGACCATAAATGTCCGCTTGCGGTGACTGCTTCATCGAATCTTCATGTCAAATCTTTTCTCTCTATGTCGAATAATTTTGGACTAATAGAGTTAGGTTAGGCAAATTCAACCTTTTTTGCTATTGTCTCTATGATGTTGAATCTTTTCTCTCTATGTCAAATATTTTCTCTCTATGTAGAATCATTTTGAACTAATAGAGCTAAGATTAGGCACATTCGACCAAAGGTTCGATGGACACAGATCGCTGTTGTCAGCGTCATGTCGAATCTCCTATCTATATCGAACTGTTGCAACGAAAATAAAGTATTTGTTTATGTCAGATCTTTTGGTTTTCGGATTCTGCACGTTCGTTATCGTTTGTTAAAACGATAACGAAAATACCTGAAATTCGGACGAAAATGCATTCGGACGAAAACAAATGCACATGTCTAGAAGGTATTGCTCCGGGGTAAAACTAATATTTTTAATAACTGAGATAATGGTTTAGTGCACCAATTTCCAAATTTTTTGTATCTTGGGGCAAGACCACCCTATGTGTATCATGGATCCTTCCGCCTCTTCACATCTCAGCATCTGTTAGAGATCTGAGAAGAGAATCCTTTTTTTTCACAGGACTTATTTCCTATTTTTTGCTGGCTGCAATTTTTTCACACCCTACCCTTGTGTTCACATACACTTTACTGATAACCAGCTACATGTGTTTTTTCACAGTATATATTTTCTAATTGTTGCTGGCTGCAATTTTTTTAAAAGCCTTTTTTTTTTTTTGCAAAAATTTTAATATTCCCTGCTTCAGTTCAGAAGCTTATTGTTACCTTTAGATAGGTACAGTATGTGACAGGAGATGGTTATAAATGGGGGCAGAGTGTTGCCCCCTCGTCAGGCCTGTCGCGACAGGACAGGCAAACCAAGCAATTGCTTGGGGCCCCGAGCTGGCCTGGGGCCCCAGTTGCGATACCGCCACTTCCTATAAACATGCCCTGGGCACAATCTTTGTAGGGGGGCCCGCGCTACCTGTGAATTGGGGCCCCCGGCTTTGCAGAATGCACAGAGGGCACAGGAGGATTTATTCCCGATCCTGCCAGCAGAGAGGGGGCCGGTCGGGAGCTCCACTGACCCCGCCCCATGTAGCCTGTATGCTCAGTTAGAGCAGTGATCGGAGTGGGCGCTTCAGTGGAGGAAAAAAAAGTCCCTGCACCTTTTTTGTTCAAATCCAATGAAAGTTCAGCCATACAACTGTATGGCTGAACTCGCATTGCACAGACATCGCATGTGATCAGCACAGCAATGCGGGTGTGAATCACATGCGATGTCTGTGTTCGCATTTGTGTGAACCCAGGCTCAAAGGACCAATATCTGCCCGCAACAACTGATTGGTAGCTAGTAATTTAATTGCCAACACCTTTTTTCCTAAGCTTGGAGTTATTAGAGCGC